>JANZLQ010000056.1:12830087-12848205 GCA_026212715.1 Elanus axillaris
GGGGGTGTAGGTAGAGAAGCCAGGAGTGAAGTTGTGCCCGGGAAGAAGGGAGGGGTGGAGGGAAGGTGTTGTGAGATTTGGGTTTATTTCTCATTACTCTACTTCATTTTGATTTGTAATAAATTGAGTTAAATATCACCAAGCTGAGTCTGTTTTGCCCGTGATGGTGATTGGTGAATGTCTCTCCTGTCCTTATCTTGACCCACAAGCCCTTTGTTATATTTTCTCTCCCCTGTCCAGCAAAGGTGGGGGGAGTGATAGAACGGCATGGGTGGGCACCTGGTGTCCAGCCAGGGTCAACCCATCACACTCCTGAGGGAGAATTTCTGTGAGGAACACTGTAATAAATGCATAGAAAATGCCTCGTGTTTCTGAAGGTGTGCTGAAGTTTAATGTGAAATCACAAGTCACTTTTTTTTTTTAATTACACTTATTTCTAATCCTAGAACTGTAAAAATGAAATCACATTTTCCCCAAATGATAACAGACCAAGAAATATTAACTCTTTCTTTGTTACTTTGTTCTTGGTTGATTCTTTGTAGGGGACAGATGACCAACTCTCTATTTCCCCATTCTTTCCTAACCATACATAGTTCAGCATCTGTGCTTGCCTTTTTTCTTTATGGCATTCTGAGCTTTGTAAGTGAAAAGGAGAAAGGTTTTGTGATAGCATGGACATAGCATGACTATTCAGGAGGCTGTAGCATAGTCTCATTTTGAACTTGCTATCTAGCAGCATGATTCTATCAGGTTAAATGAAGTAATCTGTGACCTGTCAAAGTGTACATGACATCAGATTCAGCCTGCTCTGACAGCTCCTTCCCAGAAGGTCTTGATATTGAATCCTCTGTGACAGTATAGTGACAAGACAAGTTACTATTCTGTCATGAAGCCAGCTATTTTCATGAGATGATAGAAAAACCTGTGAATAAAAAACAAAGAATAAATGTTAATATATTGGTTATAAGATAAATATCACATCTAAAGCAAACACTTGAAATGGTATATATGATTCCTGATTATTGTTTGCTTTGAGGCCTCTTTCAGTCCACAGAAAATAAGAAACATATAGTAAAAGTGAAGAGGAAAGAGGTTCAATATCCTTGTAAAAGGAGAGAATGGAGTAAAGGAACAGATATATAAAAGTTAAGTGGTCAGATTACATTCAGTGGGGGGATAAAAGGCTTTTAAGATAGGATCAGCTAAGTGCCAGAAATAAAAAGGTTACGGCGGTTATAGCCAGACAGTGGGAGGTTCAGGGCTGGAGTGATAACAGACAGCAGCAGAGACAGGAAGGTGATAAAACTGAATGGATGAAATAGGATTAAGAGAGACATAAATAAATTAAATCAACTGAAACCTTACTTTACTTCTGCCATGTAATTATATACAGTTATTTTACGGATCATGAAGCTCAGAAAATTGCAGCCATTTTCAACAAGCCATGCCTGTTTGGGAGAAAAAACAAACCAAAAATGTGCCAAGCAAACAACATACACATGCACAGAGGGCATATATTTTTGCAGTTTTCTTGACCTGTCTTGAATTATTTTCTTCTCTATTACGAACTTCTCTGTGTCAACTAGAAGAAGCAGCCATTCTGGGAAAGACTTCACATCATGCTGCTCAAATAAATTTTGTAAGAAGAAAATTCCTCAGAGAAAGCTGACTTAATCAAGGAGGTCTTTTTGCTGGCTTACAGCAGGACCTTTTTTTTTTTTTTTCGCAAATCAGCTATGGAGAATCCATTCATCAAGTGGGTAAGCTTTATATGTATATTCAATATTTGTGATCTAGTAGTTATAGCAGAATCTAGTAGTAAAAATACTAGTAATGACATTAATCTCAAATAATTTTATTTGGTTGAGTAAGCATATAGTCAAACTCAGTGTCATTTTTTTAGTCATTGGAGAGAGACTGGTGCCTCCAAAGTGCAGTTCCTCTACTCATTTCCATAAGGAAGGAACATAGACAGCTAATTTTTAAGTTAGGTGAGAAGAATATTACCAAAAATACCCCAGAGAGTCTAAGCAAAGTAACTTGGATATCTACTGCTATCAGTGGAATTATTTATCAACACAGACTTTTGGTGGTTTAACTTCAGGAACAGAGACTCATGTTTGTATTTGTGGTCTCTGTTCTTTAGGAGTTTCAAATTTGCTGTCAAAGATACTGGAGAATCTAAATGCTATCCCAGCTGCATGAAAATAGGCTAGGTTAGGAGAAACAGAGAGAAAATTAGTAATAAACTCTGTCTGTAATGTCTGTCTTTTATTAATAGCAGGTGTGAATTACTGCAGCTGTGAGAGAAAATGTTTACCTGATGGTCAGCCCTGGAGTCAGCTACAGCCTGGGAAAGTGGCCTCAGGAGCTGCCTACTGAGCACTAGAAGCACTTACTCTGATTTATGCTGTCAAACATCTGTACAGAGGACTGTGGCCAATAAATTCACTTTCTTATCATATTTTTTTGAGCCAGACACCATTATGGACATGGAGTGGCATGCACTGGGCTTCCATGTGGGTCTGGGTCCTAGAAAGGCACAGTAGCAGGGATTTCAGTAAGTTATCACACATTTTTAAAAGCCATCCTCAAGTGGCCTTCGCTATTACCTCTTCTTATCCTTCCTAAAAGTTTTATTTTTCCACACCCATTTGCAGTACACACTTAATGAGGAAATACCATGAATAATTATGATAGCCAAGAAGTTAAGTTATAGTAGTCTAAAAAAAAATAATTACATAAATCATAGATGACTTGATATCTCCTCTAAATATAACAATGTTTTATTCTGAAGCTCAAATAAATGATTAGGATGTCACTAGGCTTTAAAGAAGGTCTTAATAACTTTCTAGTGCCTTGATAACAGGTTTTGTTTTCCCCTGAAATTTGGATATTGTTGGAAATTTTCTGTTGGATCAGTTAGGGTCATTGCCTTAGAATTTAAATCCAGCTTGCCATTGAGTATATGGTATTTGATTTGCTTATTACAGAAAAAGATATTTAAACCATCAAAAGAAAAACCTGGATTGCTGTTCCAATCCATGTTACATCCTCTTAATATAGCAACTTCAGCGTTTTATCTATTTGACCAGAAGGAGAAAAGCCTACAAAGCCAAAGATTTTAAGTCTGAATTAAGGAGACTGATATTATGTAGGAACATTGATTTGTTATGGGGAGTAGACACTAAAAGATTACATTCTAAACACATATTTTGTGAATTAAGAGGGCAAAATACAACAGGTATTGATCTCTGCACATAGGTAAACAGCAGTTGCAAATACAAATTGCTATTCCACAACACCATTCATGCAACGCGTCCCAAGGAGCTTTACTTGCTATCAATAAAAAACCAACAAAACTGCTACTGAACTAGATAAGCCTTAGAAAACAGATGTCTTTTAAGTAGTATTAAAGTCAGAAAGCCAGCTGCTTGGGCCCAGCCAAAGGCTGATACAGGATTTGAGAGAGGGAAATGCATCTGTCTTTAAGTCACAGTTTTATCTGGGATTGGCAAAGGCCAGGTAATGGCTCGCTGCCAGTAAACCTACTCTGCTGAGATGGGGAATGGGACAGATGGAACAAATCTCTCAGATTCTCCCATGCTTTTCTAGATTGCTACCAAGGGCAACATCTTTTTATGTTACCTAAACAGCTAGAGCCATTAGGAGAGGGGTCTCAGAGTCTAACCCTAAACCAAATGTGGGGTGAAACAGAAGCACCGATTCCAGGCCCAAGGGTGGAGTGAAACAGCTCTCTTGAGAGGCTATATCATGTCCCAAAACTGTGCTACATCCCCTTGACATTGCTAGGCAAGATGTTGTTTGTAACAGAGAAGGGTTTTAACACCCCTGCTCCCAGGCTGCTGCTGTTTAAGTATTCTGTCACCAGTTTATATGGGTTTTGTGTAATCTATCAAGCCAAGAAGGAAAGTGCATATGTACATAAAGGATTTTGTTTGACTGAATGGAGGATTTCCTACATCAAATTAAAAAGTATTATGCCTGTGTGGAAATGTATCAAATCACTGAGAATCAGTATTGACTGGTCTTCTTGTTATTTTGGCTGGTCATGGAGTGACTGGTAATTTGTCCTACCCTGCTCCCCTCCTTACGCCTGTCACTTCTCTCTGCCTTCTCTGTCCACTTCCCTTCATTCACATTTCTTTCTACTGAAGTTATTTTCTCTTAAGTAAACCTCAGTTCTTACAAAATATGTTGGCTGGTCTATTTGTGTATCATACTTCCTTTTTTCATATTTATCTTACCAGTCAGATGAAAGCTATTGAGAACAGGGACATCTGTGATGTTGTTTTTACACTTATGTGAGCACCAATTCTCAGTTGGTCTCTGGAACTATATATTATATTTATTATAGTGTCTAATGGTGTGTCCTATAATTAATATAATTAATAATTCTGAGCTTAGAGAATGTCATGCTTTAACCCCAGCCAGCAACTAAGTACCATGCAGCCGCTCACTCACTCCCCCCACCCAGTGGGATGGGGGAGAGAATTGGAAAAAAAAGAAGCAAAACTCATGGTTTGAGATAAAAACAGTTTAACAGAGCAGAAAAGAAACTAATAATGATAATAATAATAACAAAATTACAACAACAACAACTACTACTACTACTACTACTAAAAATAATAAAACAAAGGATTGGAATATACAAGTGATGCACAATGCACAATGCAATTGCTCACCACTCACTGACTGATGCCCAGTTAGTTCCTGAGCAGCGATTCCCCCCAGACCAACTCCCCCAGTTTATATACTGGACATGACATCCCATGGTATAGAATACCTCGTTGGCCAGTTTGGGTCAGCTGCCCTGGCTCTGTCTCCTCCCAACTTCTTGTGCCCCTCCAGCCTTTTTGTTGGCTGGGCATGAGGAGCTGAAAAAATCCTTGACTTAGTCTAAATACTACTTAGCAACAACTGAAAACATCAGTGTGTTATCAACATTCTTCTCCTACCTAGCTCAAAAACATAGCACTGTACCAGCTACTAGGAAGACAATGAACTGTCTCCCAGACAAAACCAGGACAGAATGTCCATGTACCAATGTTGCATCAAAAGTGCAAAGTATGAAAAAAATAAGAAAGGTATAAGCATATAATATTTAAAAATAATAAGCCAATAAAGAACTATCAGGAGTATACTAAAATGAATAATTGTCAGGAAGGAAATTACTTGCAGGCAGTCACAGCAAATTATGTATTTGGCAAAGTACATATTTTAGTAAAATGTATGTTTATGAAATATTGCATAGAAACTAGGCTTTTTCAAAATGTTATTTTATGAAGAAAAGCAGCTAAACAGTAGTCAAGTGCCACTGACACTAAGAATATTTACCTATTATTAAGGATGCTTCAGGAAAACAAAAATCCAACTGAATGTCATTTTTACCAAAACCATGTATGTCACACACAAGTTTTCTTAAAGGCAATGGAGAGCTATGATGTTTACAAAACACTGCAGTATGTGAGAACATAATGTCTTCATCCATTGTATTCTGACGTGAAGTAAACCCATCGCTTTTTCTTTGTATCTTACAGATATAAAATGAAAGACTTTGCAACCTATCCAAGTCATGTGAGGTGACTAAGTTTGGACAGTGATATGAATCTCAGTTTTCTAACTTTCTGATTAGTTTATGCGCTTTACAAATAACCCATCCTTAAGTCTGCTGGTCTAAATATCATCTGCAATCTTACTTACCCAGAGGAAATGTTTATTGGTGAATGATGCACATCGGTCCTTCATAACACGCAGAAGCCTCTGTGAGTAGTTCACTCATGAGGGACCTGAGAGCCCTGTCAGGCACCCTAAATCATTGCTTTTTCCTGAACAGAGGGCAGCGTGGCATATGGAGGTGATATGCCTGCAACATAATACAGCCAGGGAATAAGATTATACTGAATTGTACCCTCCCACTTGTTTTGTGAATAAGGTTTTGATCGTTATCTCTTTGGTAATTTATTTATCTGGAAAAAAACCCAGTTTGTCAGTAGATCTCTGTGTGGTGGTGAAAAACAGTGACCTCTTGAGATTGACAGTAAGATTTGGCAGGAGGCAGGGCAGCCCTGGACAGCTAAGTGGATGAAGCCTTCCTTACTGAACAGCCAGTCTTCTGCAGAAGAATATTCTGTATTTGCCACCCACAGGTCACCGCTTTGAACAACCGCTTTTGAGAGGAACTAGCTTGAGGAGGGCAAAGGTAGAAACTGCTAGTCTAAACACTTGGCTAAGAAAAAAAAAATAATCAGTTACTTCTATTTGACCAGCTAACCCCAGGTGACAAAGAAAACCTGAATGGATTTTGTGACTGGCTATGGTTAAGGGATTAATTATTATTTCATGTGATCATTTAATATGATTATTTAATATTTGTCTATATTATTCAAATGTTTGTTCAAAACTGTAGGAAATCTTCAGAGGAACACTAAGAGTTAGGAGGCGCATCTAAAGAATGATCAAAAAGATCATTAATTTCTTTGAAAGTGTCTCAATCTTACTGTAGCAAAGATGATGCTGAAGGGAGAAGTGGTGTTATCTGTTAGCCAGCTGAAGGTGCCTGGTAAGAGGGATGTGGTAAAGAAGGGAAAGAGGGAAGGTGAAAGTTGGAGCAGACAAAACCAAATAATTTGAACACAAAGAAAATGTATTTTGCAAATTAAAAAAAAAAAGACAGGGAGTAAGAGCAGAATCGGCACAGATGAAATAGGAGGAAAGAAAGCCTTTGAGGCAAGTACACTACTTTGCAGTACACTCATACTGCAAAATAACCTGTTTCAAACTGTCATTAGTTTTGATAGAATATTAGGGTATTTGTGAGCCAAGCTTCCAGAACTGACTGGTAACATCTGAGACACTCAACAACAGCAGGTAACATGCTGTGGAGATTCAGACACATTTCTAAGACCCTGATCACTTCCCACATGCCAAAAATTCTGAATCATCTATGCTGAATATAAAACTAAAGGAAAAAAAAACTATTAGAAGAAAAAAGTGGTATAAGAAAAAAGTCTACTCTTGTAATAATTGAAAAACTCTGTGAAATTATGTCAGAGAGAGAAATTTTCTGCCATCTTCTCTGGTCTTAAACTTAGCTAATGCCATTCCTTATTCTTGGCCTCTTAAATGACTGATAGCACTCAAAAGTAATAGAAATTAAAATTGCTTTTTCTTAAAGGGAAATTTCACACCCGTCATGTTGCCCCTGTGAATCAGTTTAAAGAGAAATGCAAATACTACCTGCTTGGCTGAGCCACGTTTATGGATACAGAATGTCAAAGTCTCCAAGCCTTTGGGATGAAAGAGCTCCTGAGAATATCAGCAATAAATCTATTTGGATGTGTTATTTGTCCAGCTTTCCCAGTGGGTGTGTGGCAGAAGCAAGAACCAAGACATGTGGGAGCAGGGTTGGAGTCAGGATTAGGAAGCAGTGCAGAGAGGAAGGCCAAGACATAGGTAGAAAAGGGATTGGGAGACAAGGCAAACCTGTCAGTGACTTGCAATAGGTTGCATTGCACAGCTAATGGCCATACAGCCTTAAGGATATTATGTACTCCACAGCTTTCCACAGTAGGAGCTTTGATAAACATTCCAGGAGCTATGCCTGTGAATTGTTTCCGTTCAGTTGTGATGAATCATCACATAGCGATGTGTGCCAAATGTCACCAGCAGTTTATTTCATTGTGAATTTGTAATAGGTTACTGGAGGTAGCAAGTAAAAGACAACCAAATAGAAAATGAGTGTTGGCATTTCTTTGTCTGGTGTTGGCTGATAAATCAGCATAGCATAACTGCTTAACCTAATGAGAAATGCACCTAATGATTATGTAGATCTTGTATCATTTTGAAGAAAACTATTCTATATTAAAGTTACTTGACAAATATTGACCTGGGAGATACATTTTAGACCTTTATATTTTCCAGTTGTAGATGACAATTTAGTTTAAGTTTTATGAACAGAAATCTAAAGAGAGAAGCAGCTACCACAAATCTTGAATTTCAAGGCTATTCTATTCTTTTTTAACAAAAAATGAAATCTGTGCTTTTGGAAAACCTGTAGTATGATTTTATTTTTGGTCAAAAAAGAAATCAGGATTTGTACATAAAGTTATATGTGACTTTAAATGAAATTAAAAGAAGTATTCAAAAAGTCACCTGCTACCTGGTGTACAATGTATGCAATTCTTTCATTACTGCTACAGATATAAATTTCTTTGCCAGAAGGCAGAAGAGTTTTTGAGAAGACGTGTTTAGGCACTGAGTCTTTGCTTTTAAAGGATCTTTTGAGATCTTAAGAGGCAGTTTTACATTAGCTATATTATTATCTTTAGTCTTTGCTGTGAAATGCAGAAATAATGCAGTTTTAATTGGCCTTTGGAAACAGTAGTTTTCAAATGGTAATCTACAAGGAGGCTTAAAATCCTAAAATAAAGGAAGGCTGCTGTTTTAACTATGATGGCAACTTGCTTGAAGAACTAATACAAGCTAAATATTTGTCTAATTCATGTGATTAAGCAATCACAAAATGGCCTCTCTTACGGTTTGCATTTTGTGTGGGAATCATGCATATTTTAAGAGCCACTGAAAGAGGCTACATAGAAATTAGTAAGAAGAAAAATCTCTCTTCTCATCACTTATATTTAGAACCCCTTTCTATGATATGAAGAACTTCAACAATGAAAGCCAACAAATAGAAACATTTCCTTGCAATGGCTTCTGCTTCCAAGATGAACTCATGTAGAACCAAGTTCTGCATGCTGCAGAGGGGACAAGGATTTTTAGAGGCCTGGACGAGATAAACCACAAGAAGTGCCATATCTTTCTTTTCTCAATGAAACTACAGAAGTCTCAGAAATGTTTCATAATTCTGTGAAACAAATGCAATTTAGAAAAACAAGTCACTCCTCAGATGTACAATATTACTGAGTTGCAATAATCTAATTGCCTAAAACTGAAAAACATTGTTTTGCTGGGATGAATGAGTGTTGAAAGAAAACATGTACCTTTTTTTAGAGCTGAAAAAGATTCATGGCCTCATATTGCAGCTGACAGAAATGAAAATAGAAAGAACCATGCTCATTGAAGCTCCAACAGCAGTTTTCACCACACTGATAGCTTTAGCACCTGTAAACAGATAGAAGAAACAAAAACTGTTACATCTGTAAATAATGGGAGATTTTAGAAATTAAATGTCAATTTTATTTAATTGAAATAGTTATTAGAAGGATTCATCCATATGTATACACAACATGGTCTCCCCACAACTAAAACCTCTTGACAGATAGTATTAGGTGGAATTCAGTTCAAAAAGGCTTCTCTTAAATACAAAATAAGTTGATAATATACACAATAATCTCCTACAAACACAAACGTAGTGGTTATCAGACAAGACAGCAGTTTTCTTAAAAGCATTGCCATATGTAGTATTTAGGAAGGATAACTGCACAAGAAGAAGCTTTCTTTAGAAATTCTGTCTTTTTTTTGTGTTTTATTTTTTTGAATATTGTTGGTATTCTTTTTAGCATTTCAAGTGGCAAGCCTTAACCAAGCTTATACCTCTTTTTAAGTTATAAAAATGAACTTACTTGTTTTAGTTGCATGCTATTCATTTTCTGTGGAAGTTGGCAATTTTAAAGTTATTGATTTAAATAGCAGCATTTAAAGGCAGTGCAATTTGCAAACAATTCCAGTAGCTAAGTTAGAACTTGGAAAGAATGTTGCAAGCTATAATGAAAATTCCAGTTTCTCTCACTTCTTATCAAGTTGTCACGTTCTGCATTCTTGAGGCAAACTGAAAATCATTATGCAGCCTTTATGATACAGCCACTATTTTGCCAGGAAGTGGATTGCCATGATTTTAAGAGCAGAGCTTTTAAACTGTACTATATTCATTTCTTTCAGCAAGGATTTACAAACATTCCTATCTGCATATTAGGCTAAGGTATAACCCTAACACACAGTTTCCAAACAAAAGCAGAATAAAACACAGGCTGACCGACAGCTATAAGTATCTGTCTCATGCAAAGAGAAAAAAATAGTCAACACTTGCATCCTGGAAGGTGCTGAGGCACCTCATTTTCTGTTTTGTTTAAGTTCAGTGGTAGTAAATGGCATACAGAACTGAAACCTGAGGAAGAAGTCTGTTTTAAGCTTACTCCTATTTGATGCAAAGAAAGAAAAGCAAATGAGGACCAAAGCTCATTCAGGTGTGCTTACAGTGGAAATTCTTTACTGATCACTAATTTTGTGATTAGTGAGCCCTTGCAAAAGCAGATAGTCCTATTCACACTTGAAAAATGTGTAATCCATATTATCTGGCAAATAAAACCTAAAATGAACAGCCTTTCCTCTTTCTGTACGGTTGCTTTTCACTGCTATGCATTTGCCCAGGCTGAGTGTTTTAAAACTAATGCACCAGACCTGCTGACTCTCATGTAACTCTTATGTTATGAAGTTACTCAACTTCAGTGATTTAAGAGAAATAGTTGTAGTCATAGCTTTGCTGCAGAATCAACCAGGAGGCTCAGCACCTGGCTTAGCCCCATGGAAGAAAGGAAAAACTGGAAGCTACACCTGAGTTACCCTCTCCTGATGTGAGTGACTCTGACCCTGTGGGTTGCTGGGACTTTTGGGGTCGTATCTTTTGTTCCACATCTTTGAGGTCGTATCTTTTGTTTTGCTGGATACAGCACAGCAAGTCTGAACCTTGCTGGGAGAATGTAACTCACCTTTGAGGGCACAGAGGAGGGAGTTTTGGGAAGGCAGTGGAGGACACTGAATATAGAAACATTTTACTCAATGTACTGCTTCTAAAGAAGCCAATGACAGTGAAAACACAACCCATGCTCTCAGTCAGGCTAGCTAACCTGCATTCAAAGGAGCTTTTCATTCGAGCGCCTAGCCTAGTGCTTGAGACAGGAGAGGCAAGCAAAGAAACCCTACGAATAAACCCAACTAACTAAAACAAAAAAAAAATCCCAACCTTAAAACCCAAATGAAATAGTGGATTTTGGACTGAATCTGGAAATTATAGCCTGCTGTATCTGTGATTGTTACTACTGTTTGCATTTGGCTGAAAGTGACAGTGGTTCCTGTAAGGGAATGTGCACTGCTATAAATTCAGAGGTAGATCCCATTGTATGTATGTCTTCTGAACATGGGCTGCAAAGTCTTGATATCCAAATCAGCCTCAAAATGTGAACTAATGTTAAGAAACTGGGAAGGTTTACTGCCAGTGAATTCACTCATTCGGAAGTACGATTTGTTAAATTAGGTTCAGGGTAAAGAAATAAACTAATTTGCTTAAATGATTGTTGGAGAAAAATACCTAATATTAAGTATTTGAACAAATGAAGGCACTGTTTGGAATACACAGTTCATAAGACAGTGAAGGTAGGTGAATATTGGAAAACTTCTGCAAGCTGTTCACATGTTAATGCTTTGTTTTGATTTTATTTATATTCCTTTTGTAACATTTTTGCAAATTCTATGCTGGATCTAATTACTATAATACAAAATACTACTTTGGGCTAATTTTTTTTTAAGCGAACATTGCAAAGCACTTGTGGATAATTAGCAGTGAATTAAATATGCAAGTATTCACACTTAAAGATTTCTATTTAGCAGGATGTTCATCTGTCAGAATAGAAACAAAGCTTCTGCAGATGTGCAGAAAAATATTCAGTAAATACTTTAAAAATTAAATTATTTTAGGTAAATAGTAACTTCTTTAACAGAAAATTCAGTTAGAAAAAACACATAACATTATTTTTCACAAACAAATCAACTAGTTTGAGTGTATAGATCTAAACCAATGCAGGTGCTTGTTTCACTGGCTCATTAGCTGACACTCATTTCTCATAGTCCTACTTAAGTAGATACTTGACACCTGTTGTACAACCACTAGTGGCTGCTAAGCCCAAGATGAGCTCAGTCTTTCATACGGAATATCGGACCTTCATGCATGTCACTGCATCACAACAGTTTTGTTTTGGAGCTGGTCCTTGGTGAAAGGTTAGGGGGAAATCAAGCTCAAGGTCAGGAATAATATTAAATCCCACATAAGTTAGCTTCCTAAGTAGTTATACAAGGAGTGTTTGTCTGTCAGGGTGGTTTGGGAATTCTTTCCTCCTGGAGTCTCAGTATACATACAACAGTATTTGTTAATAATGCAGATCAGTTTTGTTAGTTAGGCAAAAAGAAAGTAGATGTAATGACTGGTAATTCCTGTACTGGTCACAACATACAGTGAAAAGCACCATATATTTGCACCCTGATCTAAAAGTTACATGGGTACCTCTCTTGTGCCTTAATGAAATGGGTCATGCAAAATTCTTTGAAATACTACCTGACAAATGGCTGACTGCATGTTACAGATCCTTTATCCAAACACTAGATAGCATCATGGTGTCTGGAGACTAGAACTGTAGCCTGGCAGCAGCAGTGTGTTTGGGAAAGAAGTAGGATTATTGTCTCATATAGGGCAAAGCAACATTTTTTTCAATACAACTAATGAGGGAAAAAAACACCCCAAAAAGAATGAATAAAGGAAATTATTACTTTAATTACTCTGCCCCTACCAGACAGAGAAGAAATTAAAAGTGACTCATTAATGCTCTCTATGAAAACTGAAACAGGCAATGGTAGGTACCTTATCAGATAATTCCTCAGCAAAGGAGTTCCTCAGGATAGCACTTCCTCAGATGAGAGGAAATTGTGAATATTCAGAAAATGAATAGCAACACTTCTGTTCACATGTGAGAGAAAAGGATTTCAAGAAAGAGGATGAGAAACCTTGGCAGTCTGGATTGAAGGACTGTAAGGTCCTCCAGCTCAAGGTTTTCTTGATCTTAAAACCAATTACTGGTAGACAATATACATGTAAAACCACTCTTGTGTGACTCGAAGTTATTCTTTAGTGTGGAGACAGACCCTGCTTCATACATTTAATGTCCCTCGTCAGGCCTTTCCTGCCCATGACATTCACTGTAACTTCTGAAGACATATAATAATTAATTTTTCAACCAGATTTTTTTTTTTAACCAATAATTAAAACCAAAGGCCTGTTTGAAAACAATTGTACATCTTGAGGAAACCAGTGAGTCTTGCTTCTTAACCTAAAATACGGAGACAAGCTTTTAAATTTGGTTAATAAACCCAGGCCTTTTGCTTTCTATGCACACACTGTTTACTGAAGGGACAAAGCAAAGGTAATCTTTGGGATTTGGATCATAAGTGTCTGTCTTCACTGAAAGACTGCCTGCAGTGTGTCATGCAGCTTTCGTCTCCTTACTTGGCAGAATAATGCAGCCTGTGTTGGCTATTCCATTGCTGGATAAACTCTCCTCATTGACCCCTCTGCTCACCAGCCTCCACCCCCAGATCTCTAAACTAACCATATCTGCACTGAATGGCTGATTAAAGCCCTCACAGCAGGGGCGGAGTGTGATTATCGACTCGAAAGCAGATCATCAACGCAATTCTAGCATAAGGGCAAAATTGTTGAATATTTATGGAGCATAACCTGAGCTGATTGTTCAGAAGCTCCAGAATACAAGCCTCTAGAAGACTATAAAAGGAAAATGGCTGTCTCAGACTGAGAAAGGTCCCCCAAACCAAAAATCTTTAGCTGTTTTCTTCTATAAAAAAGGCAACTATGTTCTAGTTCCTACAGCTGTAAACAACATCAGAAATAGTTCAGGCAGACCACTGTATAGAATGAAATCACAGGCCACAAAAATTTCTTATGTTTTATATCCTGAGGGTAACAGCATAAACACAGTAATGCTTTGCAATTATACAATGCCTTTGAGCTGAGCAGCCCAAAATGTTTTATAAAGGTGGGTAAGAACTATGTTTTTGAAAGACTTACAAACAGCAGTGGGGAGACTTCCATGTAGAGCTATGTGAAAAACTGATTATTTTCTCTGTGGTTCTCTGGCTGAAATGAAAAATCAGAACCAAAACTTATGTTTGGGTCAATAAAAGGCTAATTTTTTATTTTCTTGGTGAAGGTGAAGGTCACACAAATTAATTTTTTCTATCTAAAATCAAACATTCTCTTTTATTTTGCAAGTTGAACCTCTTTTCTAATATATCCTTTATTCCAAATAAATTTTAAAAACAAATCAATGGTGTTCTATTTTTAAGAAATAATGACATGATTGACTTCCAGTTTTGCCCATTTTTATCTCATTTTGAGGTGTCTTTTGAACTTGATACAAATTCATTAAATGTTTCTGTTCTCCTTTCTAATTAATGCATCTCTCTTTCACTCTCCTCCCATTTATGCCATTAATACCACTATATCCTGAATTTGCACCAGTAACTGGTCCTACTGTGTAATGATTGATGTAACAATTCAATCTGAAAGCAGTGTCATGATGCCTGAAATGCACTTAATTGCACTGCAAGCCAAGCCAAGCTTGCAGGGGATGGATGGAGTTTCAAGTCAAGCAGTAACTCTAGTTATTAAGAAGCTGTGAGTAATGCTGAAGTAAAGGCTATCTGTTTTAGGAATCATTCTTAATGTAAAATGAAGTATCTGAAATAATCCTTGTTAATCTTCTTAAAGTCTGAGACAGTTAAATTGAACAGGATATGAAAGAAAAAAAGCCATGAAAAATTTGATTGAATTGTATTCCATTAACATTCTGAAATTTCCAGGTTTTTTTACACAAGCTGTACAGTAGATGGGAAACTAGAAAAAAAAAAAAACAACAACCAAAAACAACCAAAAAAAGAAAAAGGGAAAATAAACTCTTTGGTTCTCCAGCTTCCAGGAAAGCATTGCTGTTGGCCTAGAAAAGCCTCAGGCACATAACCATGACCATTATTCTTCTATTGTACTGTGGGAGAACAGCATGTGCCCAGCTGTAGCTGTAGCTCTTTCCACTTATAGAAACTTTTATGACAGAGCCTCTGTAAATGAGTATGGCATCTAACATTTGTGAGCTAAAGTTCTTAATTTTAGCTAAGTTTCTCCTAATTCTGAATAAACTAACATGGACAAGGATATTGCTTCTGGTGGCTTATGCTCAAGTACACTATTTGACCATATAGTGTTGTCCTCGAGTTATCCCTTCTAGACTTGAGCTTTGGAACAATTAACAATTACTGTTAGGGAAGCAGTCACAGCTTTTACATGAGGCCTAGTGCTAGCTGTAAGACATAAAGAGTTTATTCTGGACAGAAATTATATCTAAGAAGGACTTGGAAGTAGTGAGTGTTAAATACAGGAAAGAGCATGAAGGATGAAGAAAGGAAAGACCCTTAACGGAGGAGTCACCTGAAACAGGGAAAGCTTTCTACTTTGGCTGTCAGTAATGCGTGGACTAACACACGTACAAATGTAAATATACATACAGACACACACTGTATTTGCACTCTGATTGGATTTTCAGATGTGCACAGAGATCTCTTCAAAAAACTTTCTCCAAACTGAGCACATTTTAGTGCACAGGTAGGAAGCAGCAAAAAATACAGGCCTGTGATATGACACCAACTTCTCAGACATTCTTGCAAACAACTTTCTTGCTATCTAAATGTCATGAATTCAAGGCAAGTCTAATGACTACGAACAGACACAGTCACTGAATGCTATCAGCTATTCTTATTTCTTCAGAGTCTGATAATGTGAAGACAGAAGGTTTTCCATAGATTTTCTGACTTGCCTTGTCTACTCACACCTAAGAAGAGACAGAGAAAGTTATTTTATTTTTAACACTAAGAATCCCTATAAGATTTGGATTTGGGTCAAAGGTATTGCCAAGGTTGTTCTCATTGTGCACATTGTTTTTCTCATTATAAACTTTTTATATAAGAGCAGTCTGACTTTTCTTTTTCCTCAGGCTGGTTGGTAAGTCTCTTTTCTGAGAATTCATGTCTGTGAACCGTACTGGAGAATTTATTATTTGTGACTACATATATAAATACAAAAGATCAGAATATATTTCATTACTAATATCCATGTTTCAAAGAGCAGATCCATTCAAGATGCACTGCTTCACTATTCTCTTTTGTAGGAAAGTATAATGTGTTTGTGGTTAAATATCCTCAGAAGATTCCTCCTCTTCTTTTTTATAGCTTTGTTTCATATTTCCCACAGCCATGAAAGACCACACAAATAAAATATTCCTGTAAAAATGAATAGCACAGTATCACAGAAATTATCTTACTTAATTTGAGCACAGAACATTTGTCAAACATGGTATTCATTTTTAATGTGAAATATTTATTCTCTCGTTTTCTCTTGTCTTCAAGAAGAAAAGGAGATGATGCTTTCCTTTAAAAATTAAAGAGGAAATGCCAGTAACAATTTGCATTGCTCTGTATGCAACCAAAGTTCTTCTGTAATCCAGGAGTAAAAATGTAGTTATTTGCCTAAAAAATAAAGAGTATTTCCACTGAACTAATACTGTTCAGTGAATTATAGAGCAGGACAAATACTGTAAAAAATCCCAAGTATATTCATACATTTTTAAAAAGTAACATAGCTGTGATCACATTCTTTTTATATCCTGTTTCCAAAAATACCCCAGCAACAGTGTTTTCTGGCAGGAACATGTACAAAAATAGCCAAATGTTAACATGACTATTACAGAATGTGTGTGGAAAGAAAACTTTAGTTTCATTTTGCAAGCTTTTATATATAAAATACATTTCCTGGACTCAATAAAGTACTTAGGCAGATGCTTACGTATCATTATTTTCAAAATGTATGCTAAAATTTTCTCTAAATTACTCTAAAGTTTCATTCATTTATTAGAAATGCGAATTTCATATCTGTATATAAAACCAGAATACAGACAGTACTGTAGTGGAAGTGATAATACATGGAAACTAGGTGTCCCATGAACTTTCTGTCTTCCACTCAAAATTAATTTAATTCCGAAAGTCTCATAACAGGCTTGTAAACAAGCCACAAATTAAGATTTTTTAAAATAGAAATTACTCAGTATTTAAATTTAAAACCCACAGATTTTGATATGTTCAGAATTTGTGAGCAGGCAAAAAGAATCGTTATCAGTTATTTATGATGAATTTTTTAATCTAATATTTAGCACATTATCCACTTAGAAGGAACAGAGAATTTTCATCCATTAATAGGTATTTGTAATTTTTTCTGTATAGTGTTTTTATAATAAAACATACCGTACTGCTGTTTTTAAAAGGTGTGTGAAATTAACTTCAAGGTTTTCTTCTTCGGTAGTGATGAGTCAAATTTCTGTTTAAGGGCAACTGCTGTCTTGTTTAAATTCCTGATTAACCACATTCAGATTTTTGATACTTCTGGCATTTTTATTACTCTGGATTTTTTTCTGCTTTAAACAAAATGATTGATTGTTAGCAGATTCATTCTGGTGATAGCCAGTGGTGACCATGGTCAACTCAGGCCAAGGCTGCAAGTACATAACAGAACTCAACTGGGGCCTTGTCAGTACCCACTCAAGTCATTAGTTCAGCCAATACCTGTTGAAGTCAACAGAAAATCTTCAGATCGACTTTGGCTATTTCAGCTATATCCCTGAGAAAGGAGAGTCTGTATATTTCCAGGAATCATTACTGCATCGAGGACTGAAATAGTTGGTGGGCAAGAGAGATATCTGTGATTTCCTTATTTTCTGAAGTCACCACATTCTTTAACTGAGACTCACTTCCCTGATAAGTTCATTACTTTTCTGGGTAGATCATTCCATTTTTATCACAAGCAAACAGTATTTAAAAATATTTTCTAAAAGTCATAGAAGTGGCTAAACTATCTATTCATTAATGTTCTGTTGTATAGTGTGTATTTGTGTATGACTTACGTCAGTTCTTATATTCTGGAAAAAAAAAGACGTTAACTTCTACAGTGCAACAGAAATGATCACACTCTCAGGGCTACTAAGTTCAGTAATTCCCATGCTTTCTTGTTATATTTAGGTGCAGGTACCATACAGACCACTCTATTGCTGGTTTTACTTTTCCTTTTTCTCTTTTGCTTTTTCTTTTGCTTTTGCTTTTTCTTTCTCTTTTTTTTCTTTCTCTTTTTCTTTTTCTTTTTCTTTTTCTTTTTCTTTTTCTTTTTCTTTTTCTTTTTCTTTTTCTTTTTCTTTTT
>JANZLQ010000056.1:12848235-12864840 GCA_026212715.1 Elanus axillaris
TTTCTGCCTTTCCTTATTTCTTTGTCCTTCCTTCCTTCCTTCCTTCCTTCCTTCCTTCCTTCCTTCCTTCCTTCCTTCCTTCCTTCCTTCCTCTCTCCCTCCCTCTCTTCCTTCTTTCCTTCTTCCTCTTTATTTAAGAAAAAGTGTATACAATATTTTCTTATAATTTTTGTGCAACAATAACAATTATTGCTTGATATTTTTTTTTCTACTGATTGATATGACATTGCTCCTGTGAAAGCAATTGGTTCTGCAGATCTCAAAAACTGAAGGACTTTTGAAATAGCCAGTGATAAATCTCTAGTGTTTAGTTAACCATCAAAGTAAGAAAAACACAGGGCAGGCTTTTTAAAGCAAAGCAAGTACACAAACCTTGGCCTTTGGAATATTTTCCCATGATTTGCTCAGACTGGAATTTTCAAGTTGAAATTCAAAAGCTGAGAATATCTTTTCTTATTTCCTGCTACTCAGAGTAGAATAAAACCTTCCCATGTAAGTATTCTCAGTAAGCAAAAAAATCTCTAACTCTGTATAGTTGCTACCACATTCTAGAATTCCACAGTGTTGTTTTTTCAGACCTCGTTTTTATGTTTTAGATTCTGAACAGTCCTAAATGGTTTCAGCCATCATATAATTTAACACTGAGTCATTCTACATTCCTAAAAGAAACCTCCTCTTAGGCATAATTATATATTGTGAAAATGGATAGGCTAATTTTGCAACATGAATTTTCTATGATAGCTGTTCTGCTACTATTTTAGTCTGGTTTTAATTATATACTCACTGCAACCCCTCTTATATACAATTACAATTTTGAAAAGTGACTAACTTTGGTTACAATTATATACATCAACCGAGACTCTTTCCTGTGGTAGAGTGTGCATGGATATTTTTGTGTGTTTCTAGACCTAAACAAAGATGTTTGAAAGAATGTGCCCCACTACAGGTATTACCATTAAGTAGAGATGAAAATGAGAACGTTCTGACAGTTTCTTAACAGTCAAATGTTTCTTTCACCTTTGCTCACTTGTTTCACTTTCTAAGCTGATATGCAGCCAAACAGAGTGGAGCAGCTTTGGATTTATATAAGATGAATTGTGGGTCCAGGAGTTCCATTTGCCCCACAGTAGCCAAGAGTCTGCTTTTATTTCTGGACACCTAAAGGAAAAAATAGATTTTGCTGTTGCTGTCAAATTTAACAAACTTAAAAATAAAATTAAACTTAAACCTCTGCCCTTTTTTTGCTTTGTATCTCTCAACCCTGAGTAGAGAGAATTGACATTTGGTAGCCACCTTTTGCTTGCTCAGCAAAATGGAAGGTTAAATTAACAGAGTGACAAATACTGAAACAGTCATTTAAGATCAAAAAGAAAAGACATATAAATAGGGCTAGAAGATGCTGTACAACACCCCACCTAAAGATACAGTGAGAAGGATAAAGGTTCTCAAAGAAGAGAGTCCCTTATTCTCAAATTTGCCAACAGGTCAATACAAAAGCTGCTACAAGCTGAGGAGCAATAACTGAAAGAAGAGGTTAGGCAGACAAGAGAAGCACAAAAAACTTCTGCGTTAGAATTTCTTTTCTTTCTACAAAGGAACAGCTTTGGATCGTCCCCATGTGGAGGATGATAGAGATAAGAAGCTCTCTGGTGGTAAGCATCTGGGATGGGAGGGAAGATCACAGGATGTTGTGGGATTCTCTTTGTTTCTTTCTTTAACTGTGTGTATCTCTGCTGTCTTTTTGAAGCTTTTCCAAACCCCAAGGCTTCTGAGGTTCTTGCATCACATTTTCACTATTTTTTTTTAAATATATATAACAATGTCAGAGCAATGTGTATGTATGTTAACACAGGAGAATATCAGTGTTGAGCCCCTAATTAGATACATATTGATATTGAAATTTTAATAAGTCCACAGCACAAATGAGTTACCGTAATGATTTCTTCCCTCCTGATGGGAAAAGATAGCAGTTGTTGCTCTATATACTAGCCGAGCCAAGAATATCTATAGATGCAAGTTTGATTGAAGCTCAAACAGATTGTCACATAATGAACTTGATTCATCAGTGCTGCCTTGAACAAACCAATGTTCGCTCACTAAGTTTCAGACTGTGTCTTCAGAGATCCTTGTAAACTTACTGTATGTGTGGTGGTATTGTCTGAAACCAAGTTAGTCTTCAAATAAAAGTCTTTAGTACCAGAAGATGTTGTACATTACTGGAGAATGACCAAGTAAATATTGGAGTGCTGCCATGTAAGTCAAGAGAGAGAGAAACATGTTAATGGAGACAATTTGCTGTAGGGAACTACTTGGGAGTAGTTTAGGGGGTGGGAAGAAAGAGTTTAGGGCACAAGGGAACAAACCCAAACATGCCTTGTATTTATTTAGCACTCTTTAGGCCATTCTCCAGTGGCCTTACCTTTAATGTTGAACATTTAATTTTTTTTGTAGACAAACAAGAGCTCAGTAAATGTTTTATTTTCAAGGTCTCTGCTCATCCCACTCATCATGTATTCTTTGATCAGTGGGAAACTGAAGTTAAGGCAATGCTTTAGGGCCTGATCCAGAAAGCTAGATAATTTTATTTACATGAATAGAAATAGACAAATCTACATTAACGGGTAGGGGCTGTACATGGACATATTTAAAAGATAACTTAGGAAGTGTTAACTTGTCGGTATGTGGAGGCTGTCCAGACAGTGCTTTTTGCTAACAAGGAGTTAAAGAAACCAGAAAAATAGTAAACTAATTATCAGCATGGATGGGAAAGGAATCATATGTTTGACATCTGCTTTATAGGCAATTGTTACAGCAATTTGTTGAACACTGTGTTGAAGAATATGATTTTCTTTTATTATCTTTAATGCTTTCAGTGATTTCTATCCAGAGGACAAGATCTGAAATCAAAATTCAAAATCCAGTGATTTTTTATGCTTGCTTCCATAGGAAATCAGATCTTTCTCAGCCATTTGGTCTGACTTGCTGTCTGTTAAAACGGCAGTTACTGAAAAATGTGGGGGTTTACCCACTGGGACTTAAAAAGGGCTGTAATTTCTCAAATAGCCTAATTAAGTGTGAAATTTTGAAATATGTAAAAGTATTCCTCCAACTTAATTTTGCATTAAGATGTGCATGTGTAATATAATATATCTTCATAAAGTTTAAACAAAGGTTGATAGATTAAATACAAAAGTAGTTTAGAATGCCTCATCAATCATGAAAAAAACATGGCAAAATCTTGCTAGTTTCATTTATTAAACCAAAGTTTTGTACAAGACTTCACTTGTATAGACAATTATGTTCATAAAAGCTGCTTTTACTTGGATTGTGATGAGCAAAATGTTCACAAGACCAAGGCACTTCAGTGGTCATTGTTGAAGTCAAATGTTTGAGTTCAGCTTAAAACACATTTCTATGGCCTGTGCTTTATATAGCATCAAATCAGCTGAACATTGTTAGACCCCAGCTGTTCTCCATCTCCATTTTTTACTGGCTTACCTACATTTTCAGTGACACAATCATATGCCAGGAGGTGTTTTTCTACCTGTTGAAGTTGGTTTCACTGTCTAAAGATGATAATTGCTTTGTTTATGTCTGGAGTAGCATAGGTATGATCCAGTGCTGCAACTTCTTCAGGGTATAGCTTACATTTTTTTCAATATCAGTAGCTGCAAGTTAATCTAAGTTATAACTTGCACAATTTTTCACACTATCACTGCCTATTACATCCCCACTGAGCATAGCTGTAATCACTGGACATTTGCCGCATACAGTGACATGACTGACTAAATACCAAAGTCATCTTTCAAGATTTAAGTCTATATGTAATGAAACTATAAACTGTGTAAATTCAAGGAGATTAAGCATGCCTGCAAATGAATGTGATTTACAAGTGCATGTATCATAATGGGTGATAGGAAATATCAAAAAAATTAATAAAATGTTGTAAATGAAATGAAGATAAAATATAGAAGGTCTGCCATTTGCCATGCCTGCTTGGTGGTGTTTTTTTCTGCTGTTTTTCCACTTTTTTCAGTCCTCTCTGTCAATTGCACTAATTTTTATGTTATAATTTTAAATCCTTTATTTATCATTTGGCTGAATTTGGCAGCAGACACAGAACATAGATGGGCCCTACCTTGACATTTTGGTTTGGAAATACTGGATCTTGGCAAAAACTGTAGTTATTTTCTTATTCACTGTCATTATTACAGTAAATACATCTCTGTATATGGCTCACTGAAATGCTTTAAAGACTTTTTTTTTCTCTGATAAGCAGCATTTTTCCAAATATAATTTGTAAGAAAAACTTGGTATATTGAACAGTGACATTTCACCATTTTTACAATATTTTGTAAATTTTTTCATCGATAGCACTATTGATTTTCTTTTGCTGAAAAGTGACCAACGGCCCTTGGTCAGGACCTTTACCAAAGTCCCAGTGGAGCCTAGAATGAGGAACATTTTGACAACTGGACATATGTAAGTTTCAGGATTCTAAAGCTGTATTTTATCTTGGCAGCTGCCCTGATAAGTTTCATTGGAAAATGCTTTTAGTTGTGTGAGTGAGGAAAAAGAATGTGACTCTGGACTATGCAAGGGTTTTGGATTTGTTAGGTTTGGGACTTGTTAGGGTGCCTACACAAACTGCTTTTGTAAAATGCCTTGATATTTCTGGACTTTTAGGAGTATACACAAACAGAGGAAGGTGGATTCAGCTACCAAAAGAAACTTTTTGTTCTAATAAATACTTTCATTTGCTTAATCTGTAACCTACAGGGGAATACCATTCGGTGCATTGTCAGAGTTCACATGATTCTGTAATTACCTCGGTATTATAATTGCCCTCTGTAACTGCCTATGCTGGAAATGATGTAAGTTTCTGACCAGGGGGGATGTTTTTACATTATTGCATTATTCATGTTTAAAGCAAGTTGGTGAGAAGTATAATTGGAAAGAGAGAAAACAAGGAATTTAGATTAAAGCCCTTTATAGTAAAAGAATTTGGGTTTGGAAGATTTTTTTTTAATATGGCAGAATTGTTGTGAGGCATATTAACACATTCCTTATCCCACAGTATCATTATTTCTGCTCAAAGAAAAATTAAAATTTAATAATTAGGAGGATTTGGGAAAAAGTCTTGACCTTATGAACACTTCCTAAAAATAATCTGTTTCAGAACAAAACATGTCACTGTGAGAGCCTCCGAACTTATGTGCTACATTCCAAAATAGCAACAATTTAGGGAATGAGATTATAACACTAATCAGCATGCCATGTAGTTAAATGTGGTTTCAATATGCTTGTGGACTGGTTTCTGCTGCTTCTCTGGAGGAGGGGAATCTGCTTCTTCAAATTTCAGAGGAAAGGTCATAAAATCTGTAAGATTAGAAATCTAGCAAGTTCTACACATCTGCACTAGCAGAACTCCCTGTTTTAATTACTTTCAAGTAAGCATATAATTTAAATTAACAGTTATTCTGACATTTCATCACCTTTTCTATTAAAGTCCAAATAGTGAATCAAAAAAAGACTTCTAAATGATTGACAAATGTTTCAATAGGCAATAGTTAGCTATTGTACAACAAATTAATATGTTCATTCTCATTTGAAACATTATCTTGTATTTTCTATGTTGTGCCCTAAATTATTTGTACCACATAGAACTTTGTCAGCTATATAATTCTAAAATCTGTCATTCAAATTCTGAAATAAATCAACCATTTACAGCAATTTTAAACCACTAAAACACTGAATCCTGAAAGTTTAAGGATTTTTTTAATTCTGATTTACCACCTTCCTGGTGTTTCACCTTTCTATATAAGCAGAAACAGCTATCCATTCTCTCAATCATTTTAAAGTTAAATGCTGATAACTGAAAATAAATGGATACAGTACTCTAACCACAATAAGACACAGACATATTTAATGTTAATTAAAGGTAGAACACATTTTTTAATTTTATATCTCTGTGAAGTATATACCCCATTACCTGCTTTAGCAGTTACAGCAAAGAAATCAAGAAGTGAAGGGAAAAGGGACAATTAGTTTCCTCACAAATGAATGGTCATATTTTAAGCACTACATAATGTTTTGTAATAATGATGATATTTCTCTCATTTATACATAAAATATTTATACTAAAATAAAACTTCTCATATGATTTCCCCTCTTTGCTGCATCTCTGCAAAGTGGTCTAAATTATCTTTACTAACATAATTTATTCTTACAAAAGTTTCTTTTATGTCTTGACTATGAACAGCTGCTAGGAGTATCTTATACCGAGTACTTGATCTGTGTGAAGTAATTAGGTTTGGTCAGAGTTATGCTTTGGACATGTACAAAATAATCACAAGTTCCCTGGATCTCTCAAGAAGAAGTAGTAGTTTAGTTGAAAAAAATATTGTGGAATTTTATAATAGTTTTAATGCTTTGTGACTTGGCTACACTGACTTAGCCCACAGCATCATTCCTGAATATATTAAGCTACTGAAAGATTTAATGACTGAGTGAAGATTTTAGATTAAATTGTATTTTATCACATTCATGTGTGTAATTGTGTGAACATGCACAGCCTCAGTTGCAAAGAGCTGAAAACCATGCCTGAGTCATCAAATGCCTTTGTATCAGGACTCTGGCAAGGGGTTTTGAAAAGAGCGATGTCCTATTCTACACAAGGTTATCAAATGTATTGCTTTTTTATTTCTCTCATCCTCTCCAATTGTATTGCCTCTTGCATTTTGTAAAGCCATTAGCAATGCTGTGCCAAACTGATCATGAGTTAGAAAAATCTTCTAATTCAAAATGGGAAAATACTTTCTAAGTAAGAGTAAGAAAGTTCAACAGATTTTTATTTTTTTTTTAAGGAGGACTAGCTTTAACTTGTGCAGCAGCCTTTGTAAACTGGTTCCATACCCGAATCTCCCAGACCGAGAACAGTGTCCACCACCTGCACTAACTGTTGACATAAAACAGCAACATGCTTCTGCTTGGTCTGAGCTGCAAAATGCATGCTCACATTTTTGCCTGGCTTATTTAGTTACTTCCATAGATATGATCTTTGGAGGAAAGCCTGTCTTTGGTTTTACCTGTGAACATATACTACCACTAATGTGAATACTTGAAACATGAACTTAAGCCCAGCTTCGTTTTGGACCAAGAGGGTGGAGCTCTTGGGATCCAGTGGCAAGTCGCTGCTTCTTGTGAATGATTGCATTCACTCTGTACCCAGAGTAAATCTGAATAACCTCTGAGCCACTCTAATTTATGACTGGTAGCCTCAGTTTGCAATGGATAATATAGCACTAAAGGATTCCAGGAGAAGAGCACCACTGGATGCCTTTTTTTTTTCCCAACCTGTGATGCATTGCATATAGCAGTGTATTTTGGTAGAGGCATTGGAAGGAATTGCACTTGGTCCACTGCTGCTATTTTCTGTCCCTTATACAGTGCTTAAGAGGTGTAAAAGATAAAAGAATAGATGAGAATCTGGCCTATTCTGTCTTTTTTTTTTTTTTTTTCTGGTAATAGTTCTTGTGAAAAAGAATCACTTATGAACTCATGGATGTTCGTCAAGTGAATGGGGAAGGAATAAAAAGTAGGCTGAGGATGACTGAAAGCAAACAGCCAAATATATAGTTTTGGTGTTATTGTCCTAATTAAACACTTGTTCATATGCTTATTGAAAAAGTGATGAACATGGAACATTTTCAGCTAGTTTCTCTGGAGAGATTCCAGAATTCAATTTAGGACTTCAGTAATACACCTTAAAAAAGAAAACCAAGCAAATGTGTTTGTGATTGTTTTTCATCATTCATAAAAAAAACCCCCTAACCATGAAAATATTTATTTGATGTTTTATTCATGAGCTAAATGTTATAAATTGGTTGCTGTAATAATATAGTTATATACCTTTATGTTTAGTTCCAACAGTTTCTTCTATTTATAGTCATGAAAGATAAAATACAACGATGCAAACAGGGATGAGTGATTAGCATAATGATCGGTACTGATTAGTACTGATCAAACTGTTTTTTCAGAAATTTCCTCTCTCTACTTTTAATAACTATAATTATTTTTTATTCAAAGTAAATTGCAGCAGCAGAAAGTACATCCTTTTAGTGGCTTTTGCATTTTGTTTCAAGTGAAATGCCTGGCAATAAACAACATTGCTCCCCTTTGTTCTTCCTTATTAAATACAAGTGAGTTTTCACACTTGTAATTTTTCATGGTCATTCAAATGATAAACTTTAAGTAGATTATAAAAATAAAGATTTTGACTAAAATTTTATTTTCATGCATAATACAAACCTTTATTTTCATAATGAAGTCTTATGATTAATAGACAACAAAGCTTTTTCTTTAGCCTAAAAGCATTTTTAGTTTTTGAGAATGGATTTAAAAAAACATGAGATTATCCAAAAAGAAACATAATTAAAAAGTCATTTTTTTCAAAATTAACTTATGAAACAAAACCAGTGTACAGTTACTGATTTTTTTCCCAAGTTGTGTTCTTTCTGTTCACTTACATGGCCAAGATTCGCTGTCTGCTTAAGCTGGTGGAATCTGAATCCATTCCTATTCATAAACAAAATGATGAAATAAGGATGAACCTAGTATTTCTTCTAAATCATCCTTTAATCCTGACAAATGAAAAAATGCAATTCAAGAAAAAAAAAATCCTGAAAAAAAAAAAAATTGTTACTGTGTATTTCACTTCCTAATTATTGCATAGGGCCACCTCACTGCTTGATTTGTTGCATTCAAAATAATGCTCATGGCATTCAAGACTGAGAGTACAAGAAATAAAGTTACTTATTATTTCTACTGTGGCTTAATAAAGAGGAAAAGCTTTTGATTTCTACAGATTTCTTTTAATAACGCCCTTGTTTGTACAGTACTGAAAATAAGTTATATGTAATTTTTCCCTGTATCAGTCATAAATAAGATAACCAAAAAAATGTGGTGAGGGGGAGGTAGGGAATCATTACAGCATATGAAAAGGAGGATGAAGTTGTTTTTGAGGCAGAATACCTTATCTTATAAAATTAATTGAAGTGGGTTCCAGATTCTGCATAATCAGATCTATAGGCCCAATATTAATAACTTATACTAAGTTGTACCTTATATGAAGTTCTTTTAAGTGAATGAAATTGTTTTCATTTGAAAATACAATTTGCCAAAAGTAGGAGTTTCAATATCTGGTTTTAAAATCTGGCAGTATATCCTTTTACCCTAAGGCCTTATGAGCTGGAACAAATTAGCATCTGGTCCTTGCAAGTCAATCTATAAAGCATATTATAAAATTTTGAATATAACATTTCTGCAAAAGAATTCTTTGTTTTTCTTTTTGTTTTTTTTTCAAAGATAAAGTGTTCATGATCATCTTTTAGTGTCTGAATCTCACATGAAGACAAATCCTCATGGATGAGTTAATTGGCAACAAACTCCTTCAAGACATAGTTTCTCTTTTGTCCTCTATTTTTTGTAATTTAATCTGGCTTAAATTCAAGTATCTTCTCCATTTAGCTACCTTGAGTATCCTGTCTTCGCAGGTTAGGAAAGTGGTTTGTGTTCTTCTGCCAAACAGTATGAACAATCAGAGTGAGTAGGAATGTTGCCATCCTTCTAACGCTTATATTCCAAAAAGAGTAGGAAGACTTCCCAGGATATTAATTGCTCTTAGCTGAATTGTGAATGAAATGCATAATCAGTTAGGCCCTTCAGTTTTCAGAAAACCTTTATTAATTCTGCTGTAATTTTAATTCAAAAGTACAGTGTAGTAGTATTGGCTGGCATTCCATATGACTTTCTTTTTGCTAGAGATTCTTCTTATCCAATAAGACTTTCCATTTAAACAGATAATTTTAAAATGCCTAAGTGATTAAGCAGTACCTAATGTGTTAATATAGTCCAACAGCTAAGGCAGAGAGACACAGAAGAGCTAGAAGTTTTTCTGAGTTTAGGCTTGGGCCCATAGGGTGTCTTTCGGCTACTTACTTTTCCTCTCTGAGTCAGTTTTCTCACCTACTGGAGTTTATGAAGTGTCCTTCTTTTGTGAAATCATTGCTAATCTACAAGGGAAAAGTATTATGCAAATGGCAATCATCTAGTTACAGTATTTTTCAGTGGTTAAAAGTTACAGAACCACATTTCAGGCTTCATATTTGTAGTCCAGCTCCTATCAAACTACCATTCATTTTCCGATCACAAGTACAAGATAGGTGATCTGGAGGTATTTTTCATAAACCACAAACACGTCTGATGAAATATGTTGCAGTATTTCCCACATTAGCTGTGTTTTGAAATGGCATTTCCCAATGAAGACCACACAAAATCATGGTGAGTGAAAGAGGAGAAAGGGGAGTAATACTCTGATGAATCAGAATCCCTATGGATTCTCCTTCATGGTGGAAAGTCTTCAGAACTTCTCCATGTTTTCTGGGCTACTAATTGAAGGAAAACTTAGTTGCTTTACTGGTGTCTTTATTTGCTTAGTTAAAACTTGGTATCTGTAATTATGTTTGTGTATAAATACACACACACACGTAATCTGACAACAATTGATGTTGAGAAATTTAATTTTTGTAGGCATTTCCTTAGTATCATCTTTCAGATAGCACAAAAAATGTTGAGTTTTTCCTACAGACAGTAGCATCCAAAGTCCTAAGGTATAATTTAATCAGCAGGTTGTGGTTCTTAAAGCTCTGGGCAACACTACCTCTCTGCTTGTTCAGTGAGTCCCATACACCTTTTTTGTTTCTTGGGTTTTTTTTGTTTGGGGTGGAGGTGGTGTTCTTGTATCTTTTGGCATCTTTCAGTGACCAAGGTGCCCTTAGCTCTCTGATTCTGTCAGAGGAAATATGGAGGGTCTTCATACTACTTACTGACATGTTGAAAACTGAACACTTACAGCACTGCCAAGCAAAAGACACACCCTGTTAAATTTTACATTGGAGGCTTAGCACAGGCATGCAGAAGTCTGCTCATCAGTTCTGCCTGGAATGGTATGTGAAAGGAGGTTGCATTTGTTTGGTTGCCTTTTAAACAGGCTAATAAGCTATTATTAGCTTTCTTGTGAAAGGTCATAATGGGGAAAAAAAGAAGGGGGGGGGTTATTAAATGCTTTGGCCCCAATTTCAATGCAGTGAGAATTACAGGTGGTTAGATCATAATATTGCTGGAAGGGAATTCAAGAGATTATCCAGGCAGTGTCCATCCACCTCCTGCAGGGCAGGGTCAATTATATTTGGGTACAGTCTGAGAGACATCTGTGAAACCTAGTCTTAAACACCTCCAGCACTGGAAATGCCACAGTTTTCCCAAAAGGTGTGACCCAGGCTTTACTTGACTGCCCTATTATTAACATGGTTTTGTTAATATCTTGTTCACTATAATTTCAGATGATTGCAGTTTTTATACTTACATGAATATGATATTAGGTTAATTCCTTCCCTTTTCCTGAAGTGTTTGTTTAGGTGAATACTTATTTTGTTGCTTTCCTCCTGTATCTCAGTTTCTCGCCTTCAGATTAAACTTGTCTGTCTCTTTATTCAGTATTCTGTAATAAATCATGCTTTAAAAACCTCTCATATTTGTGCTTCTCCTCTGGACTCCCTTCCTGTCACCTTTCTTGAATTATATTGCCTCAAGCTGGACACAAAGTACTTCCACTTTGTCCTTACCAGTGCTGTCTAAATCAAAAGACTATTGCATTTATCTTTTGTTTATATGTGACAATCCAAGGTTTAGTTCGCTGATTGCAAAAGCATGACTCCATTGAGTTATGTTCTGCTGCTTATTAAGATAACTACTATATCCATCTCTCAGAGTGATTTCCTGCCCAATGATTTCAGACCATGTATTTATGTAGATGACTGTCCTTTAGTAAGTTCTACTTCTCTGTGTTAAATAACATCCAATTATTTTTCAGGACGTATCTCCAATTTGTCAAGTTCAGTTCTGTCTTTCAATATATTTGTAAACCCAATTTCATGAGTTCACCACCCATTATCTTAATGAAAATATGGAATAGGTATGAGGACACAGATGCTTGAGGAATAGAGCTCTGTGGAAACCCATTTGCCACCTAGTTCAGAGGGAACCATTAAGAACCATTCCTGCAACATTGTTTTCCTCAGTTCTCCACCTACAATATTCATCTAGATCATGATTTTACAGTTTGCTTATGAGAATGTTACATGTAAAAAACCACAAAATATATGACATCTTCTGATTTTCATCTCTCCACAGTGCCAGTTTTTTCTGTTGTAAAGTAAAATCATGCTGTTTTGACCCGATTTATTCTTGATAAATTCCTGTTAACTTTTCTCTTTTTTGCCTGTATTTGCTAAACATCCTTTGTTTGTTTGTTTGTTTTCCAGATTATTTTCTGCAATTTCAAGTTGCAATAATAATGGAGTAATTCCCTACTTCTTCCTTTCTTTCTCTTTTAAAGTATAGGATTTAAATATTTTTTTGCCATCCTTCTCAATTTCTCAAAGATCTGCAGTTTCATCAGTCAAATCCTTAAATTACCAAGTACATTAGGCAAAAATGATTTGGAATAAAGAAAATTATCTAAGCACTCTCTTATTCATTCCTTCCTCACCCAAGGACAAGATTTTGCTTTTTTGTCCCTGGTTTTATTTATTAACGTCACTTTATCAAACCTGAAATTTTCAGTAAAAATAATCTGAAAAAAGCTCTTGTTTTCTGCTCACGTCAACCATTTCCATATGCTACCTCATGCAAGGAATTTATTTTGATTTGCTAACTTCCTTTTATGTCTGAGACCCTGTCATGGTTTAACCACAGCCAGCAACTGAACACCACACAGCCACTCACTCACTTCCCCCCCCGTCAAGTGGGATGGGGGAGAAAATCACAAAAAGAAGTAAAACACAAGGGTTCAGATAAGAACAGTTTAATAGAAAAGAAAAGAAGAAACCAATGATGACAATGACAACACCAATAAAATGATGACAGTAATAACTTCTTGTGCTCCTCCAGCCTTCTAGCTGGCTGGGCATCAGAAGCTGAAAACTCCTTGACTTTAGACTAAACATGACTTAGCAACAACTGAAAACATCAGTGTGTTGTCAACATTCTTCTCATACCTAGCTCAAAACCAGCACTGTACTAGCTACTAGGAAGACAATTAACTCTATCCCAGCTGAAACCTGGACAGATCCAAAAAGAGCTCATTTTTTAGCTCATTTCCTAATATGCTGATCTTTCCTCCACAGTAGGACAGTTTATATTTGTTTCCCAGATTATGTTTTGTTGAAGAACTGCCTACTCTTTATCCCACTCATCTCATTATTTTTAGTTTGGCAAATTCTGCCTGCCCAAGTCAATGGTTATTGTTTTGCTGCTACTCACCTCTCCTGTCTTAAGAAGATATTTCTTATGCCACTGTCTCCTAAATCACCTTTCTTCTTGATATTTAACTCTTTTCATTTTGCCACTTAAGAGCAAAAACTCAAATGATCTTCCTGTAGATACATTCTCTATTTTTTTTCTGTGATAAATCAGAACAAAGAACAGTTTACAAAAACTTGAAAAAAGTAATTGTGCTGTTCTGGGTTCCTTCCCTAACAGCTGTCTGAGTAGTATCTCCCATTTCCCCAGTCCTGCATAATTGTCACTACTGATTAGAAAAAACCTTCACTTCTTTAGATTGAAGGTTTATAGCATAAATGTTCTTTTCCTCCACAGTCACTACCCAGAGTTTTTCCATCTATGCATCTTCCTCTTTTGGTGTTACACTACTCCTGCGATGGTGACAGGTGACTTGCTGTTTAATCTAATGATTTTTTGACCTAAAATTATGGTGTCATTTTTTTGAAATGTAGTGCCTGGCTGGGGTGAGCAGAGTGGGGCTGCTGTAAAGGACTGGGCTTGGCCAGGGCCCCACCATTGCTGGGCATGGCCTTGGGATGGGGTGGTCCTGGACCAGCTAGGCAGCAGCTGATATTGAAAAAAATGCATCACCAAAAAGTCCTAAAAAGGCATTATTTGTTGAAAAATCTATGCTTTTCCTGAACCCTTTGAACTAGAGAAACATAAGCCAAAATACATCAAAATAACATGAGACTTAACCGCATCATTTTTCAAAACAGATGTCTTCATGACATCTATTTAGAAATTAGAATGGTAATTATTCTAGTGGAATAAGTGTATATAGTTCATGGAATATTTTTTCTATTATTTTATTTTTTAAAGTACTATATTGACATCCATGGAAACTAAATTTTGTTTACAGACTGTGCATGACAGCCTACATTTTCTCACTGTTGTTTTAAAGAGTATATTCAGGTTTTAAAAAAGGTCCCAGTAGTCCTAACAACAAATATCTTCAGCTTCTATATATTATATATACATTACCCATAAACATCTCCCCTTCTTACACAAAACCTGTTAATCTATTGAGTCCACCCTCCACTGGTCCTGTCTGCCTGTCTGTGTGCCTAATTTCACCATGCTTTCAGCTCCTATGCTTTGTGATGATTACTCTAACTGGTGCCTGATGTTGGTAGTTTTTTGCACAGCTATAGTTGGTAGTATGCATAGTGGTGCATAGCTTATATTTGCTTTTTTGGAGGAGCAGATATTATAATTTCCTAATTGTCTGTCTAAAGAAACAACAGACTTGGCACACAGACATGGCACTGACACAGTAGCTTTCACCTAACTAAGGGCTGGGATCAGGGGAATACCAATTGTTTTGTGGTTAGGGAAGGTCACAGATTGTTGCTGAAAATCCTCATTCAGCTCAGTAGAGGCTTGACCTCATTGCACATCCTCCTGTTGGAGCAGCTGATGTGATATGTATGAGACCATGACTGAGGGAAAGGGGCCAAGAGGTATTTTATCCTCACAGATGCTGTGTCAGGGTCAGATTTCCTTGATGCAGCAATTGATAAAGGTGTTTACTGCTCTTTTTGATATTAGAGAATGACAGAATAAGCAGTTGCCCTCCTGGTTTTGTGTGAGAGAAAAAAGGTTTCTTCTGCTTATTTTATCCCTGCTGTGTGTAAACATAAGCAACTCTATTGCAGATACTCCAGTGCATACACAACATGAGAGATGAACTTAAGCTTTTGGGAAATATGGGAAGCCTATAAGACCTATTTGACATACAAATGTACCTGTATGTGCACACAATTTAAATACTCCTTCTTTTGCAGAAGTGAGAGTATTTTATTATTTCCAAATGTGGAGGTAGGATAGGAAAACAATCAGTTTGAAATTATTATTTTTTCAGCACGACTTCAGTGAAGCAATGGGCTTACCCTGGATCTCCAACTGCTACCTGTAGAACTGATTCTTATAACACTGTTGAGAATCAGACCCTTGAATTGAGTTTGATGCAAGAAGAGGGTGCTGGGTTGCCCTTCTTGAGGTCAGATTCTGACATCTTTCAACAATGAGGTCAAAATCTAGTTCTCCCAAGTAGCTGAAGAGAATGGTCTGACACTAGGCCACGATACGATGCTTTTAATTGGACAGGCTTTCGAAGTTCTTGTGCTGCGTGATTGCTGGTCCTACAATGACAAAGGAAGTTTTCAAATGTAATGATAGTTTTGCCCAGTAGCAATAAATTATGAAGAGTTAATTATCAAAGCTATCAAGTCTGGTTTTCCTTGTACCATTTGATGATTAAATTAGAAAGCCTCTATATTTTTTAATTAGGGAATTGAAACTCTACAGATAGAAGGTGTTGCCTCGCTTTTTTTTACCCTTCAGGTGAGATAATTAGGTTTTCTACTCAATTTTAATCACAGATATAATTATTGTACTTGACTTGATGCTATGAATCAATTCAATATAGTATAGCATGGATTAATTCTTGTGAAGGTAACTGCAATAATATAGATACTTTTATAGTAAATATTCTTTATTTTTATTCAGAAAGTGTGGAATTGAGCTAGCTGCCCAATAAAAAAACATTTTAAAAGGCTGAAGATGATTTTAAACTGGGATAAGGCAAGCATAGAGAGTTTAAAGCAATGTTTTAAATAGGATTAATTTTGATCTACCAGCACCACCTATATATACCTCAATTTTTATACCATCCCATTCTATATGATACAAACTTGTTGAATATAATTCCTGTCTGAGACACTTCTACATTTTTAGTAACACAAAACTTTTCCTCCATTTCTTTTTAAAATTGTTACATTTAACAATGCGGTAGCAACCATTTTATTACTATTATTTTATGATACAGGTTTTCTTTAACAATTATTTTTTCAGTAAAATTCAAATGTCCTCAGAGCCAGGACTGGAAGTAGTATAATTGCTGTAACTGATTTTTCTGAGTTCAATTTGAGATTTTAGTTAAGACTATGAAGAATATCTTTAGGAATTTGCTTTTATGTTCTTCTCATCATAGCATGTGTTACTATAACTGGTTTTCCTCATGTTTTCTTTGATGACCTGAGCTATAAAACAGCATTGCGGGGAGGATCCCCGACATAGGTTCGGGCCTGAGAAGGCGGAGGAAGAAATGCAGCCGACCCCAATAAAGCATACTTCAATTTATTGATAATACAAGCACGCTTATATAATGCTTCACTTAATTATTCCTACTAGTCATTT
>JANZLQ010000056.1:12864940-12881120 GCA_026212715.1 Elanus axillaris
GCTAACTGAAACATCCCTTCCTGATACAAGGGATCACTAGACCCATGCCCTTTGTCTGCAATCCAATCCCCAACACAGCATGATTGTTTTATGTTGCAATCAGTAGGAGATAATCCTGTCCAAGTCAAAATTCACTTTGTGTTTCTGAGTTACTAAAGTCTTGATTTCAGTAGATAAAAGAGCAACCTGGTGCAATATACCTATACTCTGCCTTTTATTCTGTGTCTCCATCTCCAGACTTCACCAAGCCAGCCCAGTATCATCATCATGTTGCAGACTTTTAGCTAGTTTTCATGCTTGCTACTGGATTAACTTGTGACTCTGTGTTCTCCATGCTCAAGTTTCAAACTTTTTTCCAAGGGCACAGTAAGCTTGAAATTACCAAGAGAATGTGAAGTTTTAATTGAACTGAAAGCCTGGAGCCCTTGCAATGCCTGCTAAGAGTGGTTGAAGTTGACTACAAAAGGAGACCTTTCGGATTGCAAGGATTTGTATTCCTGACCTATCTTGTTTTGTGCACGTCCTTTTTCATCACCAGTTGTATTCAGCCATACTCTGTTTTATAGGGCTACATAAGCATGGTGACCTGGCTGTTGACTTTGCTGTGAGCTACTCAAGATGCTATTTTCTTCCTGAGCTTGCTGCTCTCTCTTGATACCTTGTTGCTGTTTAGCGAGGAATTAATTCTGAAGAAAGAAATGTTAAGTAAGAAAAGAACAGTGGATATCAAGAATGAATTGGACCAGACAAGCTATGTACAACCAGACTAAACAGCCAAGAATGGAAACAGAGGAACGGGATAGATAAAAACTTGCCAGATAGAGGAGGGGAAAGAGCCGGAGGCTTGGCAGTGCTTGGCTTGTTTTCACACCTGCCCTGTCCCCCACACTTTCTTCTGCTATTTTTTTATTTTCACATGCATTGTTAATTTTAGCTTCTTCTGCAATGAAAAACAGAAGTGCCAGCATTCCGGTGGTGGTGGGGTGTGTGTGTGTGTGTGTGTGTGTGTGTGTATTTTATTCTCTTTCTAGTTACAGCAAAAGTACAACACTTATATTGAGACCCTCCTTTTGGAATACTTGCAGAATAATTTTATAGATTAAAGTGATTTAGCCAGAACTTTTGAGAAGGTTCTAAACTTACTCATTTCAGCCCTCTGGACACTTTAAGACTGGCTCAGCACTCTATCAAACTCCCTTGTCTTATCTCCAGTCCTGTACATGCAGATACATGGATGCAAGAAGATTTATATTCATCTTACTTTGTAATACATAAGCCCTAGATGTGTAGGTGTAAGTGTATGTTGTATAGATACAATTTTAGAAAAATCCCTGAGGATATCTTTGAAAGATCCCTCTAGTGGAAGAGAATGATTTTATTCACAACATTAATTATCTCTGCAGTTCTGTTGTATTTTTCCTTATTTCTGTCAATAATGTAATGCTGGTTTCACAGCCATGATTCAGAGAAAGCCTAATGAGCCCTTTGAGGACACTCTCCCTTCACAAAAATTTTAATGCAGCCCTCCAGTAATTAATTACAATTTAATTTGTTATTCTCTAACACAGACCAAGAAAAAGCCATTTAGTTGCTCCTAGACTGTTGTGGTCTCTTAACTCAAATGTCATGATATGGCGCTTCATGACAAGGAAAGGCTTCTTGGGCATCTCCATAGAGATTGGCTTTTTTTCATGGGAAACTCTGACTGCTAGTTGCTTTTTGGTTCCTTGGACCTGCCTCCAGATAACTGGTTACTCTTAGCCATCCTATGTTTATTAAAATACCACAAATAAAAGATCCTCTCTAAGAACCTTCTGAGGGGTAGAAACTGCCCTTGAACTATGCTATAATGCTACAAAATACCTGTCTTGGTGTAGGTGACAGCCAAATGCAAGGGAAACTGCTCTACCTGTACTATGCTTACCATTGCCAGGAATGGACAAGAGATATATGTGGAGAACTGGAAGCCCTGAGCTAAATATGCCACCTTTGAGGCACTGTGGTGTCCCATGACACTGAAATGATTTGGAGTTCCCAAAGTACAAAGCCATCTGTAGAACAGCTCAGAAAATGTGGGATATATCTCAGAGAAATTCTCCATTTCCAATTGTAATTTTAATGTTTATATTAATACAAACACCTGAATTATGTGCAGACTTCTGATACAAATACTCCGATGTGCTTAGTGTGTATACACAACCATGTGCCCACCTGAGCACGAGCCTAGCACATTGGTGTGTCCTGCAACATAGCTATGCCTTCAGTGTGTATTGTCAGGATTCTTGACAAATTTTGGCATTTTGTTCATGTGCCGTATTCCCATAGCTCTGAAGCTGGCTTCCCCTAGAAAGCTCAGCAGTCTTTTCATGGGGTGTACTCTTGTCACACTGGGAGCAGATGGACAAGCTCTATGGAGAAGATACATTAGCTTCAACAGATCTGCCAGAAACACTAAAGCGAATCACTTGTTCTTTTTTCAGGTATGAGCTGAGTACGCTCTCATCAGAGGATTCAGTGAAGGACCAGAAATCAAAGGTCCAACTATTTAAAAATAAAACACAGATTGAAATAATTTATGCCCAGACCCAAAAGCTCAGAAAGATATAGTATAAAAATTATAATGTGATTAAAGCAAAAAGCAATGAAGAAATTTAGTTCACTTAAATGTTCTTTATTGGCTTGAAAAATGTGATGTTGAACAAGTATAATAACTGTAGATAGCAGATTAGTTTGCAATTATTTGCATATGAGCATACACAGCTCAAGATCTTTGCTTCCAACCCTACTCAGTTCCACCGTGCACAACTGCTGTAAAATAAAGCCCATGCCATCTACTGCAACCACCCAGGGAAGGGACCAGCAAAAGTAATCAATTGATAGAAGGGGCCTTTAGCTAAAGGTCAGACAAAATGGGAGTAGAAACCTTGGTGATTCTTTCAAGCAGTTATTAAGAAAAGTTGTCTTCTGAGCTGATGTTTACTACAGGTTTTATTGTGCCTTCCTTTATAACCTATGTAGGCTTCGGAGGTCACTTACAGTAAATTCCAAATGAAAGGTCTTTCCACTTTGTATATTTGTAATAATTTTACTAAGAAAAATAGTGGGGTCTCAAGAGGTGATGAGACTACCACTGCAGTCAGATGTACTTAAAATAACTTCAGTGGTACAGGTTTCTGTGAAAGCCTCTAGTATTTTAAAAGCAGTTAGTTAAAAACATTGGTTTTCTAGATCTCACTCATCAGCTTCAGTTTTTCTTTTGCACAATAACATTCCTGCAGACTGACTGGGCACTTGGGCACATCATATTCCGCTACATCTTCCTGCATTTACTCAGCAAAGCAAGTGAAATTCCCCAACCCCTTTTCATTCCCCTTCCTCTTCACAAATTAATTCCTTTCCCGATATTTAAGCCATACGTTTCTCGTGTGGAACATTTTTTTAATGCAGTAGGCTCTACATCTGAATTGGAATTGGAATATATTTTCCTGTCTTGATAAATAAGAGAACAGATGGACTAATAACTAGGCTACAAGTAGATGCCTGTGAATCAGGTGGTAACGATCTTACTGTAATGACTCTTTTGAGTCTCAGCTCTTTCTGGCATTTGATCACAATAGATTTTAGCTTAAAAAGTCAGCAGTTTAAAGCAAAGCCTTTTCATTAACAAGGTCTTGTGACAAAAACAAAAAAATAGACTCCAGAAAGGCAGTTGCTGCTGCTCCCTTGGGATACAAAATTGCCATCATGATCACTGCTTCCTTTGTCTTTAGGAAATTTTGTAATAGAAATACGTATTACAGTAGTGTTAAAATATAGAAAATATACTGGGTTGCTCCTGATCTTACCTGATTACTTCTCTGCACAATTGGAGCCAAGCCATGTTGACTTGCCATTATATATTGTATTTCTCAGAATTTGCTTGAAGACAACTTCTTATGTACCCCAGCTTTTGGTCCTTTTGTCATCATGATTCTACAGCAAGACTGTATCATCTTCATAAATACAAATGAGAGAGAGAGAGAGAGGAAAGAAACAGTGTTTTCTGGAACTGTTCACTGAAGCACTATTAATTAGGACAGCCAAATGCACAATCACTATGTACATCATTTTCACTAAAACAAAAATGTGAACTAGATTTTTATAGGCACTTGCTTGAGTTTCTTTGCTTTTAAAGGCATGAATATTCTATTACATACAATGGATCATACCATGTACTCTGCCCTGAAGCTTTTTCTTTTTTTCTGATTATCATGTTCTTGTTAGAGTGGGCATAGGGCATACGAAAGGTGGGGAAAGACTATTTGATAAAATACTATTGTGGGGCTGAGTTTATGATGTGTACAAACCTGTTCCTTCCATTCTTACTCAGACAAAACAGAAGCTAACACAAGTGAGTTTTTTTCTGAATATACGGCACAGAATCAATCTCCCATGTGTGCACGTTTGGACATCAAGCCTTTCCATAGTTTATAAGCTTATTGCAGCTTGTATTTTTCTTGCAGTGCATCCATACTAAATGATAAAAACCTGAATTGTGATTCTTTGCTTCCAGACTAAGAATTGGAGAAAAAATAATATAAGGCAAATTCAAAGACATCTTTATGCTAAAGTCCATAACTGGAGGGTAATACAAATTTTGAAAGGTGCTTTAGGTTGATGATGAATTAAGCAATTCAGCTTTTCATGATTTGTACATCTGTCCCCAGAGGAAAACAACCATAAGAACTCATAAACAATTACTGGACAAGCCTGTGCTTTTTGAATACTGTGTGGACCTATCTCTAATTGGAATGGCGCACACTACTATTTGTCATACAAATGACAAATGACTTAATATTATATTTATGCCTTTGCTCCTGGCACCAAAAATTGTAATTCCACAGAAAAAAACATACAGTTAGTATTCAGGCTTTTTTTAAAGCACTCTTTCTAACCCTGTCACTCCATTTCATACCTCAACATGGCCTCTGTTATGTTTTGAGGCAGTCTTCATCTGTACTACAGCATTTGGGGTACTCTTTCAGTTTTGTTTTCCATGATGCATAAGGGATTTTTTAGAGCTGCTTTATAGTAATTTGGTCTTTTTTTCATGGATTATACAAGGACCAAAACAGGTGACAACACAATACAGGGGCAGAACAGGGATTAAGATAGATGATTCTCTCACAGTGTACTTAAGTCACTAGTGAAAAAATGTCTTTTGGCAGAGCCTCATTTGCAGGTCATCTGATCACTGATTAGGATATTTTTCCCCCTTTCAAGTGAGGTGTGAAAGCATTAAGAAGGAAGAAATTTAGCTTTGCTTCTTGATAATGTGTTGAACGTTACTGGAGGATGTTGAGAAAGTTATTTATTTTCTGCTGTGCTATTATACTAATAAATATGTTTCTGATGTTCTGTTTACCACTCTATGACATTACATTAACAGATGATAGTGTTGTATTCCAATAAATAAATATTTAAATATGTCTCTCTAAATACTCATACAAGACTGCTCACAATAGTATCAGAACACCTTACAAAGGCTGTTTCAAGTGAAGCTAATTAAGCAGGTAATTATTTTCAGCTTTGTCAAAATAAACTGCGATTTGGAATCTGGGTGAGTTTATTAAAAACTCATCACATTTTACTTTTGAAGTTCTGTTTATTTGGCATTGTTCCCTTACTCATTGATGTTTGCAGCTAATGTTGGGCTTGCCTCACCCTATTCAAGACAAAGCTCCCATTATAGTGAGATTGATGGGCTGTTGAAACCTGTGCATTAATTTCCCTATGGGGTAGTTTAGACCAAAGTCTGAAACTAAGAGCTATGTACTGCACCTGATAGAAGTCTGCTCTTCCCACAGATGGAACTACGATAGTGAGAGCTTACCAAGGTCAGGTTTTTGTTAGACTTTCATTTTATTGTAAGCCTTTCAGACATGTTGGTTCTTATTCTGAAGTTCTATGAGAGTGTTATGTTCTATGTAAAAAGCATTTAAGCACAGGTATTTGAATCAGTGATGTCAAAGTGGTGATGGAGAGGGGCACCATGCCTATTGTGAAAAGCCAGAAAGTATAATTCTATTGGAAGCAGATAGTAATTACTAACGAGTGTCTTCATGTCAAGGTTAAAGATGTAGGGGGGGTACAGTTTATTGCAGTAAAGCACTGCAATTTTGTGGCTGAAAAGGAGATACTGCATATTAAAAGTAACTACACACACTGAGCTCTTCACTGATCTGACAAGATTTAGATTTAGTAACCACAGTAGCTTGCAGCTGATCTAAACCAAATTGGCCTTAATTACATTGTCTCATTTGTTTCATTGTTCCCCCCACCCCCTGTTCACTTTTACTATAATGGGGAGGGGAGAGGAGGTGGAAATAGACCTGAAATGTATAGTCTAACATTTATCTCCTAAAATGCTGGCTGAAATAAATGATAGTTAATTAATGAGTAACTATTTTAGTTTCTATTTTGTTTTGGAAGGAGGGAATGTTTGCTTTTCCTAGCACTTAAAAGAAGCAGTGGCATAAATGGCATCTATTCTTGTGTCCCCCTAACCTCCATCTGTAACATGTGAAAACGTTCTGACAGCTGAAGAAACACATGGCATCCTTTACAAACTGAAGAGACCTCTCAAGATGTGAAACGGGATACCAGCTCCTTTTCTGACTCTATAAAGTTGCAAACCCAAACAGGATTTGGTTTGTAAAGATCAGGAATGTCTATGGGCTTCTGGAAAGGGCACATTTTTATTTGCACATAGTAAACTAATTCTCTCTGTGACAGAGATATCGTTGTGCACTTTGTCTACTGACCCTGCAAAGAAAGGGTCTGCTTTGTTCAGGGCATGGGCTCACTCCTTTTTTCTGGCATTGTTTTATGCTGTAAGAAACGTATTAAAGTTTCAGCTTAAGCTTCTTCCTATCACCACAAAAGCTCAGGCAGCCAGCTGCATTCTCTTCATCTCCTTGCAACTGCTATAAGGGAAAAGGAGAGATGGGGAGACAGGGTAAAGACTTGGTCACTGAGATAGACTGTCTCTAAGCTAGGCCAGGGGACAAAAGCAAGTGATAATGACTTCAGAGACTGCTTTTGCTCTTTCTTCTCATCTTTTCTACCTTCCCAGCCTGAGCCTTATGTAACTGAATGTAAAGTTGATTGAGTTCAGTATGTTCAAAATTTCATAAACATTAGTGTTATTGCATTTAATACTGAATATGATTTCTATACTTCAGATAAGTATTGCAAGTGCATTTCAACACTCGTCCTCTGATCAGTTGAGTAAGGTATGCCACTTAATGTAGTATGTCTATAGTAACAGTGACAGGAACAAAATAAGACAAGGTGCAGAAGCTGTTAAGTATTCAGAGCTTGTCACAAACCTTAAAGTACCCAACAGTTTTCAATGATCAAAGAAGTGCACTTTATTTATAAGCAGAAATGAAAGAACCATCAATGTAGCACGAAGGCAACTCTGGATAACTGGTTGCTATGTTATGATAAAAAAAAAGCCAACAATACTCTGGGGGATTTTTGAATTAACAACCTGTCTGATGCTAAATGTTCCAAGTACACCCAATTGCTGAGTGGATCTGTAATAATACACCATTGATCATAACAATAGGTGATGGCAATATAGTGGTGCAGTGAGTGGTTAACAAAAAGCTGCCAGCTGTCAATTGCTTTATTCAAATTTTCTGGCTTTTGTGATTCAGTTTGAGACTCTTAGAAACACAGTAATTAATTTGTTTTTCTTCTGCTTTTTTGTCTTTTCTTATTTGTCAAACTGTTTTCTCTCATCTCCTTCTAACTCCCAATGCAACTGAATTTAACATCACTCTGCTTCTTACACATCCTCATTTGTACAGAAAACTCACTGATGTTAGAAAGGCTTTTGAAAAAAAAAAAAGATTTTAAAAGTAAGTGTTAAGCTCCTACACATTGCTTTCTTGGTTATTCAGAAAGACTTGCTATTCATTAATTGAATTTAAATAATTCAGCAAAATCTTAAAAGTTAACAATATATATTATGCTGCTAAAATAGCTAAGTTTCAAAGAATGCATTGTAGATTGACTGCAGTTGTAAAAAATGAGATTACTCTAGAGCAAATGTATGTTCAGGATTCTCCATGAAAGACATTGTTTTTTTGAGTTGATGACCTTACTAGGATTGCAGGACTGCAATGAATATAGCTGGGGAAACAAGTTTCTTTAGTACCCACAAATAACAGCTTTTTCACATTGAAGTTCAATAATGCTGTTTGTTGCTACTGTATGAATAATCTAGTGTAGGGTAACAAAACTCTCATTCAAGCAATTTATACTGAATGAATGACTTCACAAGAAAGGTCATATGCATCTTGTTTCTTTGGAAGGAGCTCATTGCTCCTGGAAGTATCCCAGCACAATTAGAATTTTCCTCTTTTAACTGTTTGAAAATCCTTTTAAAAAGCTTTGACTGCGTTCAGTTTTCCTTAGTTTTCTTCATTCTTGCGCCACTTATGGTCTTAGTCTAACTAAATGTTACTCTTTAGTTACATGGATCACCTTGTGGTAAGTCCTAAGATAACTTCCCTCTTCTTGGAAACCTCTTTAATCCGTATTTGTGGGATGCTTCCTCATTCCTGCTGACATTCATTATCAAAATAATGCCTGACAGATCCAGATGTGGGCCTGCTTTGGGCACCACATACTTCCCACATAAAAACCCCTCTATTCAGACTTAGTTTCCTGAATCTATTTCTAAAGACACTTTGGCTCCCTTCAGAAATTTACAGCTTGCATAATATGGGAGGTATCGAGCCAAAACTTCTGTTTTTACTATGTCAGATTTAACTACCCAAGAAATCGCTTGTGTTATTACTGCTTGAAAGGTTTTAAGCACTCGCTACACATCTGTCAAGCAGATTGGAATATTTGTTTTGAAGAAAGCATAGGCTGGTGGATAGTGGTTTGCAATATAGGAACCTTGGAGTCAGGTCTCTGATCTTTCTTGTTCAAGATATGCTCTGCTTTGCACAAGAGACTTGCATGTAGGTCTCTGCCATCTTTGATCCTGCCTCCATGAGACTTTCTGTCAGGGTGCCACAAGGATGGGCTGGCTGCTGCCACCGAATAACACATGTGGCATGGGGGGAGCCTCACCAGCGGGGGAGTGCACCCCTGCCCCATGAGGGGGCAAGGCACCCCCCGGGGGCAGCTGGGCTCAGCCAAGAGTCTCCATCGCCTGGCACACGTACTGAAGATTTCTTAGGACCTTGCTCGTAACAGAAATTGCTCCATTTAACAGCAGGTTTATTTCGCCATAAGATTTGACTAAAAATGTGGTAGGCTTCCAGGCCTCAGGTGTGAAGTATTTCAGTTTTTCTTGTCCATGTCAAGATCACGGGCTCAGTGGCCTTATCTGCATCATCCCCTGTGATTATTGAACATTAGTTCATTTTTTTAAAAACTACAAACTTCTCCTGTCATCTCCATTTTGTTCCATCCCATATTCCAAGGAATATTTGAACCTTAGATTTTAAAGTGAAAAGTGGTAAAGCAGATGAGGTAAGCAGTCTTTTTTTCATTCAAGGGAAGAAGAAATATTAGTCTTTGTACAATATGGCTGTTGTTATTAGTGGGCAAAATCTCTTCAAAGGAAATTGCAGCTGGGAAACAAACTTCTCTGAACACAACTATGTCGGATTCATCTAATCCAGCCTTGGGAACTGGTCACTGAAACACATGAAAGTCAAAGCTCTGAGAATATTTCTGTGAATAAAAGTGATTAAGTTGTTGCTGAAATATTTTCTCCAGTTGCACAAAAGTTTTTACTTGCCTATTAACAGCCATAGCAGTCATGTAGCTTTCTGTTAAACAGGCGTGTTGGTCGTAACAAGTCTGTCAGGAATCACAGGTTCTGTGAAATTAGTATTTGCCTCATCAAGCAGAACCATAACTCTGTATTTGGCAAGCAAAATGTGTATCATGGTACTGAGTGGTTTATTTTAGTGTGCAGTGAATAGTATAGATGCAGTTATTCTCTTTTTTCTGAAAAGGAAAAAAAAAAAGCTGAATTGATGAAGAAACAACGGCTTACAGCTCTAAAGTGTAATGGGAGAAATTTCTACACCTATTTTCTGAAGGTTCTCTGAATCTGTAAGTTTCTTACTTTAGAGGAACTGCTAAGTTGCCAGTCTTTATGCTCGAGTCTAACAGTCCTTTTGAGGACAAGGTAGTGAGTTGGCCTCACAGGCTGCTGCTGGCCTGCCACAAGAAGTGGCAAATAATGAGAACTGAGGACTTCAAAGAAGGTGTCTGGTTCTGGGATAGCAGCAAAATATTGATGTCCATGCCATTAGTCTTCATCACTTTCGTAGTATCGTAGGTACAAGCTAACGCTTACCAGTATCTTTCAAAACTTCCCAAATACTTCACAACTTTAATCTAATTCCAGAAGACAACAAACTGTATTTTCATATGCATTGAGATTAGTTTTCTTAGGTACCTATAATGACAAGCATTTGATTTGTATCAAGTAATACACCTTTAACTATTTTCTGCTTCTTTTCTTATTCCCAGTATCCTGTGTTCTAAGAGCAAGTTCGAGGAGTAAGTCTGTCATAAATTATCAATAAATATGTCTGAAAAAATGTGCAGATTTATTTGGATGAAAGTTTCTGGTCAACTGAAATGGGCTTTCTTTTTGGAGATGATTTACATGTATTTCTCATTAGTTTTTAACTTTGCCAAAACCTTGAAAATTTTTGTTACTTTCTTCTGCATTTCAGCACAATGTTTTCTTTAAAACCTTGTTTTCATAACTTGAATATGTTTTTCGAGAAAGTCTTTTAAGTTTTAGAGTCAAAGTTAAATGAAATGCTCGGAAATCATGGAGGCAAAGTTTTACATTTGGTTAGAGTTATGGTCTACTGTAATGAGATTTCAATTCACTATCCTATTCAAGACAGGGGTGGTATTTGAAAAATGAGCTTTCCTGGCATGTGAATACTATTTCTCACTGAATAGTAGTTATGAGATCAGAGACCATTTAATGTTCTTTTTGTTTATTGCACAATTTAATAAAACACCCTCAACTGGGATGTTCTGAATGCCAGCTGGTTTTGTTTGGTTCTGAAGACTTACAGCTAGGGTACCTCTAAGCACTAGTTAGACCAAGGAAAAATGAATGTTCAGTGGAAATTACTCCTTTTCACTGTGATGTCAATCTATACAGATACATACACATACACATATGTGCCTGCGCATATACTTGCAGACACACACGTTAAAAAAAAATCTACTTACAACTTTAAATGTATAAAAGATAGATTTGTCATGAATTGACAGGTGTTTTGCATTTTGTTTTCTGTTAAATGGACCCATGGTGTCCTTGAATAATTATGTTGAGGCTATGATCAAAAAAAGAATTACCAGCAAGTAAATTTTCATAACAAAACAATGAAAAAATACACATACAGAATAAATTGGTACATGGCTGTTTCTTTAACCCTTATTGAAGATGGTGGGAGAGAAAGTGATATTTCACACTTTTTGCCTTTGCACTTTGTACCTCTTAAATGTGAAAACATAGAACAGATGTCTTATAAATGATGTACATTTTTTAACAGAAGTCAATTGTCATGTGTGTTTTGATACTGAATAATTCATGGCTAATCTGCTACATCTGCAGAGGTACTGATCCACTTCTTATTGTAAGAGACACTTAGATAATGACAGGACCTGGCAATGTGCATTTACAACCCAGAAAGACAACTGTGTCCTGGGCTGCATCAAAAGAAGTGTGGCCAACAGGTTGAGGGAGATGATTCTGCCCCTCTACTCCACTCCCATGACACCCCGCCTGGAGTACTGTGTTCAGCTCTGCAGTCCCCAGCATACAAAGGGCATGGACCTGTTGGAGCCATGAAGATGATTGGGGGGCTGGAGAACCTCTCCTATGAGGACAGGCTGAGAGAGTTGGGGTGGTTCAGCCTGGAGAAGAGAAGGCTCTGGGGAGACCTTATAGCGGTCTTCCAATGCACAAAGGGGGCCTACCGGAAAGCTGAGGAGGGACTGTTTACAAGGGGATGTGGCAATAGGATGAGCAGTAACAGTTTTAAACTGAAAAAAGGTAGATTTAGATTAGGTATTAGGAAAAAATCCTTTACTGTGGGGGTGGTGAGACACTGGAACAGGTTGTCCAGAGAGAAGTTGTGGATGCCCCATACCTGGCAGCGTTCAAGACCAGGCTGGATGGGGCTTTGAGCAACCTGGTCCAGTGGAAGGTGTCCCTGCCCATGGCAGGGGTGTTGGAACTGGATGATCTTTAAGGTCCCTTCCAACCCAAACTATTCTATGATTCTGTGATTCTGTGATCAAAATTAACTGAGTTAATTTTGATTTTCCCTTAAGATATTTTAGGCATGAAGCATACTAAATATTCTGCTGTCAGAAGTAGCCAGGGACCAGTAGATCTCTCTAATAAAAACTTCAGGGTTTTCTTATGTTAGCTCCTAGCACAGGGCATTTTCACAGGCTCTTCTTCAAAACAGCAGATTTGGGTGAAATATTATGTGTGGAAACTCACATCAAACTCTTGAGTTTAAAGAATAAACACTATATAGCAGCATTCCTGGGTGTCATATGTTCAACAGATACCAAAACAAGTTTAAAAAGAATGACAGCACAAATGCCAGGAGGCCATTTCTATCAGTAACTTAGAAGAAAGCCAAGTAGAAAATTGGGAATGGTGCTTGAAATTATATTTGTCAAGTATAGGATAATTTGAAATTGTGAATACATTCCCTTGGGAATGGGAGGGGAAACATTCAATGTAATAGAAAAAGTATTTTAAAGAAAACATAACCTTCAGGAATAATTATGTTGTTAGAAATTGGATGTTACTAAGTTGATAAATATTTTATATAGCATCTCCCATCTGTCTGAAAAATTATCAGATGGAATATTATAAACTAAGGTTAAAAATGATTGTCAGCTGAAATCAAGAAATCACTTAAATGATTTTGTGTGCATTTAACTTACCACATTGGCAATCTTAACTGCTGCTATTGTAAGTAAAATGGAACAGTTGAATTCATGAGGACATTAGACATGTTTAAATTGCTCATTTTACTTAGCGATGAGGACATTTGATGTTGTGCTCAGGCATGCAATGACTCCATTATGAGACAAGGAATTAAAAAAAAAAGCAAATGATAGACAGACAAGACTTTTTTTATTGCATATTTGTCTCTAAATATGTTGCAAAGCAGTAGATCCACAAGCAAGCTGAATGTAAATATTATGTAAATATTATATAAATGAAATATTTTATTAAAATTTTGACATATAATAAAAATAAAAACCAAGTTTTAAAATAAAAATGGGTTTTATTCTGGAAAGGGTGAATACGGTAGTTTCACACATTAAAATGTGTTTCTATTGTTTTTTCCTTTCAAACCAATCTTTACTTCCTATCTGATTTTCAATACAAACTATTCAATGCTTTCTAATAATAACTTCTAATGCCTTTTTAGATTGAAAAATAAAATATTCTGAATTCTACTAGACATTTGCCAAGGTAGAAATGATGTTAAATAAAGGCATGGTTTCATTACAGCTTTTAAGACCTAATTGCAAATAACAGTAGAAAACATCTACATAAACCAGAGAATTCTGGTGTATTGTGTCTCACAGAGATTAAGTGCTGTTGACAGTCCTCCTGCTTTAGTGAGAAAGGCTTGAGCAAGGTGACAGATCCTCTTTAACAGCCAAACAAGCTAGTATAAAAGAAACCGGTGAACAACTGCTAGGCAAATGAGATTGTTGAGATTCAGGGACCATAGCGACTCATATATATGCAATATAGTTTTCTCCATTCTCCAGATCTGATCCAAAGCTGAGAAAGAGGATGTAGACAGGATGAATGAAACAAATCCACTTAAGACTATAGAATATTTGTGGGACGATCCTAAATCCTTTGCATTACTGTGGTGGGATTTGTATTATCCCTGACAACTGTAGCTGGATGGAAGCCAAATCAAACTAAAATTAAGATGAATGATTCAAAGATAAAAACAGCTGTTGTGTACATGGTTGAAAGTAGTTGCCAAAAAAATAAATATAAGCACAGAACATATACGAAATCTGACAAATGAAACAGCAAGATGTTATAAAGTATTTGGGATATATATTAAAGATCTTTGTTTTAAAACTTCTGAAAAAAATTCTTAAGGAGATAAAGTTCTTAAGGAGAAAAAACAAAGCAAAATGAAAATTGTTAGATAAAGAAGTTACTGTGCTGGGCCAGAGCCAAAACTCTCTCAATGGTGACCCAGCATTCAAGTATTCAGTATTCTGTACAAGGATCCCAAAAAAACCCCTACACTTTTTTGTGTCTGAAAAATTGTAGGCGCTTTATTTTACTGGGCAAAAATATTTATCATCCTAAGCAACCGCTGCCAATAACTTCATTATGGCTATACCAAAAAATTTTCTGTGTCACACTGAAGGCCATCTTAATTTTTTGACAAGTTTCTATGCCCAATTCCCCATCTTTATATTAGTCTGATGGTTAGAGAACTATCCTAAGAAGTGAAAAATTGTACATCTTCTACAGTTTTAAAGGGTTTAAAATCCTGCTTCTGAGCTTCCTAAAGCAAGTCAGAAGAGGGGAAAATATCCCATCTCTCCTGTTAGACGTACACAGCTGTGGGACTAAGAAGCCAAAATTCATTAGGAAAAAGACCTTCTTAATGTATAAATGGACTTTCATGTGTTCCAGTTTTGCCTATTGCTTCTTGTCCTTTCACTGGGCACCACTGAGAAGAGATGACTTTTGTCTTCTGGACTTGCTGCTGCTGGTCTTCCTAATGCAACCCATGAATGCTGTTGGCCTTCTTTGCCACAAAAGCACATTGCAGGCTGATTGGTGTTCGACTTCTTTCCACCAGGACTTCCAAGGCCTTTTTTTGCAAAATGGAATTTCCCCTTGAATGGGGCATTCAAGTCCTTTAGTATTTCCAAACTTGTCACTCCTACCACTTTTATATACTTGTCTGTACATTATTGATCCCCTTTCCTCTTCACTTCCACATACTTTATTAAAACAATACTTATTTTAATTAAGTATGTCTCTACTGAATTATAAAAGTAAATTGTTTCTTTGAGATTTTTAGGAAATGGATCATTTTTTTCCCCCAAAATAATGTTATCTGGATTAATATGAACTCTTAATAAATTCATCAGTTAAAATATTATTCTCTCTTTCATAGTAAGCCCATTCCAGCTTTTCTCTTCTTTCAGGAATAAAAGTCAAATGATACCAAAGTAGGACAACACTTCAATCTTTATGAGAAATGATGTCTGGAGTTATAGATGGGTATTTTTTACAGTACTATATAGTGAAGTAAATTAATAACATACAATAAAACATAATAATTTCCAAAACATGCAAATTTTGCATCATCTCCGATGGAAATGTATTTTATTATTTTAATTTATAATAATTGGTTAGTACTACTAATCCTGATTTGATTCTGAAGAACTTACAAGGAACATGAACTGTAATTATAGATCCAGCTGGGGAAATAACACATTATTTTGCTGTTTTGTTGGCAATAATTAGCTGCTCTAAACAAGTATTACATGAGTGCTTCAGACATGCTGAGGCCAAAGCTTAATTCTAGCTATCTATAAATAATTTCAGTTGAAATTACTTCCAGCTATGAGTTAATATATATTTATTTTCAAAGATGACAAACTCTGGTGACATTCTGGTATTTGTATTCAAAATTAGAGTGACGTTGCTTCTGCTTAGTGCAGATGTTCTCCCTGTGCAATACCTGTAGCACTGTGTCTGGCAATTCTGCTAGTCTGGAGTGAAAGGTAAACACTGCATTTGTAGGGAATGTAGTGAGAAAAAAAGGACGTAATATGGAATAGGGTTTACAACAGGTTTTCCTGCTGGTTTTGCAACTTTCTGGTTCAGTGTGAAGAGATTCCTTACTCTGGCCCAGTCTACTGTTGCCAAGGTGCTTCCTTAAAAGGATCAGAAACAGAACTTAATGATGAGGTAGGAGCACTGGCTCCCAGTCATAGGATCCTAAGGGGTAGTCCTGGTTAATACTGGAAGAAGAAAAATGCTAGCAGAGGAAGCATATAAAGAGAGATAACTGAATGTCCCAACCCAGTTCCAGGCAGGGCGGGG
>JANZLQ010000056.1:12881225-12900971 GCA_026212715.1 Elanus axillaris
GGGGGGGGAAGAGGAAAAAATGTGATGCAATGTTTTGAACAGCTGGAAAAGAGAAACAATATTATGTAATTTTTAAAAGTTAGGTTTTTGCTGTTTTTTTTTTTTTAATTTTAAAACCAATTTAATCCAGGATTTAGCTCATATGAAATTCACATATCAATTTTGTACATGCTATTCACATACAATATATATAGAAGTCACAAACTGTGATTTGAATAGAAATATATTTGAGAAAATCATGAAGTGTTTTCAGACAATCAGACCAGTCCTCAGAGTGAAAAACAATGAACATTTTTTCTTCTTAAAGAGACAGGACTGTTGTTTACTAAAAAAGTAGTAGGAGGGAATGTTGCCACTTAATAACTTGTGTACTGGTAGGATAGATTGTAGAAAAGTTTTATATTCTTATACAGTATAGAGATCCTAGCTGAACTTGCAAAGTGACTTCTAATGCAAATTCCATGGCAATGTTTTGCCTATTTGGAACAACAGCTTTCAAACACATTATAGATTAAAATATCTATTTTTTGCCACTCATTCTATTCCCATTGTTTCTGTTTGGATTTTTGATATTTAGAACAGAAAGTCGTACCTGTGTTTAATCATAAATGAAATAATAAGTGTGTGAAATCTAGCAAGAAGCAGCATGCCCTTAGTATAGTGTAAAGTGTCAAAGTTATTGCCATTAATTTGTCACTTTGGGAAAGGAATTCCTTTCACAACCAGAATGCAAAAAAGGTCAGAGGAAAGAATAGTGAGAACAACTCTTACAGAACCATCGGATTATTTTTTTCCTAAGTACAACATAGTAATGATGCTACTTACTCAGACAGTACCTTTAAAATGGAAATGAATTGCTTTTTCCAAAGGTACTTTCTAAACTTCAAAAGATACAACACTGTCACTTTGCATGTTTCTAAACAGCTGAAATGCAAATATCTTATCATCTCCTTTCCCCAGTTTTCAGATTACCACTTCAAGGTATTTGGCAATTTACTATGGTAATGAAAATGCTGGAGCTTGGCAATGTGCCAGGAAATTGCAAGAGAATGTATTATAATTGCTTTTAATGGGAATAATAATGATCAAGAATGAAAAATGTATTTTGAATGTACTAAAAGTTGGGGCAACATTAATTCCTTTCTCTCTCTTTTCTGCCTGTTTTTCCTTCTAGCTCATTTTTGGGATAGGAAACTAATTTGTCTTCTAGACAGAACTGATTTACTAGCAGCATGTTCCATGCAATGAGGTGAGGCATTATAATGCCAAAAACAGACTTCAGTTGTATCCTTGTGACACTATTAATTTTATTACGCTTTGCACAACACCTTACTTAGATAATTCTTTCTTTAACCTTCAGTGCACAATTCAGAATTTTGCCCATATGCTATAGTATAGGTAAAACAGATGTGGATACATTAATTGATAAATATTCATTTTCTGGGGCATTTAAAGAGTTTTAAGGACAGTGAAACTGTTAGGACTTGTTATCCTAAATTAGTACGTGTTATAGAAGTCCACAGAACCATTGTCTCTGGAAGACCATTTAGACCACGAGAGCCAGAAACAAGTAGATACAAAATTAGGTAAATATTAGGCTTAGGTAAAACCAGATCATTTTGTCAGCTGGTATAACACAGAATGATTATGATACAACTTACATACTTGTTTCTCTTAAATTTTAGACAGTCTTTGTCATCTTGTCCCACATTCTGGCTACAATGTTTTAAATGGCAGCATATGTGAGCAACCAAATTATTTTCCAGGAAAAACACTGCAGAGTGATATTACTTTTCATACAAACCTAAGGTAAAGATCCCATTGGTCTCAAGGCTTGTCCACCCTGGAGAAAAGAAGATCTCAGAAAGGAGCCTAACAGCAGCCTGCCCATGCCTATGAGGAGGTTATCATGAAGATGGAGTCAGGCTCTTCGCAGTGCTGTATGGTGGGAGGATGAGAGACAACAAACAATGAAACAACATTCACACTGGATATAAGGAACAACTTTTTTATTATGAGGTAGTCAGACAGGTGAAGAGGTTGTCCAGAGAGGTTACGCAATCTCCATCCTCGGATGTTTTCAAGACCTGCCAGGATAAAACCCTGAGCAAGCCGTTCTGATCTTACAGCTGACCCCTTTTGAAACAGGAGGCTGGATTAGAGACCTTCTGAGGTCTCTTTTGAAGTGGCTTATCCTGTAATCCCAAGATCCTATAATAGATCTTTCCTAAAGCAGGGAACTGTTCATAGAAAGTCTCTTCTACAATAAAAAAATCAGAAACAATTTAAATTCTTCTTAAATTTTATAAGATCTGGAATTTTTTTCCAAGGTTACACTACACTAACATGGAAGATAATATTATGCCAGATCGTAATTTTTCTGCATGTAGACATCTTCACACTTCTCTCAACAGGAAGTCTCATAATAGAGCAGCTAATTTATAAATGCTGAAATTCCAAAAATGCTGTCTTTCCCTGCCAGTTAAACCTTCAGTAATATACGCCAAATAATGGGTAATGGAATTTTTGTGGGAAAGAGAATTTGTTTTATTTTTCTCCAGCTATAATAGTTCATCTTTTCAAAGATTACCTTTCCCTCCAAACCTTGCTTGCTTATATCCCTAGACCATCATGAGTATGGATACACCACCACTAGCATTACTTGTTTCTCCTGAGTTCAAAGGCTGTTTGTTATGATCTTTTGAAACACAGCTATTCAGTTTCAGGGTTTCTGCTTGATTACTTTAATAAAATGTAAGGACATATTTCATTAATCAGTCACATACTAGACAAAATGCATAGATTTACATCTGGCATTTGCTATTGCACACCTCAAAAGCAAGTAATTTTTTTTTTTCCTTTTGGTATTCTTGAAAGTACCTTTCTAACTGAGGGGAATTCCAGTTCTCCAGGAGGGAGGAATTTTGTAATTGAAGGAACAAAACAGAGTTGGAAGGAATGAATAATTAAAAAAACCCCTTCTCTCCTAATTAGATAGCATATACTGTCTTCTTAACTTTGTTAAAATTTAGAATTCACTTTGTGAAGTGTAGGCTAAACAAGGTTGGGTTGCATAAACAGAGTAGATGTTATAGCCTGCTACATCCAGAACATTGGCTGCAAGCCCTGTGGTAAACTGCCTCAGTTAGAAGTCTGACTGCAAGAAGCTAGGAAAAAAAAATGACAGGTAATCTCATTTTTTTTCTCAGCATAACATAGGAACATCTGTGCTGGATCAGATCAGTAATTCTGCTTTAGACAGTGATCAGTAATAGGAACAGACTGTGGGAGACAGGATACTTCTAAAATACACTCTTTCCTGGTTTACTTGATTTCTGGCAATAAGTGAGGCAGAGCCTTCCTGACTCAAATGTTTGCTTCTAGATCACTGCATTTAGTAGCCAACAATCAACCTATCCTTTTGAGCCCATTTATACTTTTTCACACAAAAAGATACTGTGGCAATAAATTCTTCTGTAGAAAACTGAAAAAAACCCAAAACATTAAGATCCAGAAATATTTACTTTAAATCTGGGCCTGCAAATTTAAATAGACCTTGGAGAATCACAAATAAAGTAATTTGCCATTGGAGAATGAATCTGTTCTCCAAATAAGTAACTTGTGCAGTGATGAAACACGTTTTAATTAACTCTGTTTCATCAACTCTGATAAGGTGGAGAGATCCAAATTCTAAACTGGGTTGTTTCATAGCATCAGAAGCAAAAGTCTCTGCATTTAGCACTTTGCTTAGTGGACACACCACCTTTTTCAATTTTCTCCTAGGTTTTCATCTCCTTATGAAGAATTAAGTTTCTTTTGTTACTGCGCGAGAGCAAGAGGACAGCCTCAGTTTTGTGCTGTGGCAGCACATGGAGGACTGCGCTTGCAGCGTCCACTTACCAACTGCACAGCACATCCTGCCCTGTGCACGGGAGTAGCAGGTGGTGGAGACCCAGCAGGGCCATGGAGTCCAGCAAACCTCATGCAGCGCTACTAGCTGACATTCGAAAACAGTCTTAACACTGGTCAGTTGTCCAGATTTACCTGCATGCAGTTCAGGTTCAGAGATCCCTTTGTATTGTCTTTTTCTTAACACCAGCAGTAGATTATTGAATGAAAAGGGAAAATAACAGCCTTCTTGCAAGTCACTTGGATATCTAGTGACACAAGGTGATATGTAAGAGCCTGACATTATAGCTATTATTCCATTAAGTTATTATCATAACAACCTCTGTATTGGACACACAACATAGGTTTTTGCTTTTCTGCAGCAAACATTTCTTCTGTATGTATAATTACAGAATGGTTATCTCAGTCTAACTCATATCTAATTATGTAAATAGTCATATATGCCCTCAAACTGCTTTTTGCATACTGTTCTGACCTAGGAATCATGCCTTTACTTGCTCATATTCATGGCTTAGAGGTGTTGGCCCAAAGCTTCTTTACATGCAATTTTATAAATAAAGATCACATAGAAGTCTTATTATTCTTTTTTAAACTTATTTTTACTGTCTTTCAAATATGAATTACTGGCAAATCGAAAGGGATTAAGCTGGCAAGATTAAGAATGCTGCAGTGCTGAAATTTCTTTAATTCTGTACTGGAATTCAAACATGTCTTCCAGAATTTTATAAAAACTGATATATAACAAAGGAGAGACGCAAATATTTGTTTTAGTTTGGTGGGTAAGAAGCTTGCATGTTGAGACAAAAGTTTCTGTATGAGAACAATTTTTCATCCAAAAATCACATCAAACCAGACTATTCCTGTTGGTCATCTTCTCCACAGACCACTAACTATGTTGTCTTTCTTTCTGTGTGTTTTGCTATTTGATTTTTTTCCTGTTAAAATGTTAGCAAGTCTAATCATCCCTCTTGATTTTTTTCTCCCTGCTTGCCTTTTTTCTGGGTCTCTCAGATGAAGATTCCTCAGAAAACACTTGCAAAAATTGTGTCTCTGAGGAATGGCTGGCCTCAGTGTAATAGGAAATTTTAGCAAAATATTTCAACTAATTCTAATTATTGGGTATTAAACACAGCTACATGACATGACTAGGTGGTTAAGCCACATCTCGCATAGTTCTGGTGTTTACTGATTTAATTAATAATATAAATTATTAAAGCCCATTCCTTGGTATGGAATCAAGTATTCACATAAGCCTTAACTACTTAAGGCAGCAGAAAACAATAATGTATTGTACTGCCAAAAGTCACTGTGCTTGTATGATCACAGAATCATGGTCAAGGTTGGAAGGTACCTCTCGAGACCATCTAGTTGAACACCCTGCTCAGAGGATGGTCAACTACAACAAGTTGCTCATGGTTGTGTTCTACTGCATTTTTAATACCTCCAAGGACAGAGACTCCACAACTTCTCTAGGCAACTTATTCAAGTGTTCAATTGTCCCCAGGAAAAAATATCCTATTTCTCTCTTATGTTTAGATGGTATTTCCTATATTCTACTTTTTGCCCATTGCTTCTTGTCCTTTCATGGGGTACCACTACAAAAATTCTGTCTTTGTCCTCTTTATTGCTCCCCATCAGATAAACAAGGATAAGACACCCCACCGAGACCTCTTCTCCAGGCTGAACAGTCCCAGCTCTCTCAGCCTCTCCTCATATGACAGATCCCTTGACCGTCTTCATGGCCCTTTGCCAGACTCATTCCCATAAGTCCTTGTTCTTCTTATACTGGGGAGCCCAGAATGGGACTGAGAACTCCAGATGTGTCTCACCAGTGTTGAGTAGAGGGGAAGGATCACCTCCCTTGACCCTGAGCTGATGATGTTCTTCCTAATACAACCCTGGATGCTGTTGGCCTTCTTTGCCTCAATGGCACGTTGCTGGCTGGTGTTCGACTTGTCCACCAGGGCCCCCAGGCCCTTTGCAGGGCTGTATTCCAGTCTGTTGGCCCCCATCCTGAGTTGGTATCTGCGGTTATTCCTCCCCAGGTGCAGGACTTTGCATTTCCTTTTGCAGAATTTCATGGATATCATTGGATATTGAGCTTCCTGAGGATGTCAGCCCACTTCTGCAGCCTGTTAATGATATATATTAACCATTGTAAAAAATCCTCATCTAAAATATTTTTCAGTGGTTAGCCGAAAACAAAAACACTGGTCAGAAACCTTTACCAAGAATAAAACAAAATGCCAGAAGCAAAGTTAGAGGAGGAGTACTACAGCCCTTATAATCAGCAAAATTCCAAATCTGAAAGTTTTTGAAGTTATTAATTGGAGAAGAACTGCATGTTTTGAATAAATACAGTTGTTCACAGGGAAGAAACAAATTAGAAAACTGAAATTTTATTAGGGGGAACCCAATGAAGGCTGACAAATATGACTTATAATGTCATGAAAAGTTGTATTGAAGTTACCATATTACAGCTCCCAACATTTTCTGAACCAGATTCTTCTGCCTGCACTCAACTTGTCTAGCATTTGTCCCACAAACTGTTAAGCAAATGAGTTCAAAACAAAGCAATCAAAGTATTTATTATAAATCAGTTAATCTGTTTAGTTATAGCAGAAAAAATTAATTGTTCATTTAACCATAGTCTGTGGTTCAGATGGAGCACAGACTTGTGTAAAGTAAATTGTCTCTTGTTTTATCTGACACATGGAATAGTGTCCTGTATATTATAGCATCTGAATGCTTACCCAAATGGAAAGGCTGGACTTCTTGTGCAACATCATGTCCCAATTCTGTTCCCATCCAAGCAACTGGCAAATATGCCAGAATTTCCTTCTTCTTCTCTAGACACATGCTATGGCTTGATTAATCAAAAAATCTTTGGCATTTTACCTAACCATGTGTGGACTTTAAGCTTCTGGTGTGGTGCTCAAGAAGACAAATAAGAGCAAATTAATTGTCTGAATCATGTAGATTTTGATACGGGTTTGTAAAATGACAGGTGCTTTTCTTTTGGTTCTGATTCTGAAAGTTATCAGGTGTTTCATTAAGATTAATAATTTTTTTTCTTTAGTCATAAAACCCCACGTAAATAGTTGACAGTGCTGAGCCCTTCCTTCAGAATTCCATGCTGTAGTGATTGGTGATGAAGGTTACGAAAAATGGCATTCCTGTAGATAGATGAAGATTCATTTGTTTCCATACTCTCAGCTTTTTCTTCAGTCTGTAAAATTTTGAGCTGTCTCAGGGGTTGAATGATGAAGTAGGTGATCCTTCTCAGTTGTTTTCAATGTGTGTATATGACATGTTGTTTATGATGCTTTTACAGTATTTAGAAGGTCATAAACTATCAAAAGCCACAGTGAAACCGCTGTAAAAATAATTCATGACAGAACAAAGCTTTTAGAGGATACTCAATTATAAATTAGATAAAAATGGTAGGACTTATGCTTCTTGTAATCATGTTTGGCATTGACTTATTTAAAATTTTTATTCCCTCAGTAAAGGCTTAATGCAAGAACAGCTTTCCTTATGTAGAAACCTTGAGTTTTATGAATGCTAAGGCACAGTCAGGAAGAAACTTTTTTTAATCTGGCTCAGTTTTAACAGAGGATTATAGTCATTTCAAATCAAATAATTAAAAAAAATAAAAGGAAATGTTCTTGTCAAATTGATGCTATTGATGTACATCAAGCATTTTTTTTTAATTAACAGATGTGATATAATTCAAGACTATAAAGGTTCTCTGGCAAAGGCAGACTCCATGGCCCACATTTTGGGCCAGAAAGTAAGGAGATTTTCCTGGTTTTCAGAGATAAAACAGATAAAAAACCATATAAAAATGAAAGTAGTGATCTTAGCACAGTCCCTTGAAGAGAAGGACTTCTTCAAGTCAAGTGCGGCCATTCAAAATCTAAAACCTAATCTAAATGCGTCATGAATGGATCTCATCACCTGCTTGCAGATTGATTTTTTTAATTGTAATGAATTACAATTTAGTGAAAAATTACATGTTTTGCTGACAAGGTAGAATCTGAACATGGAAATATTTGGTGCCTTTTGTAAGAATTAGAGATTGAACTGAGCTTTTTATTTTTTTATATATAAAACCTTATATATATAAGAAAGGTCATATGCATTTTTAGTGTAGATTGGTCAATGTAGAAACTTTTCCACTTATTTTCCACATATAATCATACAAGATGATCATTGTTGATAAAAATGATGTTTGGTGAAAATAAGATCAAGTATATTAAAGAAAGCTGAGGTTCATGATCTTCATTCTTAAAATTAGGAAAAATATTTCTTTTCTCTTTTGTGTGAAAAATGAGATGCTCCTTTATTTATGAATTTTGTATATTGAATATGGTATAAAACTTTCTTGTGATTTTTTTTTAATAAGAAAGACTATATACAGATTGTAGCTTAATCTTTTGCTTCTTTCAATTTAAGCAGCAAAATCCAAGTGGAAATGAAAATAACAATGCTAACACCTAGTTTGCTGACTTAGTTTAAAAGTCATTTAACCTAGAAAGTATAATCACCACAGTTCTTTTAAAGAATTTGTAGGAAATGGTTATGCATTCTAGAAATTAGTGTTGTCTTACTCAATGCCAAGCATAAGTCCCCGTCCCCCCCAAAACACAAAAGCAGTCTGGGCAATGACTGCTGTTACTCATTTTTTGTGTAAAGGTTTAGCTGTGTGAATGAAGCAGGAAAGAGCAGAGAGACTGAGAGAAGGTGGCAAACAATCACTAGCTGCAGTCTGAAAAAGCACAGGGAGCATGGCCCTGACAAGGACTCTAATAACACAGTCTTGAAACTGAGGGCAGATGGAACTGTAAGAAAAAGGACTATCCTTCATGTTTTGATAACCCTATATCTGAAGACACAAGACTCTGTACATTTTCTGTAAATGAGAAGGGTGATCTAAACCCACTATCAGTTCCCCTTTCTATCTGGAATAACGTTCATGTCTCTAACACTACCTAGCTAGAGGATTCCAGAGAGATAACACTAGTGATAAACGGGATGGGGAAGGAGAACATAACAATAAAATTCTGAGACATGGTTCATCTCTTCGGGCTGGGATGCTTTTGAAAATGAAACTTTTTCAAATGAACCACTGGTCTAAGTTAGTTTTTCAAACCACAGCTAGTTGGAAGAGCAAATCAACACTCAGCAGCATATTTCAGTTGTGCCCTCAGCTGTTTCTTGGGGACTGTCATAGTGTAAAGATTAACAACTATATACTTCATTGCTAGTATTCTGTTCTATCCAATGTTTTGTAGATCAGACCTGTTGACCATAGACATAGAAATCAACTGGTTTTCTTGGAACACAGTACTTTTTCATAGTATGCAGTCTTTGCCTAAGCTTTACTTTTCAAACATAGTAATTAACCTTGCGATGTTGTAGTTTAGATACATCACAATCAGAAACAATGTCAGTTCTCTTGATTGGCTCCCTTCCTCTGTAGCCTACTTAAGTTTTTGCTAAAAAAAGTGAACCATTTGCATGACAGCAGTATGATTTAACCTAAAAAGAGAGCTTTCAGATCAGTTAACCAGACTCCGGAGATTTTCTTCAGGCTAATTACCTGAGGAGCAGAATGGATTTTCTCTTTGATTTTAACATCCACTTTCTCTGCATGCAAGGAAAAAACATCTACTGCACGTTCAAGGCATAAAAGTGAATAACTGAATCTCTAGTATATAGCTTCTAAATAATAAATCAATCTATTGGTAAAGAGATTTAAAGTGTATCAATATGATAAAATGCTAGGTGGACAGTATTAGTATTACGTATAGAAGTTTGACCTCCTTTCTCAAGGCTTGTATGAAACAATTAGGAGACTAGATGGAAGGAATCCATGTACAGAGATCAAGAGACAGATACATTGCTTCTGACTTATTACTGTATTCTCTTTTATTCTTTTGGATATTTTACTAATGATTTTATCTTTTTGACAATCAAGCAACCATTCTTTTGTTCCTTCAGGCATAATTTTAACAAGGTTTTTCTAATCAGTAGATTATAATCACTTTTACTGGCTAGAGAAAAAGAATAGTAATATCCAAACTGTAACAACTGAAAATATCACTCCTTCAGGTCATATGGTAGAAGCTTGTGATCTGATGTTCAAGGTCCCATATTCAGCCTCAGCTAACAAATCCTAAATTTTCTAAACTGAAAGTCTAAACAATTTCATGATCTTATTGCTTTAGCTTGACTTCCTTTCCTTTCTATACTGCTTTTATTTTTTTCAGTATTTTTGCTGCAGTTTTATTGAATTATGATTTTTTTTTCCAGCAAAGTTAATCTTTTATAGCTCCTATTGCAGTTGGAATATTAGTCTGATTGTGACTGCTAAACTCCTAATATAGGAACCTCACTTCTTGCCAATTCCTTGAAAGTTCAAAGTAGACACAGGTATAGAGGCATCTACAGAGTCACTTATTTTTCTCAGGCTATGGTCTTTTAAGGCAAAGAAAATAAAGGTGCTTTGATTTAGAGTGATTTGATTTGTAGTGAGGCTCTACAGCATGTCTGTGTTTCTCTAATATTATCTTCAAATTAATAGACAAGAGAAAACTCCTAGCTAAAAGTGTACTCACTACTGTCCCACCTTCTAATGCATTCACTGAAACAGAATGTTTTAAGTTCCTTGTGTTGGTTCCACTTGCAGTGTTCATTTCCATATGAAATAATCGACTTTTTAATAAGTACTGTTCACCACAAGACAGTGTGGAATAATCCCATGGATTTGACTGCATAAAATAACACTTGTCTTGATTGCGGCAGATCAGATTCTTTCCCTTAAAAGGGAAAACCTCAGGGTGAAAAAAGGAGTAACTGACATAACTAGCGAGGGCTGTAATAAGTTTAGGCTAATGCTGGTGACAGTGGCCTTGAGAAACATAGTCACATTTGCAGGATTGATGTCTTCATTACTTTCAACCTGTACAATATAACAGCAATATAAAGTATTCTCTTCAAGTTCTTCCAATTATTGGTATGTCAGTTGTGCCTTTTCAATTTTTAAAATGAAGCTCATAAGCACTTGTATTCTTCATAATAAAAATTAAGATCTTTCTTGACTAGCTAAAATGGTTGCATGCTTTTATTAGCTAATACCTTCTTGGGTTGACGAAGGGAGAGTTTTTACATTTTCATTTTTCAGAATACTTCTGGTTGGATTTTTGCAACCTGCTCAATATTTTTCTCTGTTCTCTGGCAGAATATAGACAATGAGATGTGAGGGCTGAAGGAAATTTTGTAATTTTTTTTCTCTGTCTTATCACACATTAACTGTTTATTTGGTCAATATGAAAGAAGACAGAAACAAAGGTAATTGTGTAAAAATACTAAAACTATTATTATAGTTCAAGAAAAGAAAGTGATATGTATGCTTTAACACTGACCAGAATAGTTAAAAAATATTTAACTCTATTTATCTATTTCTGTGCTAAAGCTGAAGTAATGTGTCCAGAGTGCAAGGAACATTTCATTCTGAACAGTATATTTGTAGGTACAAATCATCAATTATTCAATGAAACTATTAAATCTATTATTAATTTAAATCTTAGAGAATGAAAGATGACTAATTTCAACACTTTTCCACACAATTAATATATAAAAAGACTCACAGGGTAAGTGTCATTGAATTTACCACTTCTGTTTGTTAGATATGTGGTGAGCAAAATATTCTGTGTGATTACCACATATAAGTGAAAGTAAAAGTTATTTTTAAAAAGAAAAGTTACTTTTAAGCATCTGTCATTTTTTATTTTTTATATAAATATCTGAAGTTGCCATAGAAGTATCTATGAATAAAAATTACACTAGATAAAGGTATAAATAAATTGTGTCTTTAGCAGTTACAGGAATACTGGTGTGAGTGTGACCTGAACCACCTCTACAGAAAAGCTGAGTCTTCTGCTAATGGAGCTTAAAATTTTATTTGGAAAAGCCAAGATAAAAGAGGAGAAGGAGCCTTGTATAGTTTCTTTCTTTACTTCAAAAAAAATCATGCGTGTTAAACAAAACCACCTTCCATGAATTCTTACTTATAAACTAGTAATTACTGCTGAGCCAAAATTCTCTAGGCTTTACTATCATCAGTAAACAGCACAGCCATAATGTGAGCCAGTCAGGAATTAAAACATAAACTTAATTGCATGCTTGGACATTTATTCCTAACAAGGAGTATACATATCCCCAATATACATATCCTACTGTTGGAACAATGAGCAGTTTACAAGAGGTGGAGTAGGTCCAGGGACAGTGGGAAGAAGCAGCTTGTTTGGCTACATTCTCCTCTTGAAAATACTATACTTTTTCCTGCCCGCTTCAGGGAAGTACAGATGCATAAATTAGTAGAGTTTATCTTCCAAAATGCTTAGCTTGCTGAGGAAAAAAAGTGACAAAATGTATGAGATATAGAAGTGAACAAATATATATGGCTATGTACCTATACTCCCCCTCCCCACCCCGATGTTTCAGACCACAAAGTAGTATGGTCCTTTAGCTTGACCTGCTATATTTTAGGAAAGAACAGAATTTCATACAGAATTTTTGCTTCTGCAGAATGCTGAGTAACTTGGTGCTGACTACTAGTGTATCATTTATGTTTGAAAGGCATGGGTAAGTTGTAAGACTGGGAGGCAAAACATAAACGATTTACCTTTAAATGAAGGCAATTCTCATTTTGATATTCTGGAACTTTAATACACAAATCCATTTTTTTGCAGTCTGTTTTGCTTTCTGTCATCATATAAACACTTGATAAATATATGCATTAAAGCTTTTGAAAATGAATCATACATAGAGCAGAAAAAAAACCCCCAGATTTTTTGGAAGTAGAACAGAACAATGATAGAGGAAAATGTATATTTGATAAAATTCATGTCTTCCTTTCAGGAAAAAGCAACAGAGCATAACCTGAAGCATTTATGACTCAAATATTTGTTTTGGCAGAAGCATCAGTTCATCTTGCCTTATATCACTATCACAGAGCTGTATGCATTTGAAGTACAAGGAATTAATTTCTTCCCCACCCAGACAGCATTTTTTAAATATCTGATAGAAAATAAAGCATCAGCCAAAGAAAAAAATTAATATAAAGGTTTAATACACTTCCACAATGACTTCTTACTGAGTTATGACACTGCAACTTCCACAGACATTCCACATTTTTGCAGAAAGTGGTGCAAAGCCCAAAATGCTTTGAAATTATGAAGATCTTCTCAGACAGATCATTATCAAGTGGATATGCTAAAAACAGAATAGAAAAGAAAGAGAAAAGATCAGAAGAGAATACATTGTAATTTATTTTGTAGGGTACCTCTCATATTCAAAGTACCTTGAAGTGCTTTACAAAGTAATGAGTTAACTACTTGTAGCAAAGCAACCATTATGAAAGAAGAAGCTATTATGTGCCAGTGTTTCAAACAGGTCTCAGCAAGCCTCTTGAGTTTCAAGTCTAGTTGTTAGGCTATATTGTTTGTATCCAGAAGTAATTGTGCTCGGAAAGTTGCAGGTGCAAATAACTAAAAAAAAAGAAAACCCAACAAACTTACACTATTTTAAGAGCTATTTTTAAAATGTTGACCTTACAAATTTGTGAAGGCATAAGCTTATCCTTGGAACTCAGCAGTTTAATTAGCTTGGTCTTTTGCAGGTTTTGTTGTTGTTGTTCGTTTGTTTCTTTTGTTTGTTTTTTATTAAGTAAAGGTGGAGGAAAACTAGAATTAAGATACAGGGCTGTCATGGGGGCTTTTGTGAGGTGGAAGGAATGCTTCAACCAGAGGAAGGGTCAAGTCTTAAAATTCAATTTGAAATGATCAAAGGCTGAGGAAGAACTGAAAGAGAGGAAGAAGCTGCAACACATCATCTCCTGTTTGCATTCCCAAATTATACTCAGAGGAAAATGGGCAAGAAAAGTTGGTAGAGCCTATATCAGACACAGAAGGAATATTAAGGTTCTTGTTCAGGTTTTGATTGATAAGCTTATCTACATTAAGTCTGTATGGGAAATAAGTGTCTAAATTTCACTAGTTTATCAGGTTGTGAAACTAGAAATGGTTCAGGCTTTGATAAAGCTATTGAAAAAAAAAAAATTATGTTATTTTCCCCTACAAGCATTCTTGAATTTGGATTTTCTCAGTACAGTTCCTGTATATATATAAAAAACTCCAAACAAACAAATGAAAAGCGTGAAAGAGATGATGAAAAAAGAAGAAGAGGATGTTACAGTCATCCAAACCTTGGACTTGTCTTGGTCTTAGAAAAAAAAAGTATTTTTTCAATACTGCTTATGGAAAAGCTTTCTGAACAGGGAATTAAACAAAGCTTGATTTTGAGAGTCATGTAAATGCTGTGACACCAAACGAATAGGAAGACTCATCAAAAGAATGTTTTTAACATTAGAGAAGCATGAAAGTACAATATCTAGAGTTTAACAGACCTTAAAATGCTCTATCAAAATACCTTGCCTAGTGACATTTCACTGTATTTATGCACAGGAAGTTTTGGATATTCACCAGAGAGACTCATCAAAGAGATAAGACAATATAACAACTAACAACCATGGAAGTTCTGCTTTAGCATTTAAAGTATTACCATTTCACATGACTACTCCAGAATTGTTCAGGGAGGTCTGCACATAATACGCTTTGGATGCTGTATCCTCACAGTGCAAAGGTGAATGATTACAACATGTGCCCCAACATCTAAATTTAAAGACAAAATATTATTATAAAATTGTAACAGTTGATTAGTCTGCTACTAGCCTGAACTACACTAATAACCTAGCATATTTTTGTTATACTTTTAAAGCCATTTTTAACTGATCAGCAGGTAACACCTATATGTAGTATAATTTTTAAAGCTGATTTGACATTTTGCTCCATTTTTGTTCCAAATTACATGTCTGTTCTTTATCTTAGGTGCCTGCCCACAAAAAATAACCATATGCATAGTCTAAATCAGGAATTCCCCTATACTAGACTTCAGTTAGTGGCAGTGGCTTCTCACCTGAATACAGCCTTAGAAAGATACACTCAAATGAGTTGCAAGTTTTTTGTACTACTTTGAAGTAGATTCCATAGCAAAATTTCTGAACCCTTGGTATAGATTTGGTTTTAGTTTTATTGCTTTTTAAAATACATATTAATCTTATATCAAGAATTATTTTTAAAAATTCATGATTTCTGTAGGATTTATATACTTTAAACTGTAGGTTTTGTGATAGATTTGACATATAGCTTGAAGCATCGCAAGAAATTGTTTAATGAGGTTGCCCATCCTTACACTATTAGGTTTTATAACTTTAAGAAGCTTAGTTAAGCATTTCATATTCTTGTAAGATGCTGTTACTGCCATGTATAGTTGTACTCCTATTAAATATCAGTAGTGATGTTTCACTTTTAGTGAAATGAAGCTATCCTGAACTAAATTTCTCAGCAGTTCTCCAGGAGTTCTGCATGCAAAAAGGAGAATTCCAGAGACCACAATAAATTTAAGGTTATTGAGCAGGAAAAGGTAGAAGAATATGGGGAAATACAGGGGAGAAAAGGGAGCACTGTAAGGAGTGGGAAAACATATACATTTACGAGGAGACGTAATTTATTTTATCACTGCCTCTTTTACAAATGCTTCATTATTTTAGTTTTCTTCTCCAGTGGTAAATGTCATCTCAGAACTGGCACAAAATTTGGTGACTCTAGAGATTAAAGTATGCAGGTGAAAAAGATGCAAGTTCATATGAATGCCAAGATGGCATGAACATGGAACTGCAAGCTTTCTAATCCTTCAGAAACTTAGTGAGAAGTCAAAAGGTGGTTTATGCATATATTCTCACTTAAAGCATTCACTAGAATATCCATTTATGCTTAACTGCCCAATACTTTAGCACAGTACAACATAATATTTTACAATGAGAGTTTTGGACTTTCTCCAGAAAGCACAGAATTAAGACCGCAATGACACTTGTTGAGGCACAGTATAGAGGAACAATCCCTAGATAATATGAAATTATAGTTCAGCTCTTCCCTCTGAGACCATCCCTTACACTGGAGTTATGACTCATGACCCAAAGCTGTGTTAGGGGAAGCGCCATATTCTTCTTCTGAGGAATCAAAGCAAAACCTCTGGTTCTCAGAACAAATGGAGATGAAAACTGGGAAAGCTTCCTCCCCACCACCTCCTTCCTCTCTGGGACCAAAGGTAGGCCAAATGAGATCCTTTTTGGGTGGTCTCCTAACTAGGCATGCCTAACTTCTACCTTCAGTCTGATGGAGCCAGGCAGAAGAAAGCTGAGAGGATTGAAGTGTACAGGGGAGGGAACATGGATTGTGGACCCAGGATTCAAGTTCCAGCTGGCTCTGGCTGCAGTCAGTGCTGCAGCACTGACAGCTCTCCTGACACCTCCAGAGAAAAAGTTTTTCTTCCATGTCAGCTGGGAAGAACAAGCTAGAAGGAAATAACTGAGTGATACAGATGAGAGACCTATTGAAAATAATCGGTTGCTATTTCTGTGACAGTGTCGACTGTTCCTTAAGTAAAATTTCTTCTGCTATGCCCAAAGTGCAAACAGCTTAAGAATCCAGGGTGATCAAGCTTCATCACTTCTTTCAATTTTTCTCCTTCACATGGCATTAATTTTAAGACATTTTATAATGCAGTTCTTATAAAGTCTCTGGGAAGATGGGAAAGATATTTCTGAGGGTTTTTTCCCCTGAAAGATGGGAAACACCAAAAAAGAAAAGAAGTTGAACACCTCTGCATCAGTTACAGAGCAGCTATCAACTAACTTCCAGATTTAAGACTTGATTTTGCATCTGTTGCTGTACATAATAAAATGCAAATGTTTTCCGATTGTGCTTAGAACCTGCAAGTGAATGCTGGGGAACAGGAACTTACTTTTGCAGAAAAAGTCTTAGTATTATCTTTATGGAAGGTTCCTGCTGAACTAAATATCCTTTGTATGAACCATGCTCTAGGTTTTAATAGGAATTACATGCTGGTTGTAGAATTCTGTGGGACAAATAAAACCATAATAGAAAAGAAATAATTCTTTTAGCAAATGCGACAATTTTTAGACTGATTTTTATAGGATCATATTCTGTTTCTATAGATTGGTAGTTTGTCTTACCTTTGTAAGTTATTTCCATGAAGGCAAAAATATCTTGTGAAAACAGATAAATATAAACTTCTCCAACACATTTTTCTAGTACTACCAGCATTTTTACTGTACACTATTTCTGTTTAAAATTTATGTTATTATTTATTTATTATATTTATAATAAAATATCAAATTATGTATTTAGTATATTATATATTTATTATTTATTATATTGATTTAATTTTATTCTTATTTTTCTGTTTAAACTGTAAAGTAATATATAACCTTTCCCATGTTATTTAGTCACCACTATTGCTCAGAAAGACACAAGAATATCTAATTGTTTTGTTGTTTTACAAAATAACACTGGGATTTTTATTACTAAACACAATGTTTCACATTGTTTCTATTTTAACTGTTCTGAACATCTGACTGCTGGATGATTTTGTATTTGCAGCTATGTTGAAGATAACCTAGTCACATATTTAACTAGTACAGAAAAGCTGAATACACCTATCAAATAAACAATATAATTGTCCCAACAACTAAAATACAGTAGCTTTCACACCAGCAATATTCCTGAATCCTGATGCTAAGGTATTCCAAGAGCTCTGCAAAGTAATTGCTTCATTATACTGACTAGCAGGACTCTGATTATTGAGTAAATTGCAGAAGAGAGAAGAGATCTAGAAGATTCTGTGTGGGTTTAGAGCTGTATGTACAAGAACTTTTAATAATGTCAATTATTATATCAATTAAGCAGTAATGATCACAAATCACTGCTTTTTCTGAAGAATAAATGATAGAAAGAATTAATGATCTGAAGTGAATATGAGGCCTGTTACTACTAACTGGTCATTAATTCTTTAAGAAATGCAGAAAGATAAAATGCTTGTGACTTTCACAACATAAACACAGTGATTAAAAAAAATCAGATATTCTCCCTCCTCTTCTGTCATAATTTCTGCTAGGCGTTTATGAGAGATGCACTTTCACTTCACTGAGCTTATCTATGTCCTGTGTTATTAAGACAGAATGGTGGCTGACTTTTCTTTCAGCATGTTTTTCCAAGAATAACATTAATGCCTTATTATTGTATTCCCATTGTCTAAGTGAAGAAATCTTTGTCTCATACATTTATGACAATTTATAGAAATCATTTATACCGATAAGTAATGCCCTATTACTATTATGGTTTTGGATAGTTCTGGTAACTATGTACATTGTTTGGGCTAGAGCAATTATTTAGTATGTTTCTGTACAGGTAAAAAGGAATATCATGTCCTTGTATCAGTTAAAAATTACATAAGGTTGAACCTGTTTTTAACGCAAATAGCATGGAAGTCTTTCAGTTTTAATAACTGGAAGATTGAAACATAAAATTAGTTCTACAGAACTAGAAAATAAACTAGTTGACAGCATTTATATTTTTCACAGAACTTGATAGCATTAAATTCATATTTTATTTATTCTAGGATAATTAAATAAGATTTTAAGGGAAAGATGCTATTATGCAATGTTTTATATGTGTAGTCCAAGACTATTGCTGTACTATATGCCTGTCTTTGGTGATGGAGAAAATAAATCCTATAGTGAAATTGGTTCACTCTTAAATGCAAGCGATCATAGCATGTGAGAGAATAAGACAGAATGAAGAAGAAATTAAATGAAAGAAGAAATTCTGTATTATAAAGTATTGCCCTATGGCTGCAAAGCAGATATGAAAAAAAGTGGGAAGGGGAAAAAAAAAAGAACATGATGAAAATGTGCCAGTATTCTTAGTGACTTCAGTAAACCTCAATAGAACTATATCTACTTATGCATATATTAATAAATTATTCAAAAGAACCTAATGAAACTCAAAATAAAATATTATACTGTATTGAAAATGAAATAACCAAGAATTCATGAAGAAGTCATTAAAATGAAACACGAAATGAAGAATAATTCTGTTCTGTGTCAGAAGCAGGGGATATATTCTCTTCCATGCACTGTATCTATTAGTGAGACCTTACAATGTAGTTGAAAGCACTTTATGGCTGAAATCCATACCAGACAGAAAGCAAGAGTTTGCATATTGTATCATCAGTGAAAACAGAAGAAATTATACAGAGTTTAAGTTCTCTGCCTCTCTCATTTTCTGCTTCAGGTATGGATGAGTGTCCACATATAAACTAAGCAGGTTTTTTATTGCCTTATTTTTTCTCAACATAAACAACACAGAATACAGAGAAAATGTAAGACACCCCAATGTTAATATTCTTTGTTGAAAAGTGGAACAAACCCCAGCAATTTACTGCTTTTCCCATATGGATGTGCAAGAAGTAAATTGAGAAGATTTGTAAAATACAAAGTATTGTCCATCTCTGCATTGATATAAGTGGGCACTTCAGTGGAGTAATCTTCTTCTAGAACTAGGCAATAAGAGATCGCTTCTTGTGGTTTAACCCCAGCTGGCAGCTAAGCACCACACAGCCGCTTGCTCACTCCCTCACAGTGGGATGGGGCAGAGAATCTGAAGGGTAGAAGTGAGAAAACTGGGGGCTGAGATAAAGACAGTTTAACAGCTAAAGCAAAACCCACACATGCAGCAAAGCAAACCAAGGAATTAATTCCCCACTTCCCATGGGCAGGCAGGTGTTCAGCCATCTCCAGGCCAGCAGGGCTCCATCACGGGTAATGGTTATGTGGGAAGACAAACACCA
>JANZLQ010000056.1:12901154-12913217 GCA_026212715.1 Elanus axillaris
CTGTGTGAGCACGGCTCCGCAGGAACGAAACCAGCCCTGTGTTACCAACACTGCTTTCAGCACAAATCCAAAACAGAGCCAGGTACTAGTGACAGTGGAGAAAATTAACTTTGTCCCAGCCAAAACCAGCACACTTCTATTACTTAGACTGTTCCTGAGGGAGTGGAGGTGTATTGCTACGCCTTATTTAAGTCTAGAATGAAAATGACAGTCTACTCCTGTGTAATTTAAATTATTCTGATGTAGTGATGTATGTTCTTTCATCTTCTTGTCACTGCAAAAGATTTGGCAGAAAAAAACCACATCTCATGTTTGTAGCTTTACATACATTCCTGTATTTTTCTCCACAAGCCAAAAGGGAGTCAAGGCAAAATAAAAGTACTGTCAGTTGAGGATGAGATTCATTAAAATTTTAATATTGATGTTTCCATATTCTATATCTTTTTTTCTTATCTGGCAGTACCCAGATCATGTTAACAGGAAAGCAACATGAAGTTTATCTTACAGTAGTAAAAAACATTTGTCTTTGTGAAACACAGATGAGGTGCTTTTAATTAGAAATTCTTTCTGATGAAGGGTTATAAACCAGAATTGACTCATATGGTGAAATAGCGGAATGTTATGTTTGAATTTATAGAATGTCCATTTCATACAGTGTTAGGTTTTAACTCTTTGAATGTAATATATTGAATGTTGAGGGTCACATGCTCTGTCTCCAAGATATGTTACACACTTAAGGTGCCAGTGAAACTGGTCAGAAGCTGTTTAATGAAATGATTCTGAAAGAAAACACTGTCTGCTTTCTTTTGTGAGACCATGCCCATTTTGCTAAAATTCTTATAGAAAACTATTTGCTATTTAGTATTGGCTAGTCCGCTAAACCTGTGTTTTAGCCTTTTGCCTCCTTGGCAGGTGGGATATTGAGAATCTCCAAGCTGACTACCATAAGACATTTGAGGTGGATATACTGCAGAAGTGGTGGAGAGAGTGATTATGCAGCTGTGTAACCATAACTTGTGATCTAGTTAGTGATGTTGTGCTCTCCTCTCCTCCTCCCTTTCAAACATTGGGCACACAACCTGAACAAACCTCCCAAGACAGACGACAAGATTTCAAGTTGCCTTAGTTAGCCTCAAGTTGCATTAAGGCTGCATATATTTAACCAAATTTCCAGGGTCCATTTTCTTACCAGCCTGCTAGGTGATTTGTCCTTGTCTCGCTAAGCAGGCAGGTCACCCAGTGTGTCACCAGGTGCCACCTTTCTGGGTTCTGAGCAGCAAGAGAATCCCTAGGAAAGCTCTAAACAAGATACTGCTTTGAAAGACTTATCTTTAAACTTGCACTTTTTGGTGCAAAATATAAAAATATAATTTTTTTAATTTACCTCGGACCATGTAAAAGCAAGCAGTAAATTTCTTGCAAAATAGGTGTTTAAATTTCCTATCAGGCTAGCTTCTGACATGTGGTTTGCATATTATCATGACAAATGTCTATTTACTAATGATACTTTCTCTTACGATAAATATGATACAAACAGAAATAGCCTATAATTTTATTTATACATATGAATATACCTGTACAGATATATACATATATATATGTGTAACAAGTATGATTAGAAATGGCTGTAAAACTTGACAGAAGTGCATTAAATTTAACATTATATTCCTAAAGTCTTCATTAGTCAATGACTGAATTCACTCTCTTAATAATTAGCAGATCCTATTTTTGCAGAGTTGTGTGGGAAGGAGAAACACTAATCTTTTTATAAAATGGGAAGCTGTGGCAAATGGCCAACTAAAAGAATACACATTCACCTTCTGTGGGATGAAGGCAGCAATGGGGTGCCTAATTCCACAAGTACAGGAGTAAAACTGAAGTTAGCCTAACAAACTGCTGCACATCATCTGAATCATGATAACTTTCTAGAAGTAAACTGTCAGCCATCTGTAAGGGCAAAGAAATACAATTCAGCTTAACATATGAAGAAAAGAGGTTACACCAATTTTGTGTTACTGAGCCATGGGCTAAAAGCACATATGTGAACAGTTATAATGGCAGCTATGCAGAGAATTATTTCAGCGGAAGACTTTTTAACTTGGTAATATATCCAGTCTCAAGTCAGTGATTCACAGATGTCCTGCATCATCATCCAGGCAACAAAAATTCATCAGGCAACTACATATTTGCCAAAGGAGTTAGTTCTATTAGTTTCTTTTTGTATGTTCAGAATTCCCACCTTTTTGTCTGAGCTGAAGAATCTTGTTCTCTAAACCAGTTTAAGATTCATAGGTTAAGCAACCTTATGCTTGCCTCCTCTCAAGGTCCAGCTTAGTAGGTGTACTCAGTTATGCCCAATACACAGTGGGAGTGTCTGTTATCCCCACGCGAGAGCAACATGATCACTTGCTTCCAAAACCACACTGCCACTTCCTCATGTTTTATGATGATGGACTAGGAGTTCCTCAGGACATGGGGTACACTTCAGTCTGATGAGTTCAAAGCAGTATTTTCCAGAGTACCTCCCACCCATACTAATCTATGACTTCACGGGTACATTGCAAGCCTCACCATGGCTGCAAGGTATATCTGGAAACAATAAGAAGATTCCCATCTTTCCAAAAGGATAATTTAAGGAAGTCAGTCTAGGATGAGGCTTCTGTCTCTGAATCCCAGTCTCAAAGTTGTACCTAACTTAGAGATACAGACAGGTAATTATAAATAAAAGAAAAATGCAAGATTTCAAAAATCACCTTTTTTTCCTTTTTTTTTTCTCTTTTTTTCCCTGATTGCTTTAGGTATTATGTAATGAAAAGTGTTATAAGTCCATTTCTCAGAAATGTAACTTTCCATGTTAGTGCTACAAATAACTGAGGTGTATAACTTACGCTTCTGAATGTGACTCAAAGAGCAGGTTGTTTCAAAACTTTTTGGGTCTTCCCTACAATCTTAAATAATGAAGCATAAACCTAAAAGTATCTTCCTGCCCTCTATAAATTAACCTCATTTAATTTCTACTCTGGCACTAAGAGTTTCAAAAAAATCTTTCCTTTTTTAGGTAATAAATGATTTTCTTTCTCACTCTTCAAGGAATGCTACTATGATCTTGATTAAAGGGGGAATTAAGGAATGAACTGAATGCTTTTCAGTTTAATACTGGCAGGGTAGATTTAAACCTCTGACTAGAGGTGACATATTGCTTGCAAAACAACAGAGAACAAAAATAATGTCTTTTACTTTACCAGGGAGGAAGATAAGAGAGTCGGATGAATGGGTTGTATAAAAAACTGCTCCTAGACCAAGTATTCCCTCCAACTGTCTTGTGCATCAGTGAGCTGAATGTCAAAATACCTCATTGCTCAATGATAACCAAGTTCTTTAAAGGCTAAAGTAAAGTGGTTACAATTTGAAATGTGTTTTCTATCATTTTAATAATCTGCAGTTTGCTTTTCCTTTCTTTCCATGCAGCTTTGAAAACCTTAATCCCATTCAAATGTTTTTTCCTTCTCCCGACAGAAACACCATATTTTTCCCTCCTGAGATTTTTTTCAGAGAGATCAAAAAGAGACATCAAGATGCACATCTTATTGGCAACAAATCTTTATTGTGATGTATAAATAAACCAGTTTAATATGAAAGGGTTTTTTTTTTCAGGATAAATGTTGGACTTTGTGTCCAAAATTTTTTCTTCTGAGCTGTTGTGAGACCTGATGTGTAACCACCACAATCAATATCAAATATCATAACAGTAGTGGAAATGTCAAACACAATTTCCTACCTGATATAGTTTTGATATATTTAACACCCTCTTTTTCTTTTCTCTTGAAGGAATCAACATTTTTTTATTCTTTGGAGACAGACAATAAGCTACTTCTTGATGACATGTTGGATTTGGACAGATATGAACTTCAGATTAAGCCAGTAACTTCCTCCACTGAACTAGCATTACTAGAAGCAATATTTAAGAGCTTATGTTCTAAAACTGGATTTCAGCTCAAGTGTCTGAAGGTCTTTAAATTAAATGGAAAGCATGAAAAGAAATTATGTTTTTGTTATACCTCCATGATACGTACAGAAATATATATAATGCAACTTAAACACTGTCTTTCTCTTGCTCTTTTTGCAAAAGTGTATTTTTCCTAATAATTTCTCAAAAGTATTTCTTAATTTTGCTTACATATGTGTCCCCAAGCATCTGAATCCTTTCAGGCCCCAAAGCCAGAAAAGTGGATATTATATGAACCAATGGCATCAAATTTATTTAGTACAAATATTTAGAAAAACTTAAAAAGTCCATATGACCTCGTTCATTTCCAAGGAAGGAGCAGGAGGGTGAAAATGGAAGAAAGTCTATGGGTTTTTTTCCTGAGTTTCATCTCAGCAGTGAAGAAATAACCCTCTGCATCTGTTACTTCAGAGGTTCTGGCCCATGTGGCCTTTGCTTCTTTAATGTCAGGAAGTCACTGTGATTACCATGTTCATTAGGCATACCATAGAGTGTAGTAAAAGTTTACCCAAGATCCTGAAGAGACCTTTCTAGGGCACTATGACAGAACTCACCATAAAATTCTAGAAGTTAACTGAATGGAAGCTCATGACAAAGTAAAAATTAATATTTTAACTATTTTATTTCTGTCCTTTTTTTTTCCTGTTTTAATCAGCATATGATTCTTGCTCTACTTAAATAAAACTAATTATCTTTTCTAGTCATCCAATGTCTTCAGTTCTGTTGAAAAAGAGGAAAGAAAAATGCTCGCAGGAAGACTTAAATCTCAAAAACACGTCTTCAATCATTCTTCATCTTCTAATATTGCCATTAGCTTATTTGCTTGTAATGTTAATCCACTCTTTGCCAGAAGTTTTTTTAACAGAGAACTTGTCCTATTCTTGGGAATTTTTGTTCTCATCAAGATAAAGGTCTGAAATACTAAGATACATCATTTTTCCCACACATATAAGCTATATCGAACAACACTGATTTAAATTCTATCGAACAAACCCCAGCCACTAACAGCCCCTAAATATTAGTTGATTAATAGTATTTTAAACGGCGATCAGAGAAGGGGGCCTGGGAAACATTTCTCTAAATTTAGCCTCCTATTGCTATTTTATATAAAGCATTATTAGTTATGCATTGCAGAGCTTGATGGCATTCACTAGCGATTTGGTACATAGGTTGATTAAGTTAAATGTTAAGCAGTCTACTTCTTGTTAATATAAATGGAGCAAATTACAGCTGGAAATACAAGGGCAGCTACACTAGAGACAACTCCCAAATACTTCAAAATGGTTGCTGCAGTGCACTTGAATGGCTGATTTTTCTTTTTTTTCTCTGCTAAATTAATAAGAAAAATGTACAGCAGCCAAGAACTTTAATGTTCTGCATTAGAAGTGCACTTCCTGGGAGCACAGTCAATATATGTCCTTTTATCACAGAATGGGAAACCATTTAATATTATCTGAAATCATTGAGTTTACATATGCAAGTTGTCCAGCAGACTTGCCCTTTTCTCTGAAACATTGAAAAATAAAGGCAGTTTTTGTCATCTTCTAGCTCTTCAGCTTGCCGTTATGCTATTTTCCTTGCTCTTTAGTTCCCCTCTCTGTGTCCTTACATTTTGTCTTCTTTCCAAAGGACCGTTTCAGTAGGTTTTTTCTGCTTACTGTTCACAGAAAGAACACATGGGAGCACGTGGCCAACAGATATTTTGCAATTTTGGATTGTATTAATTCCAGTCAGGAGTTTCCTGTAGAACATGATTGCTGGGTAAAAAAGTAACATCTTGGAAGCAAACAGAGATTTGCAGAACGGAATGAGGTTTTTTCCTACCAGTGAAAAATTACAAACAGTGTTAGAAACTAATTGTCCTAGCAGAAATTTTGAGATGCTCCAAAAGTCTTAATAAATATCTGTCTCTAAGAAGTGCTCCCCCTTTTTACACCAGAAACATTAAAGCTCAAGACTTTTATGTTCTGGATGTTTTCTTTGCTGTGGCTGAATGAGTGTTATGACATGAGACTTTTATGTATTTGGTTTATGTCAAATAAAATAGATTCACTGGAGGCTACATCTGGTGTATATTACAATCAGAATATGTAACAGTTTAAACTGTAAGTGAATTACAACATCCAAGATCTGGACTAAGGAGGAGAAGGACTTGCCGACTGCTACATGCCACATGATGCGCTGTAATAAACAGAAATTAGAGTCTATCTACACACTTGAACACTTTAAGACAGCTGTCAGGATAAATGTAGATTCAGCATCCAAATCTTTTCACAGTTGATTTTGGAACAAATATACGAGGGCTACCTGCAGGGTGGTCCGTTCCCTGCTTGTTTGGAAAGACCTGAAGTTTAACTGAGCTAGTAGGCATGTCTCTAGGCTGAATGTAAGTAAGATTTCAAATGCTGTAAAAGACATAACAGTATGTACATTCCTTAAGAAATTTAATGCAGTGGAAACACTTTGAAAACCTCTCTTCTCTGTCTGCACAGATAAAAGCAAACACTGTATGTGACTGATTTGTCACATTCCTCATGCAGTCGCTCCTTCTAAACGTGCGACAAACAGAGACTTGCATATCGTGGGCCAGGTTAATGCACAAATTCAGCTTTTTTACATTAGCATTTGGTGCCTTCCAAAAGCCAGGCATGTTCACTGCACTGTGCATTACTTTGAGTAAGTCCTGCCAAGGTTGGGATGTACAGCACCTAATCCTGATGACCAGACAGCGTAGGTCTGAACTGAGACAGGAGGAGGGGCTGCCCTAGCTGGGAGAAGGGCAGGACTTAAGAGCCTGTGACTCCCACTCCTCTTGTTGGTCCTGGGATGGATGCAGAAAGCTGGCTGGGACCGCACAGCAGGAGAGGTCAACTTGACAGCGTGTTCCTAGGTGAACTAGCAGCAGAGAGAGAGTTAGTGGCAGGTTTTCTAAGATGACTGAGACTTTATTCTGTAAATAATAAAATTTGATTAGGAGCTTCACCTTACATAGTCATAGATGTCTACAAAATCTGAGCTAGTCCCTTCAAACTTCCTTATAATCAATTGAAAGAAGACACTTCAGTATACAATTTGCCTGATTTATTTTAGACCAGGTGAATAGTGTGCCAGTTACAGATTTTATTCTTTGTTCCTGCGTAGGCAGTGAATTGATTGCATGGCAACCCAGTCAGTCATGTTCTCAGAAAGCTGTGAGAATTTTCTAGAGTTAGGTTGTCTATTTATTTCACATGTTTTTACAAGAACAGATATGGGGAATGCTGATTCTGTCATCAGCCTCAGGGAAATTTTGGTCTCTTTTGACAGGTGATAGCCAATATCCTGTACATAAGCAATAAGAACAGCGTGAAAGGCCTTTGAATAGAAAATATACGCTCTGTTCATATCTGGCTCCTCGTTACCTTACAAATTTCTTCTGTATGTGATATGATACAATTCACAAAATACAGACTGCCCAAGTTAAGATGTCACATTTAAATGAGAGGAAGCTCTTGCCAGGGTAGTCCTGGTACCAAGTCCTCAGTTTGGAAGTCTGGATGGAGGGTTTTGAATATATAAGGTATGGGACATTTCACTGCTTTATTGTCCAGCTAGGGGTTTGGTTATTGCAGGAGGAGGAGGTAAACCCACTGAGTAAAGCCAATATTAATTCAAGAAATATAGTCCAACAATTGCCTGCTGCATGATAAAGAACAATAAACACTAAACCATGAATAAATAAAGCAAAATAAAAAGGCATAATACAGGAAAATAAAACTTACATGTACTATGAAAAAACGAAGCTGAACAACTTGCTTTTTTTACTCATTGCCCAGTTTCTGGAAGAAAAGTAGTTCAAAGAAATGGTTGACTTGCTTCTTCATGCTTTGTGGGAGTCAAATCAATATGCCTTTTTTCTTGTTGTTGAATTAAGTTTTTTCCAGAATTCTTAATATAATATCCATAACAAAACAGATTTCAGCAATTTCTCACCTGGAAATTATCTGGATTATCAAAAAAGTTACTTCTTTAGTGATGAACTCCCTGTACACCCCAAAATGCTTGCCATTTAAGCTTTTAACAGGGACATCATATAACAAATCTGTAAATGCAAACGATTTGTAAGTCCATTCCTGCCTCCATGTCAGACAGGACTCTACAACACTGAGATACTGCTTTCACTTTGCAGGGAATGAAGAAATAAAGTCAGAAATCTCAACTGATGAGATTTGGCACCCATTTGCCATCTCAGATCATGTTTGCTATAATACTATTCAAAGCTGGTGGTACAAGCTTGCAGTCCTTTATTTTTTCTTCGTTATGGTTTCAAACATAGTATTGTCTATCTACAGCAGATCATTCCTGGCCACCTCCACTTCATGGTATGACCAGAGTAAGTTAGCTGAAAAATTTAATTTTGCTCGATATATAATATCCCAGCTAGACCTCCACATGCTCAATTCACATGCTTTATTATGGTACAAATAGCTTTATATGGTTCAGTTGCAATAATAACAAAAAACATACACAAAAGAAAAATAGCTGATGTAGGTGTGGATTAGCTACTTTCAGAAAATTATTTTAAAAAAGAACTTGCCTTATACATTTCTTTTTAATTATCATTGAGTAAAAATACATTTTCTGTCTGAATAATTAATATATGTATTTTCTATCCTATAAACATTCAAAAGTAATCATGTGATTAACATTTTTGGTTATCCCCATGTTTAATGCTTAAGTAATAATAATAATAACAACAATAATACTGGCCTCATTCAGTACAAGGCACTTAAATTTTTTGCCATTGAAATCCTACACAAGTAACAGGGATGATACAGAGAAAAACACTGCAATTTGCTAATTGATATTCTGTAGTTTTCTCCAAATGCAAAGCCCGCTCTGCCCCAGGATTTTACAGCCTGAAAGACTATTTACAAAGTGGCTAAATTTGGACACAAATAGAAAAATAAAACCATGTACAGAATGATCTCTTAAGAGACATATATATGTATTTGTATATACATTAGGTAAAGACAAACACAAGCTTAGTTTGATTAAAATCCAGCCTCAATGAAAGAACAGAAGAATGCCTACTCAGATGCCTTCAAAAGCATGAATTGTAGCTGGGTCTCTTCACACCATAATTTATTTAAAATTTTGGTAGTTACAGCAGTAAGTTTTTAGCCTTATTCTTTTTCCTTCTACAAAATATTTGAAGTAACAAATAGTTCAGTGATTGGGGCTATTTTAAACTTACCAAGTAAAATACTTCACTTTTTTTTTCTATAGCATATTCTCCAGTCATCTGGGGAAATAAGCATTCCTTATAAAAAGAACCACACCGAAACAATTCAGAAACTTCAAAGCCTTAGGGTGCCTGCCAGAACTTGCTTTAATGTATGTGTTTTGTGAAAGTTAAAAAAGGGACAAAATATATATATGCCTATCCTATCATTACACAATTTGCCTTTTTAAAAATTATTCTAGGGCTAGGCATTTTCAGAGCCATAAAAATATTTATAAATTAGATTATAAAGTGATACTACAGATCTAAGTTTGTTTAAAGCACAGGACTGGGAGTCATAAGAACAGAGACTTGCTCTGACTTCACTAATGACATGATGAGAGGAACCTTTCTGCAACATTTAAGTTTAAACATTTGTAGAAAAAGGAAGGCAACATCAGCTGCAGGGAGGTGGGGACACAGAATTAGATATGCTCCCTTCAGACAACCATATCCGTCACAAACTGCAATCAATCCTCCTCTGCACTTCCATTCACCAACATCCACAGAGTTCATTCTGTGAAGAAACAAGAACAGAAAAGCTGAGTCAGCATGGCTAATGTCCATCTTATTTTCACTCTCCTTTCTTTCCTAATGAGATAAAACAAATAGGAAATTATAATCTGCTGTTATACAAACTACAGTGTTGAATCTCTCTAGGATACCCGTTTTGTTCCATAGACTGTGACACCAACACTGGGACATGGCAAGGGTTGGAGTCATTGCAACTTGGCTGTGTCTTGGGACACCTAAGCCTGTCATGCTGCTGCTGCCCATCTGAGACTTCCTTAAGTGAGACTGACAACTCCAAGACTAGGCTTATTTGGGATTTAGAAATATTGCCTATGTTTCCACCAGTAACAACCATGTGACGGCAGCATTACTGTGAAAAACTAGGTGTACTACACATCATAGAAATCACTGGGCAAATTGCCTTTTGAAAGGGAGACTGAATGTGCCCAGAAGTGTGCTCTGTTTTTCTAAGGGCATCAAGCAGAGAAATGTATCAAACATCTCTATCAATCTCCATATTCTTGATGTGTTGGTCATTGGACTCATCAAAAGCCTCTTCCATTGTAGACCCTTCCCCATTATAGAACTGTTATGGATGCACACACACTCAAATCCAACAGGTGTTAAAGCTCAGATTTATTCTTCAGTAGAAAAGTTAGTTAGAACTCCAGTAACAGTAGTGAACTACAGGCTCAGTGATGTAAGACGAATTAGTACCACACAACTGACTTAAAAATCCTTGAGATTTAAAGTGATGGCTCAAAATGCACATATCACTCACCTACAGGCTGAGGGCTCTATCCCTCAGGAGTTACCTCAGTCGGTGCCCGACCGGAGTTGGAGTCTTTGACCGCAGACCTGCTGCTCCCAGGAGGACAGATGCCCACGTGTCCTCCAGCAGGACCCCATTTATACCCCTGTTGAATCTGACCTGTGGTCATTAATCCCTCTTGGCCAAGACAGTCACTTCACTGTACCTGGCACATCTCGATTTGCCAGTTCAAATATTAACCTGTGGCCTCCAGAGTTTAGGCTTTTTTCTTCTCCTCTCTGCCTGGAGAAGTTTCATTTCCTGTTGGGGTTGGGGGGGGAGTATACTGCCACAGGAGCACACCCTCCCTTCTCATATTTAATTATTTTTGATCCTCACAAAAGCGAAGGATTCTTTTTTTCTCTTGGTAAAGCCATGAGGGTCCTTCTCCTGTCATCCTGCATGTACCCAAGAAAACTTGCTTTTTCTAATGTTTAAGGTTTGATTGCCTTGTCGTTACCTGGATCCTCCTTCTTGTGTTCATGATGGACACATTTGTTTTTTTCCCCAGCAATCAGGAACCTCCCCAGTCATTGTGACCTGATAGAAGATAATAGGAAGTGGCCTCTCTTTGACACTGGCTACCTCCTGTAGCAATCACAGGTGCATCCGGTGTCACTGATTTCAGTATGTCAAATTGGCTTAAGTGGTCACTACCTTTGATCTTCCTCTGCTGCTGGTAGTACTTCATTCCCCCACACCTTGTCACTAGAGGCCTCAGAGGCACAAGGGCAGAACTTGCTAGTCAAGACCAATGCAAAGAGAATATTGGTTGTCTAACCTTTTCCACTGTCTTTGTTTTTGGATCGTCATGTGGTTCTAAAAGACAAAGCTCTGCCCACAACAGGAGCTATGCAGTTAGGTGTGAACTTGCAGGATGTGCCTGTTGCCATTTATGCCTTTCCCGGTCACTGGCAGAGGTAAGGAGAGCACAGTCTTCCCCCCGTGCCCTCTGTCCTAACCCCCAGAGCCCTGTAATCACCCTTGATCTGCTTAAGACCTCCCTGGCCAGTAGTATTAGCATTGAAATGAATGAGCAGCAAAAGAGAATGGTCTGTGGGCTAGACAGTAAATGAGATTTGTGCCATTAGTGGGAAAAGGCATCAGGCATTGACCTGGCAATGCAGAGTCTTAGCACCAGTCTGCACTTGTCTTGGCCTGAGGTGGTTGTAGCTTTGTTTAACAGCTGTGTAGTGGTCAGTGACTGCTGCCTGACCTGTTTTAGCTTGAGTGATGGAAAACTGTATGTGGTAAGGCCTGACAGCCCCAGGGAAGCACTGTGCAACAAACAACAGCCCCTTGGGCTAACAGGACTGGGGGAGGCTGGGGGCATCTTTCAAACTTCAGCTGGGAAGCAATGAAAAGAAAGCAAAGTGTATCAAGAAAATGTAGGAAAATAATTACAGTTGCATCCAAGGTTGAGGAGAAATACATCATTGACCTCATGCTTCTCCTGGGGAGGAGGAAGAA
>JANZLQ010000056.1:12913370-12925257 GCA_026212715.1 Elanus axillaris
CAATATACAGTTTTTAGTAGAGCAGTGGTTTTATGTAACAAGTTTACCTGTATTATTAACAAAGATTTTCTACTTTAATTTGGACTATGAGTGTTAGTATTACATAATTTGGACTTCTACGTTCTTAAAACATAAATTGGAATAATAGTAAATTCTTATATCCATAGCCATGGTGTGTTTCCCTTAGCGCACAACCAGATGCAGAGGACTGTGTCCTGTTCTGCTTCACCACCATCATAGCAATGGATCTGGCAGCCCCATGCAGTCCCGAGGAGGGCCTCTGGGCCCACTGTGAGTACGCCTGTACACCAGCTGTGGATGATTATTTTTTTATCTTATATACAATGTATTTTTTGATAATTCTATTCTGCATAGCAAGTCTGATTAATCAGCCAAACCAAGCAGTCTGCTTTACCGAGTGTGTGAATTTTCAGCGAGTAGCACTTTATAGTACAAGCTTCTGCATGATACAACAAACTGCTAGAAAAGTGTCTTTTAAGATCTTCCTTAAAGTACAATTTTTCTACTGAGGATTCAGCTGCTTCAGTGTGAGATAAACCTAAGCAGGTCAGAGGAGAAATCTGTCATACTTCTAATTTCAGTGGTGTACACACAGCGGTAACCAAAAGGCAGTCTCTTGTATTATACTTATGCAGAGTGACTTGGAGATCTTAAAGGGGGTTGTTCATAATGACTATTTTGCTGAAGATTTATTAAAATAAGTAACATGATTTTCTTGCACACCCATACACATAGGCTGTCACCTCTGAGTGAGTATACCTATACTGGCTCTACAGTGGTGAAGAAACAAGCTGTTCTATGTTTTATATAATGGATATACATAGACACATATATGCATATGCAGGTATGTGTATGCACACACAGACACACAAAATCTGTGTATATAAAAAATGCAGGAAAGAGAATGCCTAAGTGATTCCAGTACTGAGCATTAGATTTGTTAAAACAGCTTTCAAACACCACAGAAAAAAGAAGAAACACATTATCGGTATCATAGAGTATGATTCATGCTGAATGCTTATGTATGCTTACTTCTTCTAAAAAAAGACTAAAATAGAGTCACAACACCACATCTTGTTTTTCCATAAAGTTGTGTGTTGATTTTAATTCTCCTTTTTTATGAGTCTGGCATAGGTAACTCAAATAACAGAAGAATCTTCTTTAAAAGTGAAATTTCTGGAAGAGCACTTTAGAACTAAAGGTGTGCACTCCTGATGACAAATGTAACTTTTTTTTCCCCTTTAAATTATATCAAAGACTACAGCACAGTATGTCTTTTAAAACAAATATTGCCTAGAGGTCTAAGCAAAGATTCACAGTTGGTGGATTCTACAGAATGAAGTTCCCCAGACACTGAAGTTTTATTTCTCTCAAATTCTTGTATGGCATCTTGGCATTAACAGATGAGCTTCTCTTGGAGATCTCATGTACACTGTTTGTCTCACAGAACATTTTCATGTACAACTCATTAAAGTATGTTCAAATATATCATATGCTTCAGCATTTTGACTTTGTGTTAAAAAGTATAACCATTAGAGGTATTTCAAGCACTAGCTTGAAATATTTCCCACGGATTCAAAAATATATATTTTTTTATTTATATTCTTTATTTTCCATTTTCCCCATTTACCTACACAAGCCCTTGAAATTGTTCATGTGTTTGCATTAAGACACCAGCTAGGAGATAATTAGTTACAGCTCAGCAACTTAGGTGGCACAATAGTACTGCCTGGACTGAAGTAAGAGACATTTATCCACCACTTTACTGATTAAAACATATATAGTTACATATAAGGAACAGATGAACTATCTATCTGCCATATCATTTCTGGAGGCTTATACATGTGTATATATATATATGTATATTATGCTTCTCACATTATGGAGAAGTTATCTGTTTATCTGTTTCTTTACTGGAGGTTGCTGCCCCCTTAGCAGGGATGGCTGACAATATATAGTCATTACTGAACTTCTTTTGCCTACACTCCAGTATATTAACATGAAGTGAAATCAATATCCTTTTTACCTTAACATTGGGTTGTAAACTGCAGGAATCCAGGAGCTGACTCATGGGTCCTTCAGTGTTCCCTTCTTCCATAAGCCTTCTTAGTGAATAAGGGGTCTGTAAGTTTTTCTGAAACTAGTGTTTGTGGCCCTTAGAGACCCCGACTCCAACTCAGGATGTTTGCCAGGTATGCACAAAGCTGAATTAAATTTTTTAAAGTTAGATGGCCTTTTGAAAGTCTCAAGGGTAACAAAAGAGTAGCTATCTCAAGCACGTGATGAGTGAAACCAAATTTGTTTTACCTAAACTGGGGCTGTCATCCTAAATGAATCCCTAATGTAGTCAAATGGAAGGCTACAGCATAGCAGTGCAGAAAATTACTCATGTACTTCAGTGCTGGTGCATCTAATACAGTAACAAACTTATAACCAAGTAAAACTGAAAAAGGCAAAGCTGGATTAAAACCACAACCTGAGCTGCCTCTGAGTCATGGGCTTTTGCTAACTTTGGGCTAAAATATAGCACTTGTCATCCTATCCATGCTCATGACAGCCTCAGCAACATTTAAGATGAATAAACAGCTTTCGCTTCAAAATGGATTTCAATATGACAAGGATAAGAAACATATAATGCAACTAGAAGGGTGTGTGTGAGTCAGTCAGATCTATGCCTCTAACATAATAAATTATATTTGTTAGCAAAAGGACTTTCAGAAAAGTTTTAAGCATTCCCTACACACTACAAGCTATGGATCTGGTCGCCTCAGAGTGTTGGTAGAGATTTGGCTTTGAACAATACAAGACATTAAGCTTGAAACATCAATATATGTCAGGCTTACACTTTGTAAGGCAGAAGATATATGATTCTTATTGTCATAATGATTGGAAGTGTAAGAATCCTTATCTCCAAGCTATATTATCCTGCTTCTGACAGCTACCATGAAACTCTGTCCTACAGAGAACCAAACAGGCATTTTATATTAACAAATTTTTCAGATGAAAAAAACTGCTTGTAGCTCTTCAGCACTCTAAGAAGGTATACACTCAAACAATTTCCTCTGCTTGTGAAAGGAACAGGGTGCCAGCTACCTGAACAGTATGTGAATACCACTCAGTAGATGCTGTGCACTGTCCAAAAACATTTTCAAATAAAATAGGAAGCAAATCAAATGTGGGAAGGAAAATTATATAAGGAACTGAATTAACTTATGCGTAATCAACATACATAATTTTCCATGGTTTAAATTACGAAGTACCTCTGCATGAACTTCTGAAATGAATGGTGTCCTGATTTCGGTGTGTGGTGAGCAATTTCATTGTGCATCACTTGTTTTTTTTCTTGGGTTCCATTTCTCTCTCTTTCTGTTATCTTCCTTTTCATTACAACAACAACAACAACAACAATAATAATAAATAATAATTTATTTTATTTCAATTATTAAACTGTTTTTAACCCACAAGTTTTATTTTTTTCTGATTCTCCTCCCCATTCCACTGGGGCAGGAGGAGTGAGCGAGCAGCTGTGTGGTTCTTTGTTGCCAGCTGGGGTTAAACCATGACAAATGGAAAAGTAGTGAGAAGACAGGGAAGCAAAGCTGCAATGCAGGAACAAGAACTAGTCAGGGACTGGCATCATTTATGACAAAAAATCCAAAATCAAACTATGGACGTGGTTTTAAATTGTATTTATTGCATTATTTGACCAAATTAGGGAAAGCAGGTGGAGGGTGGTGCTGGAGCCAACCACCAACTGTCAGAAACTGTAGGAATTGGCCTGATAATACCTACATCCAATTGTACCTGATGACACTTCTACCTTGTTCTTTGTTCCTTCCTGGCACTAGTTCCAAGTTCTGCCCTTGGATGAGGCTGCAGAAGGTGTGTGTGAGTGAGGGGTGGAATGGGAAGAGGTTGAAGCCTGTGGTTTCACTGCATGTACTCCCTGCAAGTAAGCAGGAAGGAGAGGAAAGGAAAAAAAATTGGAACCCTTAACATCTTTGTGAGTGAAGGTGTACCTGATCTGGAATTCATTTTGCCTCTTCCTTAATCTTCTGTTTGGATTACATTGTTACATAGAAATGAGAAAACTAATTAAGTGAATTTGGTAAATCTCAGTGCAATCTAGCACAATTTCTATGTCACTGCAATCTCTGATGGTCTGTTTGGAACCTTTTCAACTTTTGACTGAAATGAGTGTATTTCAAAACTGTGCATCCCTCTTGTTCCAACACCTCAGTCCTTCTGGAATGAGATATGATATAGTAATTTTGGATTTTAGAATTGTTCTCAAAGTCCTTAAACATTACAGGAACAAAAAGCAGGCAACATTGTTCTGCCTGGCAATCTTAAATGCCCTTCTCTTGCATACTGTGTGTATTCCTCAGGCTCAAGATTCTGGCTGGCCAGTAGGTGCACATGCTGTAAACCGGCATCCTGTGAATTGGGAGTCAGAGACAACTGATAATCTATACATGTTCTCTTTGCTTAGGCCTGTAGATAAAGCTTTATATTTTAGGCAGTAACTTCATTGTCTCAATGTTTTTTAGTAAGCAAAAACCCCTTAGTTAGTCTTTTTGATACCTGGCTTGAATCGCTTGCTATTTTGCCAGTTCACTAGTTTACTAAACTACCCGTCCAAGCTACTTTGAGGGAAAAATCCAGCACTTTCAGTTATGCACTTTTCTTTGTTAGTCTGAAGTTCCTTACCACCAGTTAAAAGGTAATAGGGACAGATTCCTATTAGAATTGCACCACAGTTTGGATAGAAATTCTCAAGTCAGACAGTATAAAGATATTTGTGTTGTAAAGAAAAACCTTTAAGAACAGCCTCAGCATTATAAAAATTCAGTCAAAAGAGGCATTCCAGTTGTCTGGCACAAAATGATGGCATGACAAAACCCACAGAACTTGAAAAATAATAATTTTTTCATTAAAGCAGCAGAAAATCCAAATGAACAGTTTCAAACTGTGGCTTTATCTACTATTAAAAGATCTATAGCAAGCAACTTCCCAAACCAGCATGAAACCTAATTATAGAATATCTTTGCTGTAGCTGTTTCTATTTACATCTCTTCAAGCACAGAAGCAAATAATCCAGGCTTTCCTACAACATCAGCATGTTCCTGACCTTTCTCCATGACACTTCTGAATGAATTTACTGCATTTTGAAGACTGATGCTGTTGGCATCAAGATCTGTGACAAAGCCTCAGTTTGCTCCATCAGAGAAAAACTACACATAATGTCAGATAGCCAACTGATTACATAGGAATCCTTTCCCCCTGTGCATTTCCCCTCTGTACTGACCTTTTTTTATTTTCCTTTCAGCTCTCCACAAAACCAAAGTCCCTCTTTCTGAGCAGTAGCAGAGGCAGCAGCGATGGGTAAAATGCAAACATATTTACCACCACAGTGCCTCCATTTGCCATTTTACCCCATGTGGCTATCTTCCTAGAACATACCCATTACACTCCTTCATTCACCAGGGCGTTGTCTCTCAAGTTTATTTTCAGTCATTTGAAATACAAATTAATATTTATTTTTATTAGTATTAACTCTTCTCATCAAGCACTTTTGGACCATAAAAAAATTGTTAAACCCAGGGATACTGACTCACCTTTCTATACAGGAACCTATTGCTACTCAGAAATTAATTATACTGGAGTTCTAGGAGACATAGAACTTAATTGGTAGTAGATATTACAATGTGTTCAATCTGGAGGCTCCAATGTCCATCCTGCTGTCATTGCCTAGACATTTCACTTGCATACATATGATTTTTAGATAGCTTGTTAATATGGTGAGTAGAGAGTTATGAGTCATATAAAATTGTTGTATTTGCAGTATTTTGCCTTTTTCGTAAAAACATACAGGGCTAGGATCTCAGACTGCATAAAACTTGCTCACAAACCAATTGCATTTCAAGTGTCAGAAAAAAATGACAGTTTGTTCTCTTATTTGCTACTGTTTTTATTGCAAGAAAGATGGATGCTTCAGAAACAAGGAGACTGGTGGCAGCAAGACTCCTTCCTTCAAAGTTTGAATTTCTTCTGTTACTGATCCTGTCAGCAAGGAGGGGGAGGGAAAGAGGGTGAAAACTCTCCTCTGTAACAAAATGTCCCTCTGAAAAATGACCTGGCAGTTCACAGGCTGCTGCCATCTTTCAGAACCTTTCATCTCTAATGCACTTCCTCTTAAATAATCATTATAGTCTAGATTTGCTCAGGTATTCAAGAAGTTAGGTGACATGTGAGTTGCAATACAGTCATTCAGGGTCTCTCTTCCTAGGGCAATGCCACACCACTGGTATGTAAAATAACAATTTCTGGCCCAATTAGTAGTTAATTAGTTGATGTAAATTAGAATGACTTAGATCTAAGTTTTATTCCTCTTTAGAAGTTTATTAATTTACTTCAAGCCAAGCTGTTCAGCACCAGTGTCTTAGAGTTTTAACCACTTGAATTCAGGGTCAGGCACATTTTCATATATATTGGATGTTTTGTAATTCTCTCAGTTGGAGATGATTGCCTCTGACCAGTCCAGCCTAAACTTCTTTTGTAGCACTTCCTACTCTCTAGCTTAGACAGACAGTAACAGTCCTCATGTATTTTATTTGCAGCCTACACAGGCTTGTTAATGGCAGGTTACCTGAAAGTTAGACTTTTCAATGCTCACTTTCTGTTTAAAATTCTCCTTGTGGTTGTTCATACTACAGACCATCCCTGATTTATTGAGTAAATGACCTACTTTATTTTGTGTTTATTTTGGTTGTTTACACATAGATTCTACTGCTGCTTTGCAATATTAAGTAGTTTATTAATTAGCTTGAATTGTAAGCATGTTTTTCAATTTGCCCTTTAAAGAGAGTAGTATGTGCTTTTAAACTACTTCCTTGCGGTCACTGTTTTTCCCCACTCCAGTAATGACCTCTGTATTAATCTTTACAAAATTACAACATTTGTTTCAGGTTTTACAGCTTCCTGTGAATCACTTGAGCTGAATATATCATCGTTTGTGAAAGGCTATGTTTGTGACATTTATCTTTACTTGCTGGATAACATTGATTTTATTTGTCTTATATTATTCCACACAGAACAGTAGTCATGATGTGTTTCTGTGTCAATATCCTATGAAAAGACAGCAGAATAATTAGTTATATCAAGGCTGTGTTAGTGACATTGTCTCACCTTGTCAATAACAGGTTTCTATAGCTCTGAATGAGATTACAAACCTCTGAGAACAATAGTAAAAATAGTCTTGCTGGGATTTAAAGTGACTTTTTTCAGTCCTAATGCCTTAAGACTGTAACAAGAAGCTTTCTGGGACTCCAATAATCAGTGTTCAAGATTAACAGTAGGGTCAGTTGATGAGCAGATACAGTTACAAAGGAATTAGATGGCCTGTTCAGACCATAAAAAATGTACCTTTTGAAGCATATGCTTACCATTGTAATGGAAAATGTGTTCAAAAGCAAAGAAATAAAAGATGAGACTAATTGTCTTGCATAGTCCTCCTGTAACTTTGCAACTATCACAGTATTAAAGTCATTGGGGAAAAAAATCTTACATTATGAAATGACTCTGAAGAGGTTTAGATTCCATTGTTCAAGTTGTGTTTGCTTGTCCAAGAGATAATAGTTTATCACATTCATGCTTTCTTTGGGAAGGTTCGTTGAGGAACATTATATCTAACTTTTATGAAATCATAATGTTTTACATAGGAGGCCTGAACAAATAGCAGTTTATTTCTGCAGAATAGTTATACAGAAAGATCAAAGGTATATGGGCAGAACATGTTTGTGTGTTCACAGATTGGTTCCTTTTCAGATAAACTTTTAAGTGAGAAAAAAAAAGACTTCTCAGCAGCTGTTCATTTATGAAAATTTGAAAATACTTAGAAAACCTCAAATTTTTGCATTTTTCATTCAAGGGAAAAATTACCTTTCTGCACCACATCTCACAGATTAATTACCCACAGAGCAGGGTGGGTTGACAGGGGATACATATCTATCTTTTACCATCTCTCAGCTGACGATTTGGTAAAATGAAAATGTCCTAACAGTTCTGTGGTTTTCACAATATCAGAAGATAATACATGATACCTCAAAGCCTAGGCAAGGAAATGGATTGTGAAAATGTCATGTTTTCATACATCTGCACTTCAAATGTGCCAGAGAAGTATACTTACTTCAGCACAATTCGCTAGCCACTTCTACCTGAAGTCTTATTCACAAATAGGTCTCTCTGAAGGATGAAGATAAAGGAAGACAAAGGCCTTTTTGAGTACAAGCTGTCATTCAAAATCTGTAACAGTAACAACAAAATGATTCATGAACAGAATGGCATTGTGAGTTGCTTCTTATGAGTTATGTACGTAGACCTGTACTGTCAACAGTGCGCCCACAGGGTTTGACTCACCTCTATTATGGTGCTGTCATCCTCAACTGTAAGGAATCCATGACAAAAATCTGCAAATTTTCCCACGGTTCAAGCAAAGTTGTCTTAAATATGAATTTGTAGCTGAGTTTGTAAGTAGCACCTGGGGAAAAAAAGTCTTCTTTCCACCCCACCTGACAGAAGAACTGAAGAGTTGTTTACAGCCAGGATAGGCTGAAAAGGCTCAGAAAATAACACTCAAATTGAGTGTTTTCCTTTAACTGTCATGGGATTTCTAACATAAGTCTCAGATCTTCTCCATAAGTTTTTGTTCCCTTTTTTATCAAACTTATGGAGACCTTCCTTCAGTTTTCCCTGTTTCTGCTCTGTCATGATAATCTATAAGTTGATGAAAAGAAAGTATGTTTATACTTCCTGCTTGCTGTGCTCACTGTAACAATTTGGATATTGTCACTCCTAAGAAGAAGAAAAACTGTGTGACCAGTTAATATTCAAACTGTACCAGTTAATATACAAACTGTATTGAAATCTGTGGTGTTTACTTGTTTTCATACTCTAGTTACACCAGGCTGCCCTTTTTTGGAATTAAAGGAAAGGTAATAGCCATTTTGCTGGATCTCTGCAACAGCTATAATAAGCAAAGCATGCAAAAATGTTAGGGAAATGATTTGGGTATTATTTATATGTTCTTAATTTTTAAACTAGATTCTGTTCCTTGTTACTGAACTCTTCCAAAAAGAATGATGAAAATTCTCAACAGTGTGCATTACTCTGTGATGTTTCAGTATGCTTGTAGTGTTAGCAAGCTCCTACATGCTGCCACTAAATAATATAATCATTTTTACTGAATTTTGTCTAAAGAAAATAAGACCAGTTATATAAAGCGAAGTCTGCAGATGTACGGCTCCTGCCTCAGGGAGCTTGCTTCCATAATGTAAACAGGACCTTGTATAGGGAGAACGAGAGTGGAAATGATTACTAGAAATAGACATATTTGCAGAAATTATTAAATTCAATGCCATAATTTCCCAATAATTATAATCTGTTGCACATTAGCTGGCTAGCAGTTATTTGGCTTTCTTAATTTGATCACAAAAAGTAATATTTTGCCCCTACATATATTGAAATTTACCATGCTGATTCCAGACCAGCTCTCAAATTTATTGACAACGTCTGGCATTTTGATCCTGTTCTCTTGAGTTACTGCACCCTTCTCACTTGCTGTAACCTAAAAGTTTTATAAGGAAGCTCACCACTTCATCTTTGATGGCACTACTGAGACATAAAATAGAGTCCTACTACTGAGAATGTATTTAGCTGTGATCAGAAATCACGTTTTTTTCCTTGAATATGTTTTTCATAGCAATGTAGTTTGTTCAGGCCTCATTTGCTGAGCTTTGGGGGGTTTCTTTTTCTTTTTTTTTTTTTTTTTTTAGGAACGCCACATGAAGCAGCATCTAATATCTGACAAATGTGAAGATAAAATGTTGATGTCTTTTTCCCTTTCCTTTATTCATTATTATTTCGTCTATTCTCTAAAAGCTGGAAATGAGATGGATTCCATGATTTTTGATGAATTGATGTGACCTACCTATCACCTCATATCCTATCTAGTTAGATCTTCCTTTTTCTTTTTTAAAGAATATTTTAGTTTCAAAGTCAGGCTGGTCAATCTATAATTCCCCAGATTATTTTTTTTTTTAAATAGGTAGAGCATTTGCTCTTTTTCTGTTCTATTAGGATTTCACCTGTCATTGAGTTCTCAAAGGTAATCACTAACGCTTTTGAAAATGCTTTGACCAGTTTCTTAAGTTCTGTAGGGAAATTCAATAAAGCATGTTTATTTGATTTTCAGATCATCTAAATTACTTTTTTCCCTTTCTCTAGATTACATTCCTGGTCCTGGCACTGTACTCCAATTCCTTGTACTTAATTCAATTGTTGGCTTACACTTGGATTTTTTTCCTGAAAATTCAAGCAAAACTATTTCAGTATTTTTTTCGTCATCTGTAATTATTTTTAAAGTAAAAATATATAGGACATTGTCAACTCATGTCTGTAGACATCCACCAATTTTAAGCAATGAAATATTTTCAGACTTTGAAAGTTTCATGTACACATGCCAAATTCTGACAAAAGTCATAGGGGTATTTCTATATATTTTTTTCTTCAATCCATTTACTTTTACTTATTGCCAAGATAAGAAGAAGGTAAAATGTAAGATTAAGGTTTAGAAGACAAAAAGAATGTAAAAGCAAAATATAAACAGGAATTGGTCATTGCCCTTGCAAGCTGACTGAAAAGAACGCCCTCCAGAGTAAGAACTGAGACTGCTCCAATCTAAAGGTTGCTAATTAGTCTAAATCTCAAGCTGTGGAATGAAACAAGTGAGTGTGTTGCTCTCACAGGTAATTCTGCTATGGGAGCTTCAACTGTAGTGTGTAAGCCTCACATACCGCTCAACAATGACATGGTCAATACAGTAGGAATGGCTGTCCCTACTCAAAACTCTTGTAACCATTCCCAGTAGCATGATAAACTCAGCTCTGTTTGCTACTAAATTGATAAACCCTTGTTGACATTACCATCAGTGAACCGGTTTGAGAGTTCTGCCACAACATCAGGTTTCTATATGTCTTCAATTGCCTTTTTCCCTGAAAATGTGCTTGCTTGCAGCTGACAGGATGGAAAAGTTTCACTATGCCTTGATTAGAACTTTCTTCAGATATGATACTTTTGACTTTTGAGTTCACTGCAAATAACCCAAGTTTATTGTGTTTTGTTGTTGTTTTTGTTTTAATTTTATTTGAACCCAGTTAATTTTAATTGAGTTCAACAACTCCAGTGGAGCCCAATTTGAAGATACAAAGCTATATTCCTTGGCCCAATGCTAGGTGCCAGTCATCAGCACTGCATGAGTTAAAATTGTAATTTAGTTTCTCAAGTGTGACCTTATCTGTTCTAGGAATTCAGCTATTGTAATTTAGTACATTTTATTTCATCATCAGGTTTCAAGGTGTTCTATTGATTCAAATATAGTAATTTACTGTGTTTGATGTCTTGATGAAGAAACCATTTAAAAAAACCTCAAACATCTTTCCTGTGTGACTTTATCTCTGTCTTAATCTGAAATATAGTTTAGTCTTCTGTGAGAGATGTTTTAAGACAGTTGCCTTCTCATTGGTACTTTTGTTTTAGATGTATCATGCTAAAATGAGGAAATGACAGTGAACTAATGTACCTTTGCACATTTTTTCTTCTTTAGGATGCCTTTATGTGACTATAAGCTCTGAAGTCAGAGTCTGAATGTCTTTCTAACTGTGAAGCACATACTAATTTTTTAAGAACTGTAGGGTTGTTAAATAAAATATAATTCTTAGTGAGTTAGGGTTGGGTTTTTGGTTTGGGTTTTTTTTTTTTTTTTTTTGGGATTTTTTTTGGGGGGGGGTTTTTTTTTTTTTATTTTTTT
>JANZLQ010000056.1:12935575-12967212 GCA_026212715.1 Elanus axillaris
CTGGCGGCGGGTCCATCTTAGAACCGGCTGGCATTGGCTCTATCGGACAAAGGGGAAGATTCCAGCAGCTTCTCACAGAAGCCGCCCCTGTAACCCCTCCACTACCAAAACCTTGCCACAGAAACCCAATACAATACATCCAGGTGGATATTCTCAGTAGGGAGTGAGGCATCTTGGGTTCTGTGTCCAGAAAGTAACTTTGAATTAATTTTTCTACATTTCTGTACTTGTCAGCCTGTGTTAAACATCTTTGGAGCATGCCCCCGCCCCAGGGGCTTATGTGCCTATTTTTCTGATCTCTCTTGCACTTGGTTGAGACTATTCTGTACATGCACAAATACTGTGCTTGGGTAGCTTGCTGCATTGTCAGCACAAGGGAGTTCACTGGTCAGTGAGGGGATTACCCAACTAGTTCAGGCATGCCCTGAAGGACTCAGTTTTGGTTAAATCTCAAGAAAGAGATATAGAGTCTGTCTGAGTCTTCTGGTTCCAGACATGATCCTGACATTTCAGTGAGATATGTGTTGTTTCCACTGATGGAACAACATGCTGCACTTTCAAATCCTAATTTTTTATGTTGCTGGAATACAGATATGCATGTCAGTCCAAGCCTCCCTTTTCCTTTTTTTCATCTGCTCTGCAGATTCAAAGGAGAAAATATGTTAGGAGCCTAATCCAAAAAATTGTAATTCTTCCTGCTTGCACCAAATTTAATCCTCCAATGTTCTTCAACAAGAAGATACCTTTTTATCTAGGAATGATTCTGAACATCTGGTTTTGGATGGGATTTTTGCTAGTGTAATCAATATTTTTATTTATAGACACATTTTCCAAAAGAACACATCGTATGTTTGAATAGTGATTTATCTAAACAAACTTACAGTATTTATAAGATCTATTCTGTTGCCAGCCTTGACTTGATTACATCCCTAGTGTTCTCTTCAGTTCTCCTTGTGTGATTATGCAGGAGCTGTGAGTGGTTTTGAAATAGCCATTTTTATTTCTCTAGGAAATAATATGTTTAAAAAGTAACTTTCTGTAGCAAGCAGTTATGCCAAACATAAATACAGACTGCTACAAGTCTGTTGAAGAATTTAGATGAACTGCTGGTACTGTGATTTTGGGACAGTTCATTAACAGAGAAGTCAAAAGGTGCACAGATCTAACTGCCGTTTAAGTAAAGATGGTGCATATTATGCTTTGTGTAAGAATGGAATGATAAAGTATTAAATGTAAATTTGAATTTCTTAGCTTTTTCTCATTTCATGCCACAACCCTACTATTTTTCCAGCTTGTCAGTCCTGATGGTAATTTGTTCCATGTAGTTTTAACAAGTCTGTGTACTGGAGGTAGGAAACTTTACTGATAGTAATAAAGTTTTGTTACAGTTTTCATCTCATTTTCCTTCATACATTTTTTTTTAACAGTATTTCTTTTATCAGTGTCTTCCAAGCACCATGACTAACAGCTGCACACAAGGACTTTGCAAAGCTACAGTGCTGTTTAATACATTCTGAGACACAATGAGGTAGATGGAAAATCATATTTAAATTAAGGGATCTTGAAGGCCTTTGAACTGGGGGGGGTCTGTATAGTTGTTTATTAACAAAACTTGTCCTTCAGTGAAAATGCAAGTTTGGTTTTCAACAATGGAATGCAAACAAACAGGTTTGCAAAATGTAAAAACATTTTTGATATGGGATGACTAGTACTTTAACTATTCAAAAATATACTAACTACATTATTTTTATAAAAAGAAGAAAAAGATGTGCAACTGAAAACCAAAGTCTTTGATACTGGAAAGGCTAGAAGTAACACTACTTAGTCAAAACAGAACAACAACTCATCAAATTATTTTCTTTTAAAATCTCACTGTAATACTTTGAGAGGTCTCTTGCTTCTGTCTAGTGATGTGAGTATAAACTATCCATTGCACTTACTAAAAAAAGAAATTCCATCTAAACTTGCTGTTCTGACCTAATATGAAATCCCCAAATATAAAAGCATGTTATGCAATTTTTTTAGTTATTACTTTTGTGTGTCAGTAAATGGATTCTTAGCAACCAAATGCCTTTATTATTTGTTAACTCTTGAGGGGATCCTTAACTTCTGGAGGGGATCCTTTGAGAAGAAGGTTGCAGTGTACCACAAGACATAATGTTGCTCCCAAGATACCATAACATTGTTTTAAAGTATATATACTTACTGCATTTTTCACCTTTTATGAGACATCAAATGTGCAGTCACAACAGACCTACATTTCTAGAATAGTATTTTATTGACATCTTTCTATTTAGAAGTAGAAATTAGACATACATATAATTATATTGAAACTGTTCTTTTGATGTTACCTAGAAGGAAAAACTTCTAATTCAAGTAATGGTATTTATTTTGAATTTTCAGATAGAACCCAAAGAAAATCAGGAGTATGTATACATGTTTATATACATGCATACATATAGATACATATATATATATACCCACACACACACATTTTCAGCTACTAATTCTACAAATGCTACTAATTCCAAGATTATAATGTAAAGATATACACAAGTTATCACATCTTATTTCATTACCTTATTTTTTGGCTCACTGATAAAATCTTGTTCCTTACTGCTCAGTGTTGTTTTGAGAAGTCAGTTTATAAGACCTCTAGCACAGTCTTCTGGATATTGTTATATAGTCTTTCAAGCTTAATTTCATATGATTAGGTAGATATCAGTTCCGTAAAGACTTCTGCAGTTCTTTGACTTTATATAGCATGTAGCTTGTTTGCACTTACTACAAAAAGCCCGAAGTCAAATAAACTGGTTTTGACTTAAGAATATGGCAAAATGTGCAGTAGAAAGGACCCTTACTTGGTCATTCTCATGAATGACTACCAGTTCGTTGAAACCTTCCATATTGAGGTACTGAAAATTGATTGCATGGATATACTCAGGTCTGAGTATATTAAGTAGAATTATCTCCTGTGAAGTATTTTGTGTTGTCCGCAGCCTTCAGTTTCCTGTACTATTTTCTGGTTTTCATGTCATCTCAATGTTACCCTCTGTTTGTTTCTTTCCAGGTTATATTCTGTCTCTTCAACAATTATCTTTATTTGCCATGTCTGGATATTTGGAGCCACAAAGGAGCTGCATTTTGTTTTCTTTCCTTTGCGCATTTGGAGTAACAACTTGTAGCTTGTCATAAGTGGTATATTATGTTCATGTGATTTTGCCTTCCTTATGTTGATTGTTTATGAAGATCTTGCATCCATTTTCCACAAAAGGCTCTTCAACTATTTCTCATTATTCCCTTTGTCTGGGAAGATTTTTCTTATGAAATAAATTTCTTAAAGAAAATTCTTTAAGGAAAGATCCTTAAGATTCTCCATCAAATCTACTCTGCCTCAAAAGTGATTAATACTGACTTCCATGTCCAAAAGAACCATATAACCAAAAGAAATTTGAAGGTAAGACCTTAGATGGGATAAACGGTAGTAACCTCACTAAAGTCAAAACAAGCTGAGGTTGTGGTCCCTTTTTTTAAGCAGGGAGCTAATGCACACAGTGTGAATGTAACTCAAAACTTCTTACTTTCACTCCATTATCTATTGAGGTCTCTCTTTGTGTCAAATGAAGTGTTCTTTAACTAAACCTTAAAATTTTATTTACCTATTTGAATACCCGTAATTTTTAATCTTGCTCTATAGCACAAATAACATATTTATGTTGGTTGCTCCAAATGTTTAAATACACCTAGGGCTCTCTAACACTGAGGAAACTTTAATGTTTGAAGAACTTAGCCAGAGATAAAAATACTGTTTTTTTTCAAGCATTTTACCAGGGGAAAAAAATATGGAATGTATTGGGTAAATCATTTAACAAATATTCTTCAAACAGTTCCAATTGCCAGGTCCAGAATGCTACCAAGTTAATTTGTCTTTGACGTTCTTCTCTGCAAGAAGAATGTGTTACAGATACAGGATTTTTTTTTAAATATAAATTATCTCAAAACTTTATCTGTTATTCATAGTAACAACTGTCTTTCTGGCTGACAGCTTGAAAAAACCAAATGCTTTATGGTACTGAAAGAACATTCAATAAATACCTGCAGCACTAGTTAATCTCAATCCATTTTTCAAAGGTTATACTTTTAATATAATTCCAAAACCAAGCTTGAGTAGCAGACAGGAAGTTAGACGAATCTCTGCCAAGATAGGAAAAATATTTCAAAGCAAGATTCAAAATCAGAATAACAGTTGAAATACAATTATAACCCAGGCCAGAGGTTTTATGTGACTCATGCACGTAAGGAAGTCAAGAGAAGTCAACAGAAAGATAATTCTGCCCTTCAGTTAGAGCTGAATCTTAGCAACTACACAGTGGGTGGAGGTAGGGACGTGTATGCCTTTTTTAAGAGTACAATGAGATTTACATATGACTTTCTCTTTCTTCATGGCGATTATGCTGGTTTACTGGAAAAAGTCATCAAAGTAAGCTCATCAGATGGCTACACAAAAGAACATATTATTACTTGGCTTTTTAATGTGGCAAGATAATGAGCAATCTGAATTCAGCTACAGCTTAGCGAGAGCTCTTAACGTGAAACAAAAGTTACGGATTTCACTTTTCTCTAAATTCATGCATTGCCAATAGAGTTTTGCAAGTTTTTTGCCAGTAAGATGCAAAGAGTTACATTCCCCACAAAACTCATTTCTCCTAATAAAAATTAAACATAGATTACAGTGAAGTGTAGGAGCTGAAGGTCAAATGCTGTGTTTTACTTACCACCACTGAATTTTAGACACATGGCCACCAGCATTCAGGCATGCAAAGCTTCACATTCTCAAGCACAAAAGAAAATTCCTTCCATTGTTTGTTTTTTCTTTTGGTTTTTTTTAGTGTAATCTCAGGGAAAATGAATTCAGATTACTATCTATTCTTTTGCACTATGTGCAAAAAGAGTCACATTTGTCCCCTTTTTTTTTGTTTTGATATACAGGTTGTCATAAGTGGTATTTGAGGAGAACAGTAGCATGGTAAGCAGAGATGAACAAAGTAATTTACATAAACATAAATACATAAATGTACACAAACACACATAAATACCAGAATTATAAAGGATTGTCCTAGCATATTGTAGCCCTATAGCCTGCTACAATAATTTCTTGTTTCTGGCCAGCAGTTTGTAATTAACTTAGGTGTACAGCCCTCACTAGCTGTACCTATGCTGTGGCAGCCATGCCTTTTATAACTGTTGCGGCTGAATTGCTTGACTGTGAGATAGGACAATTAAAATTTGCTTTTGATGGTGTTTTGGGTAAGAATGACTTGAGACAATAGTGTGCCTGCATGCTGATTTCAGCTATAATAAATTTATAGATATAATGACATTCCTCATTTAATAAAGTATTCTCCAAACTATGGTATAGTCTCATATGATATGGTGACTGGCAACCACTGTAATTTTTAACAGGATTTACTGCTCAATCTGTTCTGTCCAGTATATTGTACATTAAATGTCAGCCAATTAGTTCACCAGTTTCTTCATAACATCATATGATTTAATTACACTCTGATGAGCAGACACGGTAGTCATAATACCAACTTATTTTAAAAGCTATTTATGTCATGCAACAATCCCAGTTCATTACACTTAAAGAGTCCCTACTACATCTTCATGTAGTTTTATCCTGTCAGCTTTTAATTAGTGGCAACAGCATGAGAAGTCTTTAATTTCTGGAAAGTCAGCTGTCATTAACTGCTAGCTTTATTTGAATTAGCTTGATAGTCAAACAAGATAACCGGAACTTAGAATTTTTACCTATCAGTAATTTTTACCTATACGTTACCTGTACATTGTCATTTAATTTGGAAAAAAAAAAAGGCTTTGATGACCACCTAATAATTTTCTACTACTTTTTAAATATTGTTAAATTATTAACCAAACATTTATCTTGAAGTAAATTGTATGATTTATTTTGGTTTAATGGCACCGAGAACAATACAGACAGTTGTTCTGAATAGATTTTTCTTGTGGTATGCCTTGATATATCTTTAGGCTAGTGTTAGCATTAAACATAAGGTCATGTGTTCTTGGGTTTATCTGACTTCTACTTACTCACTGATGAAGTGTTCTCATTGTACTTCCTGAAACTGTAGTAATGAAGAAAACTGAAATAGTGCTATTACTTTTGACTTGATGTAAATCTGAAAGCATTTAAAAAATTTTATGCAGTTGTCACTTTGTTTTAATTTGAATGAAACACCCTCTTGTGTCTTTAGAAGAATCAGTAAGATAAAAGTCAGAAAACTGGAAAAGCACATGTCTTACTCTACACTCTTCTCCTCACATTGTCTGCCTTGCAGGCCCCAGACATTTCAGAGGAGGCATGGCCTGAACCATATGTGATTTCTATGTATTTAGTAATCCACAACGGATTTCTTTTCTCCAAAAAAGATTTGAATTGCTTTTTTTTTTTTCTTTTCTGCTTGTTTGTAGATATGTTTTTCAAAGGAGCTATGATCATCAGTTTGTCTGAAGACTGCCAGGTAGGCTTCTTGCTCCTATTGTACATGTAGAAGGATTTATTATTCGTTTTGATTTCTTCTGCTAATTATTTCTCAAATATTTATGAAATAATATTCCTCAGCTTGACATAGGCAGTGAAAAATTTCTATTATAAAAAGATGATCATTAGAAAGGTAAACCAGCAATTTTGTTAATCCAATTTTTCTCAAGGAGGATTCACCTTCGCACAAGGGTTAAAAGCACAGTTTAATATTGCACATCACTCTAGAGCTGTCATGTAAAAGGTTCAGCTTTTTTTTTTTTTACTTACCTACTTATTTTGATCCTTACTGTTCCTGAATTCCAAGCAGTTTGACTATTCTTGTCCATGCATCTTAACCTGAATAAGATATTCCAGAGAAAGTATTGCTTCTTTATTCTATTTCATGATGACATTAATTTTGCTGCCAATTCATGTGGCAAACTTCTATCTGATGAGATGCTACATGCAGAACTTTTCCAGAATTTCTAGAATTTTTTTTTTCTATTGCATATGTACTTACATGTACTCATATATATTTATATGCACACACATTTCAAATTACTTTTCCCATCTACATTATTTTCTCTCTTAAAATTCTGCACCATATGGAAACACTGATTTCTCAGTACTATTATGTCATGTCTGAAAGCTCTGCCTTCTGGAGAAACTAGGAAGCATCCATATCGCAGTAAAAGAGTTTCAGAATCCATCTATTGACCTAGCAGTTTTTTGCCTCATTCTTATTGGGCATATCAGAGGCACACCATGCAGGGCTGGCCTGCAAAGTGATTTCAAGTTTGTGGAAATGTGGAATGACTCTAATCTCATCTAAACAATTCTCTCTAAGTTTATTCTGCTCTCAATGTTGTACGGTGAAGACATCTGAAACTACATTTATTTACTTCTCTTGCTGCTGGCTGTCTGCTTGCAGAGAGATTTTTTGAAAAGACGGCTTTACACATACACTTAAGAGTAACCAACCTTCACTAGGAGAAAGGAGGGGGGACATATACACCCTAAACCCAGACTTCAAATAACCTGGTGAAAGTGTTAATAAACCTACTGTTAAAGAAATGTTCACCAAAATGGACGTATTGACTTTTCCACTGTCTCCATATGTCCTCAAAGTATCAATTTTAGAAACCATGACTGGCAATTTGCTTCAGCTACAGCCAACAATCGCCAGCATGTGGGAGAAAACCATGATAGAATTGACAAACATATTCTTATGGCATGTCAGATTTTCTAGACAAAACACCCATAAACATATGCTCTCTCTTTTGCATCTCAAAATAGCCTTTCTCAGTGACAGAGAAAAAAAGAAAAAACACTGAACTTTGGTGGACCAAAACTATGTGGCACATCTTGTTTTGTTCTGTGCACACAACTGTCAGCTTATAGCCACATTCAAAGCCTGCCATCAATAACAGGAAATTATGTACACAATCCTTACTTGTTTGTTCAATGCTACTCTTAGTCTTACCAGTATTGGAAGCTTGTGGAGGTGGAAAGAATTCAGTATTTGTTGTTTTTGAGAATGGTTTATCTCAGAAGAAAGTGCTAATAATACAGAACTTCTGTTTCCTCCTTTTGTGTGTGTGTGCAACTGCACACAGGTATACAGACCCACAGAAATGCATGTGTATTTGAAAGAGTGGGGAGCAGAGCTCTTCAGAGCCTGCCCTCCCAGACTATAGGCTAGCATATAGGTAGCAGATTAGATGAGCCATAGGACTTCCTGCACCATAAGTACAGCTGAGAGACTGGATTGTCACTCTGAGAACGGTAGTCTGATAAAGGTGTTTATTTGGGCATTATTAAATGAAGAGCTCCGGATACAGGATTATGGATGGGAGCTGAGCACAGGGACTTCACGACAGAGTGTCCTGCTATGACCAGGCAACAGGAAGATCTGAATACTAGCCAGTGGGAAACAAGTATAAAAAAGGGGAGAAGAGTGTGCAGGCAAGGAAATATCTGGACTGTGGTATAGGCCATGTGGCAATCACAAAACATACACTTGGCATGTGATTTAAAATATGTGGTTACCCATAGCTGTTAATTACATTGTGTATAAATCTTTGCAAATAATTGTGTCAGGGCATATAGTGATTTAAAGAGAGCTTTTGCCCTCAAGGAAATTATTCTGAAATGATCAGCTCTATTTGGGCATGCAGAGGATAATATATTTAAGTAACATCTTCCTGCAGTGTTATTTAAAGTCCCATAAAACCCATTTTCTGCCCCATCTACTTCTCTTTTGCTTTCTCTTAATCTTTTTCTTTTCTTTTAATTTCCTGCTTTTATATTGAGAGCCTCATATAGCCCTTTGCTTCTCAGTTGAAAGAGCAATAAACTGCTTCCCTGGGAATCAGAAACCAATGTTCTATGATGGCTTGGATTTTCAGGAAAATCAAAGTTGTTAGGCTCCCTCAGGAAAGTAAAGTGCAATCTGAGGCATGCTCATCCTGATCCTTGACCCAGGCCTTGGACTTGAATTAATTTTTAAGCTGCATTTTGTACAGGTAAAAAGAAGGCTTTAAACCACATTAGCTGGTCAGTTAGTAAAGCTCATTTCCGCTGATAGCACTTACTTTTCTCCATAGTGAATTTTTACCATCTGTTGTTTTTAGAGCACACAATCATTCTTCCTAACCCAGAACATGTCCATGGATTTATCAGGATATAAAACACTCTTGTAAAGATCACTGGAGTGTACACATGAAGATAATGACAACTTACAACAAACCTATTTGCAAAGTTTAACTTGGAGAATAGTCATTTTGTTCCATTAAAAGCAAATTGTATATTGTCTCCTCAGATATAAGGAATTCAGCAAGAGTTATTCCTGAGAGATTAAGTCTATGGTCCTTCAGAATATAATTTTATTTTAGATTTCATCGCTGCATTGCTACTGAAATGAAGACCCTTCTTTCTCTTTTGTAACTGTTCTCTGTATGGTCTGGGAAGGGGAAAAGATTTTGTGAAACTCTTACTTTGAGTGGATCCACAATTTCATATTTTCAAACCTGAAGTATAGAGTATTTTTCAGCGGACCTACCTCCTGATGTACAACCCAGCGGAAGTTTCAGAAGTGGGAGACAGTGCATCATGCTATATCCCCGGATATCAGCTTCTTTTATTTCTTAAAGGGAACTAATTATCCCCTCTTGACAGGCTAGCGGATTGTTAGATCTTTGTGAAGTTCAAGCAAGTTATATGTCACAAAAACTTTTTGGCCTCTGTATGTCATCAAGCACAGCAGACACAGAACAGCTTTTAGCAACTGTACACTGTACAGCTGCCCTACAACATTTGACATATAAGGAAGAAACACATTTCAGAGCCACTTGAAAGTTCTTCACTGCGTTGATTAGTATCTTAAAAATGTGGGAAATGAACCAGAATAAAGGTATCACCGTAACAATTCACAATGTTCACAAAATAATTCTTGAAATTTTTCCCCAAAATGCTGGGATTGATTTTCCTCTTCTCCCCCCCCCTCCATTTTTATAGCAGTGATGAATATAAATAAGTCACAGGAAAATTACTTTCCCACAGTTTCACAATGCTTCTCTTATCTAGCAGGCACAGCTGTCACATAACCAAATGCTTTTATTTATGTTGTCTATGAATGGAAATATTAATGCTTATGCCTTTTAATGGAAAAAATACTTATTATCAAAGTACTTAGAGAATTTTAACTAGCCTACTAACTTTTTGTCCTGTAAGAGGTAATGATTGATTATTTTATCCTGTCCACCAAAATGTCATCTTTTTTTTTTCCTCTCTCTCTCTCATCCTGATGACTGTTACTGCCTTAACTGGCAGATGTGTGCTCTAAAATGTATGCATACATGAAAAGTTCACCTTGTTTTCTGGTCCTTTTGTCACTGTGTGTACTTCTAAGAAACCCCAGAATATTTCAACACATAAGGAAAAATGTCTAGAGTCATGCCTTGTAAAAGCTAATTGGTTAAAACTTCTAAGAAAATAAAATATCATTTTCCAGTAAGAAGTTATTAAAAAAAGGAAATTTTGTATGTCAATATACTGGCAGGTTTTGTGTTTCTTATTTAAGACAATGGAATCAGTAAAATCAGATTTATTAAATTCACTTTTTAGTCTTTTTATGCTTTTAGTTTTATAATACTCTATATGGGTTTACAGTCCTTTAATATAACATTTAGGAACTTGCTCCATTTGTAATTTAAAAACTACAAAATCCACTTAAAATTATTTGAAGCTTTTAAAGCAATTATCTGTGCCCGAAGTATATTACCTTCTTGTTCTTTTCAGCAGTTGTCATCATCTGTACCTGAAATTCATAGGGAAATTGTTTTTCAGAATTAAAAATTATCTCTAGTTATGAACTAAAAATTTTGTGGGGGAAATGCTTTTATCAAATAGTATTAACAAGATATTAAGCCTCATTTGGTGGTGTGAGGGTTATCAGACAGACAGTACCAACCTGGTAAAATGCAGGAAAAATGAATTTTTATTATGGCTGCAGATTTTAAGGTTACATTCGGCTCCAGTTAACAAGTACTCCATTATCATCACAGAAAAGAACAACAAAATATGACAATATTTTAAAATCTACAAAGCTCCATTCAAAGCTATTATGAGTTTTGTGTCACTAGAGATGATACAAAACTATCATTCTGTGCTTACACATCTGAAAGCTAGGAAACTCTTTTGTAAATATACTATGTGACAGCCTTTAAAATTTTTTTATAATTCATTGGAAAAAAAATCTTGTAGTTAACTACCTCATCCAAAAAAAAGCTTTTCTGGATGAAATAATTTACAGTATCTGGCTTGTGATTAAAGTTCAAAACTGGATTTTTTTCCATACAGAGTAGGAGCATATGTTGTACAAAATTCCATTAAAATCACTGGGTAGAAGATTGCAAGTATAAGTGTTAAAATAGCATCATTTATAAAGACAATTCATATTATCTTTGAAGAAATTGGTCAGTAAAGATCAGTAACACATAGATTTCCATACTGACCTTATAGTTAAAATAGCTGAACCACATCCAGAAGTGGAGTAAGCAACACAGACAAATGTATTTGGTTCATTTTCTGCACCAGAAAAGAGTGAAGTTTATAATTTGTTTAGTAATATTTAATTACTTATTCATATTTTGTAGTAATCTGGTGAATATTTGTTAGAGAATATTACAAAGGTTGTGCCTTCCCCTTGGAGCCAGATGTCTGTGATGATCTTTACTACCTATGGGAATTCATTCCACTTTCTTACACTGGTCACTTGGAAACTGCCTCTATCACAAGGTATTAAAGTGTGTTTAAAAAATATGGTGTCCTCTCTTCTGAAGTTTAAATTGGTTTATGTTAGGACTGTAAATTAAAATGAATGAAATAAATTATAACCAACATTATGTAAGGTAAGGGTTAATTTTTTTTTTTACTTTATATTTTTAAACTATAGACATAATATGCAATAAGATAAGGAAAAGATCATATGATGAGAATAGACAAAAGCCCAATTATATTGAAAAGATGGCCTTATTTTGTTAGAAGCACTGGCAAAATTTGTTTTAAAAAACTGGCAAGGAACAACATAAAGGTGTTTGCTTTGTACATCACAGTCTATCTGTTCTTTCATTGTAGGAGTATTTTTCAAGTGAAAAGCCTTTTGATGAAAAGCGTAACTGATAAAATTGTGGCTGTTACAGGCCCACATGATAATTTATAAGGTGTGTCAAACCTTCAAAGTGTTCTAAACATGCAAAACTGAATTTACACACTATTAGGCTTGTTTCATAACTAAGATGTTTGTTTCCAAAATGTATATTAAAAAGGAAATTCTCCCACACTCTTGTTGAAAAGGTTTCCTTGACCCTAATTTGTAACTATAAAGTTAGCCAAAGTAATCACAGACAGTTACCCACAATCTGTAACATTCTAAGTAATTCTTTATAATTTCCTCAATGTACAAAATTCACATCAAGCCATATTTTATACAGACTCATATGCCACAAATCATTTTACCTTCTTCCAATATATTAAAAGAATTAATTTTCAGTTGGATAGGTAAACATTGTTCTGTATATATGAATACCCTAAGCTTTAGAAGAAAAAGGAAATTGAGTTGATGTCATGCTGCTTCTGTCAAGATCCCATATGGTCTCTGCATGTTCAGGAGCTTGGTAGTGGGGGCATTATGCCAGCGCATTCCCAAAGTTGCAGGGCGTAAATCCTCTGAGCTGGAGTGTAAGATGGGAAAGTTCTGTCTGTCCATTCAATCCATCTTATACCCAGTGCACGTCTTTCTTTAGGACATGTTTTCTACTCCTTCTTACAGTCCAGTTTATAAAGACAAAGCTAAGAGCCTTTTAGACCTTGTCTTGGGAAAATATGTAACAGCTCATTGTAAAACAACATTTTTTAATTATTATTATATGATTAGATACTATTTTATCAATCATAGCTTATTAGGTTTTACATGTGAAAAAAAATCCTTTTGTTCTGATAGGATTGTGTTTGGCTCAAGATCATCTATTCACCTTTTAAAAAATTGTTTTCTATTTTAAAGACAAAGCAATAAATAACCCAGCCTCTCCTGTATGAGATAATGCAAAATGCAAGGGAAATTTTCTCATCATTTCAATGTCTGATATTATGAATCTCTTCAAAATTGGATTGGGGATTTTTAAAAAAAGTCATTATCAGTGTAATTTTTCATCAGTATATATTTATTAATAATACTATTCCTAGCTTTCTTCCAGCTTTCCCAGCATCCACAAAATGAATGACTTTTAGTCAATTTCTATTCATGCAATACAAATATAGCAAAACTGCAGTAAATTAAGTTCATTCTTCCCACTAAGAATATAAAGTGACTTGTAGTGATACTACCTATAGCATGGAGTTTCATCCTTTAAACTAAGCTTAAGCCTTATGTGTTCATCTGTCTTATGCTCAAAAAGCAATCACTCATGTAAAACTTCTCTGTTGATTACACTACTGATATTTTGCGCAAGCCTTTTGTCCAATTTGCTCTTTAGTTATTTTCTTGGGGTTTTGGCAGAACTATTTTTAGGGTTCGATTCCCCATTTTTTAATGTAATTATCATTGAAGCTGAATGAGAAGTGCAAATTCATCACAGGGAAAAGAAAGCTCCTTTGACTTTTGTTTCTATCCCAATTTCCAGAAGAAAAAGTATTCCTAGCTGAAGCACTTTTTAAACCTTCCCAGGGATCTGTTTCTTTCAACAGAAAGGAAATGAAAGCCTTGGTTTTCTGTATGTCTATTTGAAATGGTCCTTTTAACTTTAACTTTCTGTAGGCAAAAAGAGTAATTGAAAAGGACTGTACAGAGAGCAAACCATCATTATGATTTTTACCAAAAAAAATGGGGGAAAAAAAGCATTATATCTTAATCATGGTTTTCTCTCTGCAAATTCTAGTTCTCTGAAGTCACACAGGAAGATGAGGTTGGCTGCCATCCCATGCTAACCTGTCATAGACACGGCAATTAGTTAGGCTGGAGGGGACCTCTTGAAGCCACCTAGCCAACCTCTTGCTTCTTTCAGCAAAGCTGCTCCCCACCTAGTCAGTCCCCAGCCTGCACCATTGCATTGGGCTTTTTGATCCCTGGTGCAGTATTTTGTATTTGACTTTGTTGAAATTTCTGAAGTTCCTTCCGGCCAATTGCTTCCACTTGATGAGGTCCCTCTGAGATCTCCCTGGCAGGGTGGGAGTAGACCATCTCACACCCAAGCCCTTGATGAAAATGTTCAATGGCATCAGCCCCATTACAAATGCTGAGGAGCATAACATACAGCTGGTCTTCAGTTAGACATTTGCTAAAGGGTTCTATGGGAGACCATTCTGGAAGGCTTACTAAGGTCAAGATAAACAACTTCCTTTGCTCTTCTCTTGTCCCCAGAGCTATTAATTTCATCACACAAGGCAATGAGGGTAGTCAAGTACCATTTGCCCTTCGTAAGACCAAGATGGCTGTTCTCAATCACATTTCTTTTCTGTATGTCTCCAGAAATGACTTTCAGGAGGATTTGCTTCGCAGTTTTCCTGGGTACTGATGTTAGGCTGACCAGTCTGTACTTACCTAGATCCTCCTCCTTTCTTTTTTTGAAGATGGTTGTAGCTGATATTTGCCATTTTTTCCATTCATTGGTTGCACAACACTTTAAAGGTATTAGCAAGCAGCCTCTCAGTATCACCCAGCTCCTTTAGGATATTCAGAGGCTTTCCAGCCGCTCATATTGACTTATGTCCACTTTATTTAAGTAACATCTATCTCAGCTCTCCTATGCTGTGGGTAGCACTTCCTCAGAACATGCCACTAGGTGCAAACAGCTGGGATGCCTCAGAGAAGACCTTGCTAGAGCAAGGGATAGGAGGCATAAAGCTCCTCAGCCTTTGCCTGACATTTTGCACTGCCTACCATTTCTCTGAAGAAGCCAAAATGCATTCTTCTGGAGCTCAAGAACCTCATTGTGCTATTGTTTTTCCCCACTCCTCTCAAGATCTTAAACAGTACTGCTTCATGGTCAGTCGAGTCAGGATTGGTAATGACTGTCACATCCTTGATTAGCTCTTCCTTATTTATGTGTAGCAGCAGAGTACCTCTCCTAGTTGTTCTGTCCAGTATCTGTGCTAAAAAATTGTCCCTGCTGCATTCCAGAATTCCATGGGATTGTATGCACCCCGCTGCACAGCCCACCCAGCGGCAGGTATTACAGTTCTTTCTTGAACCTGCTAATGGAAGACAAAAAAGAAACATAACTCACACTGTTAATCTTAGCATTAGCATAACATTCAAAGCAAAAGCCCAAGCAAATTTGGTGTGTGCCCAATGCACACTTTCAACACTCTTATCAGTGAAAAGCCCAATGTATTAAAAACATAATAGTTGAAACTTCCCCTATGTACCTTCAAATTTTCTGCTTCAATATAACTGCTAGCAACAGCAGCAGGAGAAACTCAGACAGCTCTGTTTAAACTTTTGTGTGATAGTGCCGTGCAGAGTACTCTGAGGTCTCAGTCCTCAAAGGCTATAAAAGGGGTCCTTTTGAAGGAGTCCGTGTCTGGGGTTTTTTTCCCTGCATTCCAGTTTTCTTCATTGGAAATAATACTCTCTGGAATGGATAGCAGCCTGACCTTCCTCACATTACTGCAATTAAGAGGTGACTGGGCCAGATACAAAGAGAAGGGATCTGGCAGCTTTTTTCAGTATAGTTTTAGTATTCTTGGCAGTGTACTATAAATGTATGGAAGAAATGGCCATCCTTGAAAAGCACTGTGAATTACAGGGGAAAACAAACACAGACGCAAACACACACACCCCTTAAAGAAAAGAGGAAAAAAAAAAGAAAAAAAAAAAAAGAAGAAGAAAATAGCTTGCTTTCCCACTTTTCAGAGATGGGACTCTGAAAAATAACTCATTCAGAATTGCACTGTCTGCCTCAGAGGCAAAAACTAAACACAAGCCCAAAAGCCTTCCAGTTTGAGGGTCTTTCTTACTGAAGGTGTTTAGCTATGGCTCCCATAAGCATTTGGCAATCCTTTTCAATGCAAAATAGTAGATTACATGAATATTAATAAATTATGCTTGTAATTTCAGTATTGATTAAAATACTTAGAATAGATATATGGAAAAAGTATTTAGCTCTTTGCAAGTATAATGCAAAAAACTTAGCAAGAGTTTTTCTTTTTTCCAAAAGACCTTTAAGAGCACCAACACCAACACAGCTGAACTGAAGAAATATTCTTTCTCTTTGAAAATTGTAATAAAAATAAATTCTTCTTTGGTTTTAATTGTACTGTTACAATTTCCTTTTAATTTTCCTTTTAAATGTGTCTCATTCTCACTATTTGTATATTTATAAGTCTTCTTTTTATTTTCATTGCTTCATGGCTTCTCAATAATTTTTTTCAGTAATTTAATGCTTTCTAAAAGGAGTAAAGCAAATCTTAAAAGAAAGAAGTATTTCCAACAGAAGAAAATCATCAGTAGAAATTCCATGCAGATAGCTGCCAAGATATGAAGTTCAAACTCCATATGGATGTAAAATTACCATATATACGTCTCCTTTGGAATAGAAGATATTTTCTTTTAATGGAAATTCTTTACTGAACAATATTAATAGTTATTCCATTCTTTGGGGGGGGGGGGAACACGACTCAAAACAACCAAGTTAACTTTCCTTCTCTTGTATCAAGTGACATAAATGTCAAGGAATTAATATGCATGAAAATGCCTTTGAAAAAGGCCGTTGTCCATGTGTTTGACCTTACTTATATACTGAAACTAATAAAACAGCCCTACTGAGTGGATCATCTACTGAATTTGGTCTGATATAAAACCTCTGAGTAACAAAATTACTATGACTTACCTCTGAGTAACAAAAATTAACAATTCACTATCATGTAAGGAATGAAGAAAAGAAATATCATTGGTTTTAGTACATTATTCCAGACAAAAATCTACAGCAAAAGAAAAGCAATGGTTTAAGGTAGGATTACTGGTAATGGCAGTTACTATTCTCATTTATGTATAATCTCATGACACCTGGAGTTGCTATTACGCTTATAATGATCTCATATATTTTAAATTGTGGAATTTCAAAATTGGAGCACCCAAACAGTTGCATCGTTACACGCCAGTGACATGTAATAACAATATTCTTGCAGTTAGAAGAAAAGCAAGTGCCTGTGATCCAGATCACATTGATTAGATTTTAAAGATAAATATCTCCCTATCTTTCCTTTCTATAACACAGTTCCAGAAGTGATAGAGTTCAGTTTGGCTCAAAAGATATTTTGTCCAAGAGGAAAGCTGAGATAGAAGCTGCACCATCTTGAGTCCATGCTTAAAGACTTGTGATGATCAAATAGCTAACAAATGATTTTTTCTTTTGTTCAGTATTCTGGCTGTAGCATTTTTAAAATAACTTTACTGCAGTTTTTCTATCTTGGAGGCAAAGACTTTTCAGTCACACCTGTGTCTCTTGGCAGAGTTTAGCAAAGTAATTTTCCCTAACTGTGAAGATGAGCATGCTTTAATTTTTTTAATTTTGTAGGAGAAAGCTAGTCACAAGAGAAAGTTTTGACAGAAGCTTTAAATGAGCAGTATAAGAGACAAAGTTTATTTTCGTATTTAAGATAACATGTTTTTCTCAGTTCAGTATTAAATGCAAGCAGTTCACCACATTATGTAGAGTAAAATCTGTATTTATGAACACCAGTTTATAAGTTTCCATCTAAAAAATCATTATTCCAGTCTTCTCTATTGAAATTAACACTGTAGTACGTGACTAGCAGTGTAGCATTTTACTAGCCTGTTCTGCAAAACAGCAATGTGGCTTACAAAAGAAGCTGAGCAAGCCCATCTGAATTTGAATCCATCTGTTAAGCTGAGCTTATGCTTTCAGTTATTCTCCTGTGATCACAATAGGTAGATGCTATGACTTGCTTACTTAACAGAAAATTGGCAGTATTGATGTTGTCTGTAACACCTTGTCTCTAACAGTTGCTTTTTTGCAATGGCAGGCCTCATTGCATCTCCCATGCCACCTGTATCCAGTGCTTTTGTACTGTTAATCTGCTTTGATTAACCTGTAATGCACAGAGGTATTACCACTGGGGAATAAGGGTGCCCATGCGTGTGGTCAACATAAATTCAGAAGTGCAAGGATTGCAAGGAAAGGGAATAATTGATGAGGATAAGTGGTAAAATTAGGGAAAAAAACCACACAGGAAAAGCAACTTTTGGTCTCCATCCCCTCACACAAGTCCCTTTTAGCATATTACAGAAGCAGTGATTTTTTTTAACAAAAGCTGGTCTCATAACAGATACCACCTTTCTTGGCAATTTGAGCTCCCTTAACTTCCTCAGCTATGACAGCACCAGCAATACTGTAACACTGTTATACAACATAGAAGAACTTCAGCGTTTAAAATCCCCATCCTAGTTATCTTGCAGTAGTTATTCTTTAACTTCACCATATAGATATGCTCTTACTTCTTGAAGAAATGAAAATGAGCTCCTCAGCCACTGAAACATCAGATACACCAAGGCTCTTTATAAAAACAAATAGAAGAAGAAAGGTTTAGCAATAATTGTTGTTCAAAGAGATAAATGCTCTTTCCTGGCACACCCATGTACTGTGTAGGAAGCGTGAGTGAACTGCCAGACAGTAAATGTGACATAATATCAGTGTGAAAGGGGCTTTAACTACATTAAGTTAGACTCCATTTTGCTCAGGCTTAGAGTGTATACATGGTTAGATAGATACACTAGATTATCTAATGAATTGCTATGTCTTTGTGCTTCAGAGCCCTGCAAAAATTAAAAACCTTATAAACAGTCTTCAAAATGACTCTTCAGTTTCACCAAGCAAAATTAATCTGCGTTTTTAAAGCAGCAAACCACAACAACGGTTCTATATATCATTGTAATCAACTTGTTTGCTTACTTTATGACATATTTCAGTGTACCAAATAGATTTTATCATAATTTTTTCATTCAGATCACAAAGCTGTTTGATAAACCTCTTCCTTCTTTGCACAGACTATTAATTCTCCTATTTTTCATTGTAGTGACCATCTGTCCCTTACTTTATGACTGCTTACTATCCGTGTAGCAAAAGTTAAGATTGCTTACATGGAAAAATAATAACAGAAATGTATTCAAAGTATCTAGCTAAAGTTAGCTGTCGGCCGCTCTAGTTAAGCAGCTGGAAATAAGCAATGGACCTAGTCATGTTCAGTCTGAGCCAAAGTCTTTGAGTAAACATAAAGATTCTCATTAACTTTAGTTGGCTTTTCTGATCTGTGGTCCATATGTATGCCAGTTTGAAAACTAGAAGTATTCTGTGAACATATATTTGCTTTGTTTAACTTACATTAAATTATATGCACATATATATGAAAGTTTCTGAACTTTCATAGATAAATGTGTATGAATTATATGCTTTCCTTGTAGGTTGAATTAGGAAATTAGAAATAAAATAATTCATCGTACTAGTAATGAAGTTTTCAAGTAGGAAACATATAAAGACTAAAAAAATCAGGATACTTTAGATGAAAAATGAAAGAGACTAGATATTAATGAAGCAGATCCTGCATATGCTAGGTCCAGATGTAGAATGGCTCTGGTATTTATTTCCCCAGTGTTTGCTGATGAAGTGAAAATGTAAATGTTAATAGTTTATTTGAACCCTCATGCATAATCAAAATTGCTAGTCAAATATATATATATATATACACTATATATGGACTGTATATGTACTTGTATGTATGTGAGTTTGTGTGTGTATGTGTATATATATAAGAACTATATATATATGCACATATATATATTGCTTTGTAATTATAGTTTTGTAAAACTGCGTATTCAATGTGGGTGACTAGAAATACCAAAAAACATTCGGGGGAAATTAGATGACAATATCAAGCTAATTTTCTTTAGAAACCACTTTTTATTTAAAAAACTTCAGTCTCCAATCTCCAGAGATATGGTAAAAAGAAATGAGAAAGAGGAAAATGATGTATTAATCCAGCAAGCCACCTAGTCCTCTAGATAAGTATGTATAGAATAACAAAAAGAAAAGATATTTCCTTCCTATTGTCAATATAAATCAGATTTTTAAAGTTGATTGAACAGAGTTATTTCTATCTGTTCTATCTTTCCATTTCTACATGCAGTGCTCTTATCTTGAAAAAGCAAGATTGAATGGAAGGATGGGAATAACTCTCCTAAATCAACACTAATTTAGGACAACTGTGGCAAGGATTTTGTTGGTATGTCTTGAAATGAAATAGTTTCGCTGTTAAAGGTAGTGTAGCAACATATAAAATCTGTCAAATTACACTGCATTCTGAAATCTCTCAATCACAGCATTAAAAACCCCCAGATTAAAGTGATATAAGGATGTTCTTGAAACTTTAGTTCTGAATATCCTGATTTCTTTTTGAGTTTCAACAAGAGGTTAACAATTCTGTATATGTGTATGTGTAGCCTTGATAATAATTATATCTAAAATATGCTATGGGTAAAATAATATATAATGGTGCATTAACATTAAGATTTTAATGCATATTTTTATCATTTGAATTCCTTTTAAAATAATAAAAAAACAAAACCCCCAAATTTTACACTAGTTGGTTAATTAAAAACACCATATGGGTAAAGGAAGAGGGGAAAAAAACAACATTCCTTCGAAAGTTTCAGTTCAGTTGCATAATGAAGCTGCCACCTCTTATAGGAATTTTGCTTTCTGGATTTGTATATTAATTTCTGCAGGGTTTCATGATTTACATAGTCTGCTTGGATACAGTATAGCTGTTACTGAGTATGGAGAAGCTCATATTCTCAGTGTAATTGAGTTTGCAGATTTATCTGATACCTTGTTTCATGACCAAACCATTAGTTTCAGGCAAAGAACTTCAGTCTTTAGCTATTTTTCATCACCAATTAATTCGCTCTGTGCAGCTACGGAGAAAATGTCATAGTGACAAACACTCACAGCGCTTTACAGCTGCATAGTATCGTCAAGACAGTTCTATCATTTTGGGGAATTGTGCAACTGGTAGAATTATACCATCCCGAGTACAAGGTACAGAAGTGGAAAAAGCAAGAGGCATAAATTCTCTTGGGTAATGTGAGAAATGGGAATCCCTGCAAAGAAGAAAAGAATTTGGGCAAACCCTTGTACCAGGTGATAGGAAGGGACTTTCTTAGTGATTCAAACCACCTAGTAAGCATGACTTCAGTTTTATAGCCTAATCAACTGCCAGTGCTATAACCAGCCAGTTTCCAATCTCTAGACTGGAAGTTAAGTAATCTTCTTATTTTATGGCAAAAGCACCAGAAAATGGGCTGCCATGGAGTTACTTCATGCTGAGTAGCCTTCCCTGCACTGTTAATCAAAGTGATTGACACCTGGATTTGAGCCCCCAGGTTAATCCAGCTCACAAAGCCACTATGTTATCAATCTTTCTTCACGCTCTTGTATATTTATTGTATTTTTAATAGAAGTGCACCACTTTAAACATCTGTTACAACCTCTAGAATTTAAAGGTAAAGAACAGTGTGATTATTCCTGCATTAGCAATGTTAGATATTCCTTACACATTTGTGAGCAAATAGCAGAGCTGACTTCAGGCATAAGCAAAGTAGTTCCCTAAGGTGTAACATTGATGAGAATGCTGAAATCATGGCTTCATGTGAGTGGAAAAGAATCCTCCAGGTCTCACAGCAGCAGCCCCTGCTCTGTGCACAGCTTGTGCTGGCTTACTTAGGCGGCAGAACAGTTTTTCCAGACACTGGTCTTAGGGTGATCAGGCCATGCAAACTCCTTTGTGTCAGGAGAAAAACCTGAAATGGCACCCACTTCCATTCAGTGTCTGCTTCTGCTCCTGGACCCCTTCTCCTAAGGAAGGCGGTACAGGCAGTGAACTGCACAAGTACTGGGAAAGGGGTTATAGTGATGGGGAAAGAGTTTTGAAGCTGACTAGTCTTTATTGTTTTCCCAGACCCTCAGTAGAAACATTGGGTAGGGAGGGATATGTTCTTTCAGTACTTGGAAGGGGCATCAATGCAATAGATTGCGGAGCCCAGTGAGGTGTGCAGTCAGGAAGGCTGTGTGGCCATGCTGTCCCAAGAACACCAGAATTTGTTCGCTCTTTTTCCAACTCTGACACAAAATGTATTCCCTGGGGGGATGTCCAGTCACATCTATATATTGTTGACAAAACAACCTGAGGTCACTTTTCAAGTATTTTCTTTGAAGTTTGAAAGGTCTGATTTTTCCATTCTTTTTCAGGGGCATGAGCAAATTGACTCACAAATTGTATCTTCAGTTTTGGCATGCCCAAACATAAAGTCTGACCAAGCTCTTTAGGAAAATAAAGTTTATAGTCCCTTCAGTGATGTCTTATCTGACATGCAGCCTATCCGTAGCAAGTAATTTGTTTTGTTAATTTTGCATGTTTTATTTTTGGAGGTTAACTTCAAACTGTAAACTCATATAGCTATTTCTAGTGACATTTCCTCATCAAAACAATTTGCTGTGTTCATTGAATGGTCTTGGTTTTATTTATGAGAAAAGAAAATATTCTAATATAAATGTTGCATTCTACTCAAGTATTGATAAATTTGGGGTTTTCATCTTTGTTAGAATTTACTCTTTAAAATGAGTAGTATAATTTTCATTAAGTAAATAAATTATCCTAGTTCCCTTGGTGAATTAGGATTATTAGTTACATGCATTTATTGCCTATGTATCAAATCCCTTTTATTTACTGTTTTAAAACTATGTCCTAAAATGCAATTTAGGTTTGTCATTCTGTACGTAAGAACCACTGAAACTCAGTCAAAATCTTGTAATGATGAGAAAATTTTGTACTGCATGCAGTAAACGGTAGGGATACCTCGATTTACTTAGAACTATATTTCCTGAATTATGGAAAAAAACAACTCTTGCTGATATGTTTTGAAACAAACTTTTAATTCCCTTTTTTACGTAAGGAAATCACTTCCTTTCTTTACTTCTTTCCTTTCTTTCAGGATACAGTCTTAATGAAAACCAGAAAGTTGTCCTAAGCTTCTATGACTGCTTTGAATCTTTTCTTCCTATCAATTACAAAAGGAAATGTTTTAATTGATATAAGACTAGGTAATGTTGCCTTTTCACATTACAAATTATTTTTTTTCAATACTATCAGGCATAACTGAATCCCATGGAAATAGGTGTGAAATGTCTTTGATGAATTAACTGTCTTTTCAACTGCATGCATTAGCAGTTCCAAAATGCCTGTTTTTCTGCAAGAACAGCAAGTATTCTTCTATGTAAATTAATCAAAGTAAGGAAAAGATACTAAAATGCAATTCAGACACCAAAGACATAAAGCTTCAGTGGGGAATGTTGCACTGCGCACAGATAAAGTGTACTAAGACAACTGATGATTTCAGTTAAAGTTACAGGTAACTTAGCTCCTCTAGAACAAGTTGTTTACTCTAGAATTGAAGCTTTACCTCTTTTGATTCAACACTAAAGGCTTCTAGTGTCTGATCATTTCAAGAATACTGACTTTTTTAATGTGCTGAATACATTTGGAGAATATAGTTACCTAGCTCTTGTCTCCAAGCTCAACTCATGCTGAATTTTCATAAGTTGATATGTCTTTCATCTGTTTGGAATGAAAATTTAAGTATATAAGGAAAAAGTATTCTCATTAGTACTCTGAAATAAGCACCATCATAGCTTTTTTTTTAATTATTTTTCCAAAATAACAGTGAAAGCACTTTTGTTCAAGAAGAAAAGTCTTGTGCTGCAGTTGTTGAAATGAATGGCCAGCTTTCCAAGACTGACAAATCCTGTACTTCTCCTTTAATTTGAATTAAAGACATTCTTTGGTATCATTGTGGACTGTGATGAAATGAAATGAACACTGTTCAACATGCCTCGAAAATTAAAAGCTTGCAGTGTACAAAAATATTCTCTGTCTTCTATTTTACTTATTAGACCTTTCAGCTATCCATTTTTCTTCAAAATGTGACCTTCTTTTTACCCCAGTTCTCTGCAACTGTTTGGAAAATGAATGGCAAGTTTGCAATAACCAGCATGAAGCTTTACAAAGTGCAGAAGAAAACATTTTGATAAGCAAATGGTTTTCAATGTCAGCCTTCTAAGCAGTTGTTACAGACAATGATTTGAAAGATTATTAAAAATATATTGTCTTTTTCGAAAGATACTTTGCTCCCCATGCAAGGCAAAGGAAATTGAATCAGCTGCAGTACTGAATTGACTTTGCTGTCATTGCAATGTGGAACCCTGTAGTAAAATAAAATCAGTGTCCAACTGTCCAACGTGTCTAGATCTTGCTAAACTTTTCAGCCCAAACAATTATATTTCTCCTTTTCTATTTTATTCTTTATTTTCCAGTGTAAAACTTTGTGACCTTTTCTGTCAGAGCAATCCATTGAAAATGGCAGCATGAAAAGTACTTGGCCAATAGAGAACCCTCAGACCAAATGTATAACAAATCTTGTCCTTTTCTTCTTGTTCCCTAAGTCAAATCTCTCCATTATTATTTTTAGCCTAGTGAAACAAAAATTTAGTCAATGATCAAGAACTGGGCAGCTAAAGAAATGTCTGGTTAGCATAAATTAATATTGATTCTCTATTAGCTTAAATGATTTTGGATTCTGTTTGAATTCTGTATGGCAATTCAAAAGCTATCGTTGTAAGTTATGATTACACCAGTTTTGATTACTTCTAGCGGCACAGGATATATGAGGTGGAAGCAGCTGCAAAGCGTAAAGTCAGTAATTAATTGGATGTATTTTGAAGCAGAAGACACTGTATTATTTTCAAAAGCTGTAGGGGCTGTTGAGGTGGGTTTCATAAGAAACAGCAAATACACAGCTGAAATAACTTTGATCAAGTGTCGTAATTTACCTACCAAACATATAGACAAAAATCTGGTATGACTGGATGCAGCAACAGCTGCAGATGCATTATGGACAAGTTTCTTCCATCTTTCCACATTCAGTTTGCTTAGTGGAAAAGGTAATAGGGCATATGTGAGAAAGAGGGCTGAAGTTCTTGTGAAGTCTGTCTAGCCATTCTGTAAATTTGTGGGATGTCAGTCACACAAATTTATATTGCAAGGGCCATTTTCTTCCAAAACAGTTTTGTTTGATGAAGATCAACTGTTATCTCTGATAACACTAAGTTATATTCCTAGCCTTGTCCTTCTCTTGTGTTCTTCCCTGAGGCTTGAGCTTCACTACTAATCTTCTCTAGCCTCTCCAATTGTTTAAATAATATGAATTCCCCCTGTGGCTTGGCAGTGGGGGATTTTTTTTCAAGTAATATTCTCTTCTCAGGAGAATGTGGCAGGAAAGAAAAGAACACAGAATTGGCCAATAAATATATTACTCACAGAGACCTCCTTCATGAGAGTGTGCAATGTTCTGAAAAGCCCTCTGTGACTTGATGTCTTTTCACCCAAAATCCTCAGGAAAGAGCTCTCAAACATTTCCATAGATTTTTGTTTTACACATGCCTCTTTTAGCAGACCCCTCTGCCCCAGTTCCTTTGTGAAGGTAAAAGATTGAAAGAGAGATTTGTTAGTTCATTATATTCTGATTTCCAACATTGAAGAGGACACCTTTGATTGTTGTCAAGGAGGTTCTCATATTGTTCATATTTACATTTAGATTATAATTTTGTAATTGTCTGATTTGCATACAGGAGGCCAGGAACAATCAGTAATCAGTCCAAAAAATATGCTGTGCAAAAGTTTCATGGCAGCCTTGCTTTTCTGCACCTTGTTTTCCTTCTTAGTAAGAATGTGAACATTGCAAACAAACACATGAAAAGTTAAGTTGAAATCAAAATGACTGCAGGGCAAATTTGACAGAAGCTTTTCATCTGAGCTGGAAAACTATGAAATTTAGATATGAAAAGACATTGTCAGTTGTACCAAATAACATACTATTTAAAAGCCAGATGAATTTCTAAGTAATTCCTAGTTTTAGTAGAACACATCAAGTGTTCCACAACTAATTTGTTGCTATTGGATGGGAATTCTTTAAATAATTAAAGAGCTGTTTTCTTTAACAGAAACAATTATTTTGTTGTTGAACTGTCAGGTGACTTTTAAAAAACTTAAAATAATTAAAATTAATTAATAATCTAAAGAAGTAGTTAGCGTGGTCCAGAGTTAGAAATGCAATGTGAATATTCTGGGCATGACATTTAAGTTTTAGAGGTCAGAATGGATAGAACCATACAAATATTTTCCCTGCAAATTTGTTTTTCAGAAGCCTTTGCTTTTTGACTTATGCTTAACTTTATAGTGATGATTTTGAATATACACAGTTAAAACTGTGTTTTTGTATCAGAGTTAAGAAACTTTTTCAAAAAGGCGCTTCCAAATGGTCATCTCACAGTGACTGGCTAGAAGCAACTGCATCCACAATGTGTGAATTCAAGCTTCATTTTACTTGCCTCTAGGAAACATATCAGTGGGTGTTTTGCATCTTGTTTTTTCATTTAGAAATTAGTATGTATTTGTAAGAACATTGGAAATGCTGAACAATTAGTGAATAATAAGAGTCTAAATAAATTAACTTGTAACTTTTTTCCTGGTTATTTAAGACACTTCCAATGTTTTTCATGTTTTACAGATTATATTGAGAGTTGGGTCAAGTGTCATCTGATTTTAAATTGAATCACTTTCCCTAAATTCACTTAAAGTTACCATCAACAGCAATGCCAATTGCTTACAGGTGAGGTTCTGTTTCAAAACTGGATTCTGAGGAATCTGGATTCTGGCAAATGGTCCATATAGAATAATACACGTAGATCTAAGTTAAGCAAAACAGTAACTTTGTCCTGTTTCTGATGCCTGCTTCTACTGCAATAGCAATATTACACTTAGTTTTAGTGGGGATCATGAGGGAAATCTTCAAGCTAGAAATTTGAGAATTACAGCATCGTGCCTATTTTCAGGACTGTAATTCATAAGCTAGATGTCTCTAGGAGACAGGTACTCTCCATCAACAGATCAGAGTATGAGGTTCACAGCACCTCAGGCTAAATAGGCAACAGAAAACTCTGAAGAGAGATACTCAGAAAAAATTTCCCCTTTTTTGGACTTAAGCACCTAAACCTAGGTCTGAATGAGGTGTTTTGTGAAACTGGTATGCATAACACATAACTGCTTTTGAAGCATATGAGAAATCAAAAAAATCTTATTCGTTTAATCCTTTCAGGCCTGGGGCTTATAAACATTCTATGTTGATAGTTTCATATGTGCCCAAGAACATTAAACAAAGCTTCTATCCGCTAGAGACATAGCTCTTCAGACCTGTTAAACTCTACATGGAGAAAAAAGGAGACCATTGGAACAGAGTCTTTTGCCTAGGGCCTGGAGCAATGAACTTGCAAGTTTCATTACTGAAAACATAGATGGTCTCCAAAACTCCAGAGTACTGGAGCTCTTTATTCAGCATATTTTCTTATTCTGAACAACAGAAGGAAAAATTAAGTAAGAATCAAACAAAAAGTCCCAAACTATCAACAGGAAATTCAATGGAAAATTTAAATTGCTAGTTGACAAAGGGTTTGATGCTAAAATAGGAACTTGTCCATATTTATTTTTGTGACATTGCAGGAAAGCTGTAGCAAGTAACATTCATGTTTTGTTGTTTAATTAGCTGCAGTAATTTTATTCCTTGCCTATTTTTGCCTTGCCACAGATATAGGAATATTTTCCATGGGTTTTATTTATAACTTTTGGACACAAAGTAGATGTAACCAAGATGTGAAGAAATTAGCAGAGAAAAGTAAGATGTTAAACAAATGAGTATTATGCTATATCTCAAAGCAAAGGGATAAATTAATGATGTCTCTTTCTGTAATGATCATTGTATTAGGACTAATAGCCACTTGGAACTAGCCTTTCTTATCTAAAATCCATATTTTTCTTTTACTGTCTGGAAAGTAACCCTTGGGCTGCTGAATACTGGTCTGGGAAAGTGACCTTGAGACCTGAACTTTCAGAGGACAGTTGCGAGACCTGGTAAGAAGAGGACAGTCATTGTCAGTCAATCTTGTTCATACTTTTGCTTTCATAAAGTATATGATATTTATACCTTGTGATTATTAATAAATATAGGCTACACATGCATTTATAAATATTCATAAGTAAAATTTTAATAATATAAATGCAGAATAAGTAGCATGTTCTGTTATTAATATAGTAATTTATGTACCCATACGCAGTGTGTATACTATTATGACATCACAAGAACCTACTGGACTGATCTATTGGTGATATTATCGATCTGCATTTAGGCATATATCTTTGTACCTTTCTTAATGCAAACGAAATTTGTGTGAAACTTCTGCAGTTTTCTGATATTAAATGGTATAGCGTATTATACTACTTTTTTGTGTAGATATTTTTTCCAGCTGAAACTTTGACATTTGTGCCTTCACAAAATCACCAGGACAGGTGATAATCACTGCTCTGAAATAGCTCAGAGAGGCTGTTTGGAAGGTTCCCAAGAAGACAGACATCATGTGGTGGCCAAATGAGCATTTTGACATCAGTTATTGGCTTACTTTGGAAACAGCTGAGAAGAAGCCAAAGTCTTGGCTGCATTGTACTCTTTCCAGTATGAGCTGAAGGATGATGCAAAGCAAATGTAGACCTTCCTTTGAAAATCAGTTCTGGTCTTTTAAAGGAAAACACGTTTTTCTACACAGCTTAATATAGCAGTTTATTGGTGAATATTTTTGTTCTGTAAAATCTGTTTCTGAAAGATTGGTACATAGAGTACATAACATAAAACACTTAATTTTAATGACTAGTAAGAGACTTTAGGGAGAGAAACTTGAAAGACATCCAGTATGAACTGAAGTTTGGTTTTGCATGATCAGGTCCTTAGACTATCAGTTCTTCATTGAAAGTATTGCTGCTTCCTTTAGTGCAGTATTGCAGTAGTGCAGGTATTGCCATAGTGCTTGACTTAAAGACTTCATACCATTCAAGGTACTCTCCAATGCAATGTAGCAACATGCATTACACTGTTAAAATAAACCACCATCCCTTGAAAAGTTGCCAAATTAAAACAAAAAGGATGGAAAAAGAGGTGGAGTAAAGACTGAAGGACAGAATTCAAAGCACAAATCTTTATATTTTCAAATGTGGTTTCAATGCTTTTAAGAGTAACTAAGAAGAAAAGTTTTAATGGTGATGTTATTTTAAGAAAATTATGATATTAAAGAAAAATGACGATGCTGAGGAAAAAAGAAGCCATATTTTTTCTTGTTCCCATATGGTCTCTCAGAAACATAAGCCACATGATAACGTTTCAGTTCCCTTTTTGGCTGACTGCACTTTTAAAAGTTATTGCTGCAAATATTCAAAAAAGCTATTTTCAATGTGCCTCTTGGGTGGTCCAAGCATGTCACATTGCAATTAATTTTTAGTGAAGACTAATTTTAGGGTTATTTTTTATCACCTGAATATTCCTTGGAATTAAATTTGTATGGAAAAAATAGAAAATAGAAACTCATACACTTGTTCCAAAAAACCAGTCATGGAAAATGTTTTTTGATATTCACCCATCTCTAATGAAGAGAAATACAGCACGTAAATTCTACGCTATGAAAGGAAATCTAAAAGGAATATTATCTTTATTTCTGAAATTCACATTTTATCCTCTGAACTACCAGTTCCTTTGGGAAATCATGTAATTTTAAAATGTATATGGGATTTTTTGAAAGTATGTTGGAGAAAATAATAAGAGAAAATTCATTATTTATAAAATGACAGGCCTAAAAAAAAAATGGACTTTTAAAGGAAAACAGATTTTATAGAATTCTTCCCTACAAAGCCTTGCTTTCATATTTACATAGTTGATGACACTCAGAGCAAGAATATGGACAAATTGCACTTTTACCCTCATACTTTGCCTTGCAAGAGTTACATACCCGAACAGAATCCCTCCAATACTAATGTCTGTTTTTCAGGATGAACATTGATTACTTATAGACTTAAGCTGTGAAATCAAAATAAACCATAGGCTTTTACAAAATGTCTTTCTAATATGACTGAAGTTTTGCATGCATGATTGCAGCACAAGTGTTTATAGTAAAGAGCCATAGGCAAGATTAAAGATGTATTTCCCATAAATTGGGGATTTCAAAGTTAGCCATAACACATTTCCCTTTCCTATTACCTGTTATGATAAAGAAGTTTTATATTGTTGTTTTTTTCCCAATGTTTTTTTATAAGGGAATTCATTTAGAGCTTGTTGAATCCTATAGAAGGGCTTTCATAAAAATTCTTTTAAATTGAAAGGAAAATCCATCACGTATTTTGCATCTCCTATTTGTTATCACTGTTTTCTTCTGGTCTGTGTGGTGAAACCTATTTGCTTTTCACAGCACTTGAGTCAGAAACTGCTGGGTAAGAGCTGAACAGAAAGAAGAGACAAGCTGTTACAGAAGCTGATAGAAATTGGAACAGCTAGAGATCAAATTGATCTGAGTAAGATAAGAAAATACAGATCTTTCCGAGTTTAAACAATGATCTTCCATCTTCATCTTCCACAAGGGGGTTCAAACTCTTATCTTTGACTTAGAGGTGAATGAGATACGGTGCAATTCAGAACTCCAAACTCTGAGGTCAAGATACTTAACCTTGAGCTCACTGAGAGGATAATCAAGTACTTCTGATGAGGCTGGCAAGGCTGACACCTGCCCTGTACTAAGCAGAGGAAAGCTGGGGAGGACTTTATTTCAGAAGAAGCTATGAAACAACAGGAGAATAAACAGTGCTGCAAGTGAGATGTTAAAATAGTATTGTCACAGAAAATGTATTCAGGTAAGGATGAAGAGCAACTTAAACAGTCACTGCCTTGAGAAGGAGTTCTGCCTAGGTTTAATCATGCTGATAGCTGCAGACCCCCACATTGTTGCAGGAGGGTATCAGGTGGAGAAAAGGGGAAAAGGGGCAAATTAGTAATTGCAACAAATGTTTGCTATGAATTTGGCCCTTTCCCTCTGTTTTATGAACAGTTTTCTTTTTTATTTATATGTATTTGTTATTTTGACTGTTTACTGGGTATTACATATAGAAAAGGTCAGAGTTCCTCTTAAGAAAATTTCTGTGCAACATAAGTAGGAAAATTTTTTTCACAGAGGTCACAAGATTCAACCTTTAAAAAATGCAGAATGACAAGGATCAGGGAATAAACAATACCATCTCCAAGAAACAGACCTGTGTTTATCACCAGCTACTCTTTATACCCAGTTAGTAGAACTGATAGTTCTTGGGTCCAGAGTCTCCTTTTTTGATCTGTGCTTAGTGGTAAAAAAAATGGCACTCTTCTCTTTCTTGCTAGTCTATCATTTGCTAAGGTTATTCCTTGCAGAGCAGAGCAGCTGAATATTTCTGATTTGTTTTATTACAAAGGCAGGCCAGTTACCTTAAACCAATGTGGTGGGTTGACCATGGCTGAACGCCAGGTGCCCACCAAAGCCGTTCTATCACTCCCCCCTCCTTCACTGGACAG
>JANZLQ010000056.1:12967312-12978729 GCA_026212715.1 Elanus axillaris
CCGCTACCAAAACCTTGCCACAGAAACGCAATACAACCAACAATCTGCGCTAACGTGACTGGCTTTGCACAGAAGGTGATCAAGATAAAAAGATATTTTCTACTGCACCACTTGAGCTCTGTGGAGCAGAACCTGTAGAAGTAGCTAGTTTCTGGGGTTAGTAACATTTTCAACTGCTCCAGCTAGATTTGGAAGAGGGTGTCTTACCACATGCCTAGCTTTAGCCCTCAGACAAAATCTGGCCAAAATTATTTCTTTATAAAGAAAGTATTTTTTTAACTCTTTAAAATCTTGATGAATGACAAGAACAGTAAAAAAGGTCAGTTCTTCATTATTCTTTGTGATCCCTTTTACATAGTACTCAGAACTAAATTACCAGTGTTGCCATGGTTCTGTATGTCCAGCGAAATCAAAATTGCTAAATGCATTCATAGGACAGCAAAACTGATCAGCACTGCAGATCTGAAGGAACTTGCTGCTTGTGTTTGGAGAACATTTGTCATACAGTAGAAGAAAATTGGAAGTTTTTCTTGAGCTTTGTTGTTCAATGTATCATTAAACTTACAGTTTTCTGCTAAATTGAGTAATCAGTTTGAATACTGAAAGCCTATTCATCACATTACAAGTTTTGGGGAAACAAAGTGTATTCCATTTAGAAGTAAGCTTTCTCATCTAAGGAATAAATCAATTTCATTTTTTTAGCATCTGAGAAGGTAAAATTTTCCAAGCATATTGAACTGTAGTAATTATCTTAAATAGCAGACTACAAAAAAAAGCATTAAATTCACTTTTTTAATTAAATAAAATTGTATAATTATCAAAATCTGCAAATTCATTAATAGGAACTGAAGTGTTCATTTAAAAACAAAATGCTCACTCATTTCTTACTTAGAACATATTTTCATTATTAGAAAAGCTTCCAAAATTGGGTGGAGTCAGATGACTAGCACATGATTTAAAGGGACATTGCCTGGTTTTATATATATATATATATATATGATTAAAGGTTCTAGAAAATGACAGGAAAAGCCATTTAAGTACTACTAATTCTTCTTCCTTAAATGTATATTTTTTAAAATATTTATCCCCAATGGTATATTTTCCTCCTGTTCAAATTAATATACAAATCTTTAACAGGATCACAGACTCAGTTGATACTTAATTCAGTCCTAGATATGTGCTGAATTGATTGACACAATTGACATGGTTAGTGTTTTGTAAGGGCAGTTTTTAACAACCAGAGACAGTTTTAATGGATATAGAATAGACATGTGAAAACATAGTACTTTATGTAAGTTAATAAACTAAATAATAAACTTAGTATCAGAAACTCAAACTAAACTAAACTAAACATTATAAAGAATAGGAAAAGAATCCTTTCACATGAGCAAGCAAGTATTTCCAGTTAATTAAATTCTGACTACCATGGAAAAATGTAATCCAGGGATGGATCTTTACACAGAGACCAGTCTGGCACAAACACGTTCCAATGATATTAATGAATTTGTATAGAATACATTGTAAAACCAGAAATTTATTGTAGTGAAGTGAATAACAAACTGTGTACCTGCAAGTATTAGCTTAGTTTTAAAATAAAATGTTCTTCTCCGCGTCAGTGTCCCTTTTATGATTGCTTTGTGCCAACATTCCAGAAACAGATTTTATTCCATGAGAATAATCACAGAAAATGAGTCAGCTTTTACATAGCTTTCTTCATGAGAAAATCCCAAAGCTCTTCATAATCCTTTTGGGACCCAGAACAGTATTTTGCTCCTATTTTATTGTAGCAAAAATGGAAACTGGGTAGTCAAATGACTTACGTGGGGTTACGTAACAAGACTGTGGTTACTCCCGTAATATAAGCCAGAGGTTACAAATAGTTTGTTTTACAGCTCCACAACAAAAAAAAGTGCTAGCTTCCTTTCTTTCCATCACACTGAATGAGCAAGATTTGCAAGGATATATAATTTAAAAAAAACACCCAACAACTGAAAAAAAAAACCCTTTCACTGAAAAAGAAAAAAGATACATGCTGAATGAAAAGTTCTGTCTAATATTTTGGGGCACTTGCAAAATAAACAGGACCAGTAGTCTTTCTTCCCATTACCTAAAAATTAAGTCTATCACAAAACATGTTTTGTGATGCAAATGTCCTCAGTTCACCTAATAAGAAGATACCTTAGCCCCTGTACCAGGACATTCTGGATGAGAACCTCTCATCGTCATCCTGTGACACTGCTTCATTTGATACAGATCACTAAGCATTCACTAGAGAGATACGAGCTTCATTGTCCAGATTAACACAAAAAATTAATTCAATTCTTATTGTTCTTGGAAGGAGTGAGGTAAATATAAAGAACCTCCATTTCAGTACAGATCAAAAGCAAATTTGGAAACTTCAACTATTATTTTTCAAATTAAAATCTCAATGCCCAGACAGCTCTTGGAATAGATCTGTTGCTACCTTATTAAAGCAAACTGGACCTTAGCTTGAGTTTGGGACACTTTCTAGAACATTATTGCTTTGAAGTAAGGTTGGGTACTGGAGCTGTATCACATTAATCAAATTCTGCTCAGTGGTGTGCTCAGTAAATTCTCTGTGAACAGTCCTCAGTCAGCTGGGAGGGACATTTTCCTTTGCTTGGTGCATAGGAGTGCTCACAAAGGAGGTTTCAATCCCAGGCATGCTCCCTGTGCACATACTCTGACTTTTAGCTTTGTCCTTGACTAGGAACTATTATGTTATGTATGTTAGAGAAAGACAAGCAAATGAAGTCACAGAAGGTAGCAAGCTGGACGTGAATTCTGACACTTCTGTATGGACCTCCATTAGCTGTTGCAGCATGCGTGCATCCTGTATTGCCAGTTATTAAGTTTACATCTTGTTTATGAAATCTAGTCATGAGTTAAAGTTTCTGTTGGCCCTGGAGCTCAAAATCCCCCTGTCTTTGTGTTGATCTGTTTATTCAGTATGAAGATGTCCAACATACTAAAAGTAACAATCAACAAACACCAATATTGTATAGTTAACCATGTAATTATTGATTCATCTTGGGCTTTATAGTACAGATGATAGGAGTTATTAACACCTCTATTCCATATTATTTCTCTTGCACACCTTGATTCATTTCTTGGGCCAACCACACTCCTCAATTGAGATATGTCATCTGTTGTAGGTATCCTTTCCAACTTGCAAACTATGATACTGGTTTGTAAGCTTGACATTTTCTTACACTGCCACATATTTGGGAAATACATAATTATAGATGTATTTTAACATAGATCTAATCACAGACATGATCATACAACTTAATTGCATGTGCTCAAGACTGTAGAGAATGATCACATCAGCTGATTAAAAAAGAAAAAGGTAAAACCTTTCTGAAAGAAAGAAAAAAGAAAAAAAAAAGCTCAGAACAAATGAACTTTAGAAAAGGAGAAACTCCTTTTGTCTTAAAATTCAAAGCTATGGAAAGTAATTTTTTCTCATTTCAGTTCAGTTCATTTATCTTTGAATAATGCTTAATAGTCTCAAAATTTTGGCTAATATACTCTCACATATTTGAATATAATTTAAAAGACATTTATTTAAAAACTATTAATATTTATGAATGTTTCTTACATTTACAGTCACACATTTGTGAGCACTGTTTGGGATGCCTTCTGAGCTATTAGTATTCATAGTTTTTCTAGGTGAGATCACCAGGTGAGTTTGTTGGCAGATCAGGACATAGGACTCTCCTTTTTAGTTTCAGCATTAGAGATACGTTTCTTCTCTCCCATCTGTCTAAATTACTCTTCAAGGTTTTAGGATATGGATAGCTTTTCTTTCCTCCTTGACAGCTCAGCCCTACAGAATCTCACTCTCTACTGTTCCCAGGTCTACCAACATTAATGTATAGCTGGCAATTTCATTTCATTACTTCAGACAGACTTTCTAAATGCCAGTCCATCATTTGTATGTCCAGAATTTTCAATTTTATAAAGGCCCACTATGTTTTTTTCTGTTTTAAGGATCTCAAGCTTCAACAAGTCATATATTATGGTAAGAGTTAGACATGAAGATATATCCCTGAAGAGTATGACCTGAATATGTAATGTAGGTTATGGGTTAAGGTCCTTTAAAATTAAGTTTCCTCCATCAGCCCAAAGTCACTATCAGGAGCCTTATGCAAGGACCTGTATGATTTCATCATCAAACAGGAACAAGAAAGCTTAGAATTCCCTCCCTACACACTGCATAGTGTAAATGGGACAGGTAAGGCCCATGACTTCTGTGAGAGCAGGTGACATGCTGACATAGATGATATTAAACATAGTGGTGCCATTGTCTGGGCTGCAATATGCAGTTTTCAGGGGATCATTTAACCATCGAGTTAATCTCCTTTCCTTTCTCTTTTGTTCAGAAAACAGGAAGCCATCAGTTTGTGAGATGATAGAATTTTTTTTTCTGTATTTATTGCCAAAATCCATGAGAACCAATCCTTGATTACATTCATTTCCAAGCGTAGGTGCTCCTAGAGGTTTTTTACTACAATTCTTCATACCTATTCATTAATATTCTCTTTAGCTTAGATATATTTTTGGCCGGAACCAACTGCTTTTTTATTTTTTTTTGGTCTAGGAACAGCAGTTTAACACAGCTGACCAATTCAACACAGAACATTACATCAAAGTCAAGGAAGCTGTTGCTATTCCCTAGTTGTAGAATTTTACTAATACTAAAACTAATACTTTTATTATCCCTATAAAGAAGCAAACAAGGACAGACTTTGAAAGGATACTTACACATTTCTTGATCCTCAAAGTTAAATTAATCATTACAATTTATGATTAATGCATTAAAATTAGTCGTACATAAGGAAAGTCATATGATACAAGAGAATCTCAACAGTTTGCAAGACTGGTTATGAATGGACAAAATACACAAACTCACAGAAAGAGGGAGAAATGGCAACATCAGCAGATATAAATTTTCATGTTTTGAATGAATCCAGAATTATTCCTGCAATGAAGTGCTACTCAATGAGAGGAAACATTTCAGACTTCATCTTTTAGCGTTTGTGAAAGGAATGACATTAATAACCTTGTCTTCAAGGGCTGCCTGTCTTCATTCACATAGGCCTGTACCAGCACCTCAAAGTAAGCAGTTAGGAATTGAGTTGGAAGCAGGCAGACTTTTTCTCCTCTGAGGGTTGCTAGAGCATCTGGACAGACATGCAAGACAAGTTAGCTGTTACACAAGAGAAAGTTCAAAGCAACTTATACCTCCCACGGGGCAGGAAAGAACAGTGATGCTCTGAGTCATTCTCTGCTCCTCAGGTGGCACAGCTATGTGCCACTCCTCACGACAGGCAGATCACAAATTTACAGTTTAGCTCATCCAAATGCATCATTGCAAAATCCTTCAAGCTGTCTTGTGTGGTCTTCTTCTAAGGGAATCAAACTCTGCAAAAATGGTTCATCTTGCAACGGTAAATCTGTCTGTGGCTTCCCCGCTGAGACTGCCAAAATTATTACCAGCTGTGATTTCAGCAGTTATTATATAGCCATTTCATAACAAGGACACAACCTATACTATCAGCTCCCTTTACACACAACTGTAGTAGATAAAATGTATTTCATAACCTACAGGATGTATTTGTTTTAAAATAAATATATTTATTTAAATCAGTAGATCTTTTTAAATCAATGTATTTAAAAGTGAGTTTGGTTTTTCTTCTGTACTCTTTAAAAACATGGTCAGCACTGGCGAGAGATTAAATAATTTTGAAAATGAGTCCCTTATTTGTCTGTAAAGAATTTTACTGAATAAGTATAGGGGTTTTTTTCATTTTTTCTTGCAAAGACATTTTTGCTATGGAAATGGTTTATTTTTTTGCATCTGCTTGAAATCCGTCCTATTGAAAGAACCATGCACTGATGAGGAAATAGTATTGCACCAGAAAAAAACTAAAATTAAAAAAGTATATTTGAGTCAAAGTTTTCTAGGAATTTAGGTCAGCCTCTTTGTCTTAACAGTTCTGTAATTGTCTCTGGTTATGCAGGATGCCCCTTAACATTACAGTCATCTGGCACAAAAGCTGAGTAAACAGGAGAAAAAAATAAGGTATATAGAAAAGCATATAGAACATTTTATTAGACCTTTAGATTTTAATAATAATATAATAGGAGGGTCAGAGAAGCATTATTGCTAGAATTAATTAATGCACATGAAATCATAATTTTTAATTAAGAGACATTTTAAGTGGCAAATACATTTAATCTGCTGGGAAGCATCTGGATTATTAATAACTGGATGATTCTTCTCATTTTTTTAATTATACTATTACACTGAACATTTTGTAAAAACTTTGCACATTGTATGAGTACATATATAATTATTTTCTTTCCCTTTCTTTTTGGAAGTGCAATGGGATACCACATTAGGAATGCAAATATTTTAAATCTTTTGTGTTTGCTTGGTTTTGCTTCTTATACCATGCACATCTAGCACTTAGAAAGTGCTGTCTTCAAACCATGTTTTCACAGAATACTCTTCTCTGTTTCTGGAAATCTTTATAAGCATATTCATTCCTTTGGGCTAAAATCCAAATCCCTAAGGGTCAGTTGAGGAATTGTGAACAGATTTTCTTATATCGATTTTCATATCCATAAACAAGGGCTAGCTTTTTTGTATACAAATAGATAATATTTATAAACTAAAGAGATCCTCTAAAAGTCTGACCTAAGGTACTTCATGAAATAGTTTTTAAATTTAGTTCAGCAGGAGTGAGTTTATTTAATGCAAATTCTTTCATTGATAAGCAAAATATACAACTATGCATATTACAAGTGTTTAATGGGGACAGATATTACATAGTAGCTGATTTTAAAGCAAAATCATAGACATCAAGCAGACTAGAGTGGGAGTCATATTACAGAATTAGAAGACAAAATCTGACACTGGATTTAAACAGTTTAAAATGCATCATTAATTTCTGAAATTTTAATTTCTGAGCACAACAGACTGAAACTCTTCATTTTCAACAACCTCAAATTATTGCAAACACTTTTAGGCTAATCTTAAAATGGCAAAATCTGAAATATGAAGTTCTATTTATCTTTTTTTCAATTTTAACTTTAGATTTTTAATGTAAACAAGTTTCTTATAATGTTAGTTTCTTATTTGAAATTATATACCATCTAAAATAAAACTATACCTTATTTTATGACTTTCATTATTAATGCTTTGTACTCTTGGTTGTTGCCTTGATCCAACTTGAACCATGAATGCACTAATAATCCACTTTGAATAGATCTCACTTTCATGTAATTTGAAAGGGAAGTTTTTGTCTATGTCATAAAGTAGCTTCATAGTAAAATGACATATAACATTAAGGTAAGAAAGTGTTATTGACAGTGTTAATTTCATTTTTTACTGATAGATAGCGGAATATACATCATTATAAACAAAATCTTGGATTGTTATTGTGGATTACAAAACTATGGATTGTTCATTATAAGTCTCCACCTAGGACATTCTTGCTTTTACCATGTCTCAGTGCCTCCAAGCTGTAGATTTTCACTTCTTTCTTGCTTTTGGATTAAATTACCAGTGAGGGAGGAAAATGAAGAAGAAATTAGGCTCTGCAGTGGAATATCTCATCCTATTTTAGCCTTTTCCAATGACCATAAGTGAGCCATTCATATTCCCCAAAACACATTACTTTAATCATTCTTTTTTGAAATCACATACATGGAGTAAGTACATTTTTTCCTCAATACTCATGAGATTTAAATCTAGTGTATAATGTTCCTTTTGTTCCATTAATGAATACCCACACATATACCTTGGCTTGCAAAATGGAGATTGGATTTTCACCTCTTTCAGTGAGAGAGTTCAACTACACCAGTAAAACCGGATTCTTGCTTCCCTTTTTTAATGGTAACACGTATAAAAGCCTGTTCATTTAGCTAGCCTGTCTTGAGCAGCTTTTTACCTGAGACAATGGAAATAATCTTACCTTGGGCAACCCATTTTAGGTGCTGCACTTTCTTCTCTATGCTGTTTGAAATCTCTTGATTATAGAAAGTCTCATTATTATTTTGGATGCTATCATGGAAATAAGCTGCTATTAAGCATCCCAATAGACAACGAGAACGTGGTATTCAGAGCCTTGAAGAGGACTTCTTCATCAGTGCCTGAGTTTCCTCAGTGGTGTAAGGATCAGCTGCTGTACAGTACATTAATGGGTTCCAACGGGTCTGTCAAATACAGTTCACTTCGTTAACCTTGCCATAATTAACAACAGACATTTGATAAAGGTGTTTGTTCTCCCATGTCCTGTATCATACCATACCAGTACCGACATCTCAAAGGCCTGTTGTTAGGTACAAACATATAACAAAGGATACATGTCTTTCCTTAAAGATCTTATAATCTAATTGCAAAGGAAGATGCAGAAAACGGATAAAATATAAAAGATAGAAACCAAAGGGTAAAAACAATCTGATTATGATGAAAGCTTGCAAGGTGATATGCATTTTGAAAAAAATCTGTCATCTTTGTAGTGTACAGGTTTCATACATGAAATTTTGTGGAGTGATGACCTTTAAAACAGATGGATAGATAATTTCAATTTCTTTGATTTCAGACCATAGTGCTCAAATAACATGACAAGGTGAAGTTCTCAAAAAATAATGATCCAGGAGAATCAAGAAGAGTCCACACTGGTGTCATCCAGCAGATCAGTCTTAAAATGAAATGTGTAATATATTATATGCATTTACTGTGCCTGGTCATGCTGATCTGCTACTCCTTTAGTACTTCTGCACTACTAGAAAACAGAAATGGTAGAAAAAGACTGCAAAGATGACATTGATGGACTTTGCTAATGAGTGTGGGATTAATTCACCAACTGAAAATACTCTCCTAATACATGTAAAACTATCAAAAACAATGAATGTTTTTCCGCTATGTATACCAGGGATATACACAGGGGATAGGTTCAGATGTGGAAGGGTTTACATACATTAAGTGATATGTTGCTAGTATTATTCTAAACTTTCACCTGGCACTTTCAGGAGTTTTTCCTCATGACAATAACACTCAGTTCACAGTTGCTACTACTGTGTCAGCACTTCTATTATGAACCCCTATTTCAGTGGTTTATAAATCAGCGTCATCATTTCATTCCAACTCTACTCTGGACCCATACAGTCTCACTTTATGAGCTAATTTCTCTTTTATAATTTTGAAAAAAGTCCTCCTCCCAGAAGTCTGTTCTTTCTGTGATTTCTGTGTCTGTGCAAATAGTGAAATGTTCCTTTTGATCCCTTGAATATAAAAGGAACTTAACTGAATCTGTTTCCTGGTGCATTCACATAAAATAATGAAACAATTTAGAAAGTCACCACTATCCTTTTTTTTCATGGGAGAAGAAACTACAGTACAGCCACTGAGGTACCTTCAGTTCAGGTAGACTTATCTGAACTATTTAAAACTCCCCAGGGTAGTTTTCTGCTAGCAGCAAAATCATGTCAGCACTGAACATGATATAGGCTGCAAAACTTAACTGAAGTCCTAAATAATTTTCCTGTGAGCTGAATTGTATTCCACTGTGTTTGTAGTCCCAGCAGCCCCTGATCTGGGAACTTGGAAACTCCTAGGATATATCTGCAGGCACTGCAGAAGAGGTATCCTCTGTATGACATATTCAGAAACATCACATGCCTGAAGCTCATGTGACTTTAAGGGATTTATTTCCTTCATTAAGGGCTAAAATAAAAGATGGAACAACCACAATATGAGGAAGTAATATCAAAATGGACTTGAATCGTATGACTAAATAAAGACAAGGCTACTGCTACTTTCTTAATGCACATTTCTCTAGGGAAAATAAAAGCATACAGTGGAAACATTGCAAATTGTTTTGTGCCTTGACTTTGTTGGACTCTGGACTGGACTTGAGTACATTGATCACTTTTTATTTTCCTTGTTGAACAAATCATTACATATATAAAAATAACAAAACCTGTGTGTGGAGGGGAAAAAACACAACAAAAACAACTACAAGTGGTTATGCTGAACAATGCTGAGTGATGAAACAGCTTACTGTACAAGTATTTGACTATTCAAGAACAAATACAAATGAATGAAAGAAATTTTTTTACAAGGAATAATTAAGTAGTCTTATTGACAAGTTGAGATACAACAATACAGTGCAATATGTCTTTAAAATTAACTTAAATTTGTTAACTTGCAAGTAAAACACACACATATATATATTATTATTTTTAAATTTTATTTATTTTGTGGTAACCATAAGCCACTACAAATAAAATCTGGAACCTAAACTTTAAGGCAAACTGCTAGTTTTCTGAAATAAGAACCAGCTGTATGTATTCTGGCAACTGAGCTTAATTCTCAGCGTGATGAATAAGCCATGAAAGATTCTGGCTTACTTTGTGCAAATGTTGCCTTTGCAATATTAGAAGGAGTAAGAAGTAATATTTTGGTTGTATTTATAGAAGCTTTCTACCTTTTGAATTCAAAGGGATCATTCTGGCCACTTTTTCAGTGATTTGTAAAATTACTACATCACAATTCACAGTGTTGGGAAAAATCAAAGAATCGTGGAATCATAGAATCATAGAATGGTTTGGGTTGGAAGGAAGCTTAAAGATCACGTAGTTCCAATGCCCCTGCCATGGTCAGGTACACCTTCCACTAGACCAGGTTGCTCAAAGCCCCATCTAACCTGGCCTTGAATACTTCCAGGGATGGGCCATCCACAACTTCTCTGGACAACCTGTTCCAGTGCCTCACCACTCTTATAGTGCAGAATTTTTTCCCTAATATCTAATCTAAATCTAGCCTCTTTCAGTTTTAAGCCATTACATCTTGTCCTATCACTACATGCCCTTGTAATAAGTCTCTCTCCAGCTTTCTTGTAGGCCTCTTTTAGGTACTGAAGGCTGCTATAAGATCTCTGTGGAGCCTTTTCTTCTCCAGGCTGAACAGCCACAACTCTCTTAGCCTGTAGTCATAGGAGAAGTGCTCCAGCCCCCCATTACCTTCATGGCCCTCCTCTGGACTCAGTCCAACATGTCCATGCCCTTCTTATGGCGGGGTCTCACGAGAGCAGAGTAGAGGAGTAGAATCATCTCCCTCGACCTGCTGGTCACGCTTCTTTTGATGCAGCCCAGGATGCAATTTTCTTTCTGGGCTACACACACACATTGTGGCTGGCTCATATTCAGTTTTTCATCCACTAATACCCCCAAGTCCTTCTCCTCAGGGCTGCTCTCAATCCACTCATCACACAGACTGTATCTGTGTTTGGGATTGCCCCAACCCATGTGCAGGACCTTGCACTTGGCCTTGTTGAACTTCATGAGGTTGGCACAGGCCCACCTCTCAAGCCTGGCAAGGT
>JANZLQ010000056.1:12983809-13010367 GCA_026212715.1 Elanus axillaris
TCCAGCAGCTTCTCACAGAAGCCACCCCTGTAACCCCCCCCCGCTACCAAAACCTTGCCACAGAAACCCAATACAGTTATCTATGGGTTCAAGCTAGATGATAACAGTAGTCACTTCTTTTCTATGAATTTATGACTACAAGGACTGATTCAGCTATGACAGCCAACTGCCATTCTAATTTAAATGGAATTTCTTTCAAACCATTTTTTCAGCCTCATATCATGGAGAAAATTAAGCAGTGGGTGACATAAATCAAGGAATTAATGTACAAGCAGTATCTTCTTCATGAGTAGCCTACCACATTAGTTTTGCTTATATCTATGTGAGATAAGCTGCAATTAATTATTATTGCAGTAGAATTCTAAAATCTCCTAGTTGAAAAAGTCAAGTACCAGCAAGAACTTAGTGAGAGATGGCTTCATCTCTATAGAGTTTAGCGTCTCAGGGTTGAAGGAAATGCTGTAAAAGAAGATTAAATGACTTGCCTACTAACACATAGCCATCCAGCAACCAAAAAAAAAAAAAAAAAAGAAAGGAATGGTAATCTTCAGATCCTCAGAACAATATTTTATTTTATTGGACCACATTTTCTACCTTTATTCTATTTAAAAACCTTAAGATATGTAATTTTAAATACAAGCAGACATTTTCATTTGCTATTGATAAAGAACATTCTCATAGTGCTTCAGTGAGCACCTTCTATCGGCATTTCTACTTTTTGAGTGCTTAGAAGTCATATCCTTGAGATATTTCTCTTTGTTCACATTAGTGGAGAAGAAGGAATGGAGGAAAACTGACTAGAGGACTATTTCTTCATAATCTATACAAAGATTCTGTTAGACCCCAGACTCTTTTGATCCCAGAGTAAAGTAACTCTTTAACATCATTAATGGTATACATCAATGTATTTTATACCATCCACCTCTTCAGTTTTGCTTAATGTCAGATAAATCTTGACTATAGAAATTTATCTGTGTTTAGAGTTATGATAATAATGTCATGCAGCTGCGCTGAAGAAATTTGCATGAATCAGCTGAATAAAAAAAAATTGCATTAATATAGTATTAGTTAAAAAGAAAAACATTGAAACCGAAGACTAAATTATAAGGCTAAATTTCAATAAATATAGTACAATGCTTTTGATTTCCTTTCTGCTTTTCTTCCCTTAAAACTCATAGGATCAAGTTCCTCCATAAATTGAAGTTTAGAATTTTGCTCTTACAGAGAAGAAAATTAAGGCTCTAATATAATAGTATGATCCCAGGCATTAGGTTTTCCTTCAAAGTAAGGACCAAAAGGCAAAATATTCTGTGATTAATTTTAGCTGCAGACAAGACTGAGTCCCACTGTCGCTTCATGAGTAATTCCTGCCCAGATAACCCCTGCAACAATTTAAACAGACAAATTAGAAAGCAGTATAAGACAGAAAATACAATTATCTGGATTTATATTCCTGAGAGAATTCTGCATGTTAGCCCTTACTGCTGGTTGAATCTGGTCCTGTGATGTACATGTTCAAGTTGTATAAAAATATACATGATTCTTCTGTGTACTAGTGTCATAAAAACTACAATAGATGGCATTAAGAGATTAATTGCAGTGATATACAAAATTACAAATTCCAATTCTAAAAATCATCCTTTGAAAAAGATGCATTCTTCTGAATCTTTTTCTCTTTTCAATTTTGTTTGCAATTGCTTCATTTATTGTTCCAACTTTCTATACTGTTCTAAAATATTTAAATATCCTAGCTATATACATTCCTTGTTCATCATCATTCACAAAGAAAAATAACCAAGAAGTTGAAAAAGTGGTTTACTTTACCATACTCTCAACTAAATAGTGTGTACAAGTAAGTGTATCAACCAGTTATTGCTGCCATCAATTTACTTAATTAGTAAATCACAGAAGAAATAATATTTTTTCTTTATCTTATCATATATATCACTGAAGCTCAGTGACTGAAATCATATTGATTGTTCTTTGGGAAAATAGTTACCTATAAATACACACGCACATACTACTCTTAATTTGTTTCTACTTTTATGTTTTTTGTTTTTTTTAAATGTATATCCCATAGTTATGTACATACACTGTATATTTCGCTATTATACCAACTAATTTGAGGAAGTTAGGTTCTAGAGTGTCACTGAACTGCTAATGAAGCATCCCATGGAAATAAAAGTTGTTCTTTAGTGTCTGTTCCTTAACAGCAGTTCCACAGACCATCTTGTCTCCAAAACATTTTATCCAGAAGAGAAGGTAAAAATGACTAAGATAGAATGGTTCAAATAAATATTGATTTTCAAAAAAAGAGTTAGCTTCAAGCACTGCATATATTTAAGTTCCATGATACGAATGTCTCATACGCAGTATCTAACTTGTGAATTTTATTTTATAAAACTAATGCAAAGAAAAAAAAATATTACAAGTCAGCTTTGTACACGTGTAACTATTACTTCAGGTAAGACTTGAAGTGTGATCCACGCATTTTATAAATGGACAGTGTTTCTGACTCTGCAGCATACTTGGGCCCTGGCAACAGTTTCAGCTATTAGCATTTATTCTGTATGGGAAGTGTTTGTCTGCTTCTCCAGCAGAAAGGGTGAACATTTTACTCAGCACCTTTAGTAAGATGCTGTGCAAGAAAAGAGTGTTTATTAAGGACAATGGAAAGCTGGTCCTGGAAAAAAAAAAAAAAGTTTTCTTTCCCAGTTCTTTCCAGAATTTTTGTTTAGTCATTTTACACCACAGGAGCTGACCAATACTCCCTTCTTTTGTCAGCTTGCAATTGGGGCAGTATCTGCCCTGCTCATTTTTTAATCTTTGCATTTCTCTACAGTGATGGATTTGAGGTTTTTTTCCTCCCCTTTTTTTTGGTGAAAAGAATAGAATTGTATTCTTTATCTTCTTATGAAAGGAAAACTTGACAAGTGATTGCCTGTTTGGTCTTGCTGTCAGGATGTGAAGAACTTGACATAACTTAATGACAGAAACAAAATAGCAGTTCTGAGACACATATTAAAGACTTAAACCACTTATTTTCAGTTGCAAGAAAAGCTATTAAATCAGACTTCAGCTTTTATAGCTGAAGGGCTTGGAGAGTGGAAAGGAGAGAAAGAACACTTGTAAGAAAAGGATATTTTATCTGCTGCTCACAAGGCAGACACAAACCCCTACTGAGCCTTTTCCTTTATACTTCATTGCACTGTGTTTGGGGAATGTCATTTTTGCTATCAAATGATGTTCAGCATATGCATATTTAAATTCATGTTAATAAATGTTAAACCAAAAAGTCGTTCTTCAGGTAAGGACACTTGACTTTAACCTTTTTGTTTAAGACAAAACCAAGAATTAACATGAGGACCAAAGGCCTTTTTTCTTTTCTTTTTTTTCTGGCTGCTCTCTCCAGTATATAAAACTTAACAGTTTAGGTGACAAATCCTGCTACATTCTTTATGGGTCAAAAAGACATTTTTCAGTCAAAGTAGCCCAGATACTGTTCAGATGTGAGTTCTCCTACACCAGTAGACACATGTAGAGGAGGCAAAAATACAGACCCCACAGAGGACTTCTGCACAAGATAGCCATATTCTAAGGAGTCATCTGCTGAATGTAGATTTTGATGTAATCTTCCTTATCACAGCTTCCAAGCACAGAACTGTACTGAAAGGGCTGGAAGACTCAGACATGCAGTAGAAGAAGATCTAGCTCCTCTAACATGAGTTAGGATTTTTGGCAGTATTTAAGCAGGATTAAAGCCCATACGATTAAAACTCCAGGCTTTAAAACGGCACTAGGCATTTAGCTCATGGGATACCTAAACTCCATATGTACCTCAGTTTTGAATATTAAATCTGCTTCTGTGCAGGCTACAGAAGTCTCAGACAGGACATTGAGGAAAAGCAGACTGGTCCCCAGCTGGAATCCTAAGACAGGGTTTGCCCTGGAAGTAATGAAGAGGGGGGAATTTTCAGTCTAGATCCTCCTATGGTGAAAATGCATAAACAGATCTTCACCTCTGCCATCCAGGTGAGAATCCTAATCACTGCACTTCGATGTCATGCTCCTTCTTTCTGGCCCTCTTGGAAGAAGTTCTTGCTCATTTGTTTGTTTGCTTGCTCGATTGCTTGCTTGGTTTTTGCATGGTGGGGTAATTTCAAAAGGAAGTCAGGAGGGCAGTACGCCTCAAAATAGAGAAAAGTAATTAAAGCAGTTGCTGAGCAAAGGACAACAGTAGACTGTGCTGTCCTGAAGCAGGGGAAGGAATTAAACTGAAGCCATCACATCCTAAGCAGGGGCCTGCACTAAATAACTTGTTGCATAATTGTAAGAGCATTGCTATCTTAGAAGAAAATATTAAGATATTTTTCTTAAATTGCACTTTTTCCTTAAAATTATAGAGGAAAAAAACCACATGGTGAAATTTTTTTTAAAGTAGGCGGAGACACCAACTTTTATGATAAGATTATGATCTGCAGTTCTTGAAAATGTATGAAAACATTTTCTTAGTAAGACGATTGCAGTCTTGAAGTGGAGGTTAAGAAATTTTGCCATCTTTTGCATTTCCTTCCTGGATGATGAAGTTAATGTCCATCTAAGGAGTCAGTCTGGTTGTGGGGAGTCCCTTTCTGACAAATCTAGCACATTGCAATTCTAGGCACTTAACTCAGGTTTTTAATTCAGTGCTAGGAAACAGATGATCTAATCTTTTTTTTTTTTTTTTTTTAATCTAGTCCTTAATGGCTTTCCAAGGTCACACAGTAATACCAAGAAACAAATTTTCCTGGGAGTTTCAGCCTGAAAAGTTATTTTCATTTACCACTGCAGACAGAGTTATGTAGCATTACTGCAGTCATGCAGCTGAGAAATTCCACGTAAGATACGAGTGGTTTTTTTTAATTTTCCTAAATTCACAGAGTTTTTCTCATTTCCACGGTCTTTGGCACCCAGACATTTAGGCTAATATGAGTTAATGAGCGTCTTGCATTCAAGTGTATTAAAAGTGCCTCACTGGTTAAATCTGCCTGTTTGTACTGTATCTCTCAAGAATAGCTAAAAAGTAGGCTTTCCGATGACTTTTTAAACTTTTTTTTCTGAAAACAGAAGATCAATTGCTGTGTTAAATAGATTTAAAAAAATCTAGTACATGCTACCATTGTGTGCTATAGGAAAGATTTAGGTTCTGAAAAAAGTAATTGGGTGATTTATACTTCAATCACATGCAAGCATATGTATGGTCGAATATAAAATAAACAAGAAATCTCCAAAAAAATATTTTCTATTTCTGCTTTTACGTGCTGAACTTAAATATGTTGTCTTATATTTTTATTAATTATTAAGATTTACTGTTCTATACTTTCATGCTTAGTGCATTGCTGCTCACCTCATGATATATATTAAGGATTTTGTTAATACTGTCTTTTTTTCTTTTAGTAACTAACACGCTATTTTTGTTGCCTATGTGTATTATGTTAATACAGCCTGACATGTCAGCTGAATGTAGAGGTATATGAGATGTAATGTGTATATAAAATTCTCCATCAAGAAAAATAATTATAATATGTAAATATAAATGGCTGTGGTTTGGTTGTTTGTTGTTGTTGGTTTTTCTTTTATTAAGATTATTGTGTAATGTAAAAATGTACAGACTTAGAAATTATTTTAAGACATTTGATTAATTTCTCTTATTTTAAGCATATAAAGTGTAGGGTACACTCATAATTATCTGTATGGCCAGAAGAGGAGGATCCAGAAAACCACTTATGTTCTCAAGCTTTTACACTTTAAAAGTAACAAGGAACGAAGGCATAGACAGCAATATGTGTGTGTGTGTGTGTGTGCACGTGCACTCATGCACACATGCATTAGTTCATAAGGCAGCAGAAGAGGAATATGAACAGGATGTGCAGTCAAGGTATGAACATGGAGCTGGAATTCTGGAAGTAATCCTTCATCTCAGAGTTTCATAGCCTATAAGGATTTCTCTCCATCAGAACTGATGAATAAATATAAAGTCACAGAGGTATATTATTAGAATAATAGTAATAAATAGGCTAATAGAAATAAATAGCCTAACAGAAATAAACAGTTTTCAACAAATAAGACATATAGCAAGTAGCTGCAAACAATCAATCTGAAGGTATTGTTTCTGGATTCTGACATTTCAAAATTTTTTTCTCACATGTTCTTGCTTCCTAACTCCTGTAACATAGGAAATCAGAAGTAATGGTTCTTCCAAGAGAATCACCCTGGGACTCCTCATCAGGACATCATGGAAGGTAGTTTAGAAGAGACAGATACTGTGGAAACAGCAGAAATATTTCTGTATTGACTTTCTTGAGAGTATTAAACAGTCTAAAACATTGGCATACATACATTTCTTGCATTCAATAAGCTGGCACATATGTTTCTTAGTACAGAGTATCAGTCCATGGCAAACAGTTTGCAATGTTCTTCCCATCAAAATGAAATGTTAAAAAATACTTTCTTTGTGTGTCTTAGGATGAATGTATTGTTCTTATTTCTGCTCAGAAATATTTAGAAAAACAATGGAAACTGTAAGAGAATATTAATGTCATCTAATATTCAGCTCATCATTTCTCATAAGTATTTTGCTCTTATTTCTCTGGCTTTCTGTATACTATAAAGAAGACACAACTATGAGAGGCTGAACAATGTTTGTGATTTTAATGTTTTAAAAAATAGTAACTTTAATGACTTTTAATGATTTTTTTAAATGTTTTTTAAATTTTTTAGATGCTTTGTCTAGTGTTCAGGAATAGCAAACAACATATGTATTCTTGTATATCCCTATAAAATCCATATTTGCTCTCAGAAAAAATCAACCTCATAACATCTGTCTGCAACATTGGGTTATTTTGGTCTTTGAAGATATGCAGAAACAGTTTCTTCTCTTTAGCTTGCTCTTTTCTTTTACTAGTGTACACATTTTCTCATGTTCAAACAGAATCACTCAAGCAAATATCAGCCCAAACCATCTCAAGCTAGCTTGCCGCAGTTTTGCCACACAATGCAAAAATGACCATTTTCCCTTGCAGAATCATAGAATGGCCAGGTTTTACTCACAAACTTGAATAAAAATGAAAGAACTAAAATTAAATGTTCTATGAAACAAACTGAAAATTATATGTGTTTCTGTTTACAGGCATACAATTAGTTTTGTAAGAAGTCCGCTTGTGTTGGTAAATTGTTTAGGCTTCTTAGCTTATCTCATTTGACTGTACCTGTTATTTGTGAATCTCTACTGAGTATCAATCAACTTTTCATAAAATAAGTAATTTACTCGCATTTTACCTCAAAATTTCTTCTATGATTATCATCTCAGTAACAATGTTGCTTACTCTTTCTAAATGACTGAAATATTGACAACAAAATATTTGGTATTTGTATTTTAGCTAAATTTATGTCTATGAGCATTCTGAGACTGCTGACATTTTTATAAATATCCAAACACTTATGAGCTGTTAATATACTAGTAATTCATATCGGAGTGATGAAATTCAATCTACAATCCCAATGAAATGTTTAGATTCAACATTTGTAAATAGTGTATGTGCATATTCACTTGATAGGACAGGTCAGTCTTCAACTATTGTGATTGCTATTCATGTAGCTAGAATGCCCAGCAGTTTACTGGTAAGTAGATAGTATTTCAGTTTTGAAAATTAATATGAAATGAGTATTAAAAAAAATATTCAACAACATTGACAGAGAATCCCAGAAGCCAAAGTATTCCATATGTATTAGTCACACTTTTCTGACTCTAATCAGCAAAGCCAACAAATATGTACATCAATGTAAGTAAACAAATAGTTTTATTGGTTGTAAAGTGTTTAACTCATAAAAAAACTCTCTCGTGTCTAAAGCTACATATTTATGTGACTGTAGTGTTAACACTACACCAATGCTCCCTTTTTAGTCTCCAAACTGACAGGGCCAAAAGATTTGCTATAATGTTTTTCAATGCTGCCTCCTGTCCTACCACTATAAACTGAACTGTGACCTTGGTCCACAGAACTACAACTATCTATAAGTGTTTTCTGTTTTGTTTTTTTGGTTTGTTGGTTTGGGATTATTTTTTTTTGTGGTTTGTTGGTTTTTTTAAGAGAGAAGTTAATTTTCATTTAAACAAAACTTAAGTAATGATGAATGGTGGAAAGAACTGGAGGAAAGCCTTACCAGCATTCTAGTGTGCTAAACATAGTATGTAAACACTCTTCTCTAACAGCTTTCTCTGGTTTGCTTTGCACATGTAGCTAATTTCACAATTTTGAAATTCAAACAGCAGGCAATTAGAAAATGTAAATTTCTTATGTCATAGTCTAATAATATTGTCTTTTATTCCAGTGTCTGATTAAAGGTTGAGAAAATGATATATTAGCTACTTTTGTGTTCTTGTGAACTATAATTTAAACAAAGTGTATGCTGTAAATAGTATATACATGTCGACAGGCTACATAAACACAGCTTGGATTTGTTCTAATATCCAGATCAAATCTCAGAATAGCATTAAGTTCTATATTAAATATGAATTTCTCACATTCTTTGCTCTTCTAGCTGTGCTTGTATAGTGGGATGAGAAGTTAGGCTTAAAATCAAAGACTCTGTCCCTGTTTCTTTTAGAGGAATTTCCTGGTCAGTCATCTATGTATGGAAAATTTGAGAGCAAGAACAATGACTTCTAATATAGTCTTTTGTCAATTAATTAAGGAACATTTAACGAAAGTCTCTGCACCATTTGTCTACCTGTCATATTAACCCACTATAATATTTTCTCTTAGTGACTACAAAATTGAGAATTATGGAGCATGCTCCTCAGCACAGTAATTTTAAACCAGGAAAAAAAAATCCAACTTCTTATTTCATGGATGGAACTTATAAAGGTAATGGTGTAGATTATGAATCCCAAAGTAGTTGCTTTTTACCATTACCGCATTAGAAATTTTAGTATTTCTAGTGTGTCTTGTTGCTAGCCTGACATCATGGAAGTTGAAAATGTGAAAAATTTATGTCACAAACTTTACGGTTAATTTCCTCTTCCTTAAAGGTGATCTTTGCTACCTGAACTACAGCGGCATGGTTACTTCTGTTTTGTTCTTGTTTGTGTGGGGCTTTTTCCTTCTGTGGAAATCTGAGATTATGTATGCATTGGTTCCAAACCACTCGTTGATTTTTGTGAAAAAAATTACAATATTTATTTCTTCCTCTGCTGTAGCTGTGAATAGAGATGTATGAGTATGTTTCCCCTTTTCTTTTAACTTCTTCAATATACTTTGTCCTCTCTGTTTATTTATCTCATCAATCAGGATTATAATGTTGGCTGGATTATTTGGCATTCTAAATAAATAGTGTATGCAACTCTTTCCTGCCTAAGAGTCTTTCACGTTTTACATTCACTTACATCAGAAGGTGTGGTAGTAATGCTGGCAATACAGAATTGTTCATTTTGACAACTTTCTTATAGGCTTTGCAATACTTCTGATGTGTCACATCTATATTTATTAAATGACTGTAACTTAATACACATAAAGATAAGGACTGTTCCAGGGGTAACAAATGTCCATGTACAATAAGCATGCATGCAGAGATACCTTTCTGAGGAGCAGACATTCTTTGGATTCTCATGAGCAGCAAAATGTTAATAAATAATATTTTTACAAAAGATCTTAAGTATTAAAGAGAGGCATGCATGTGACCAAACTGAAAGCTATTCAGAAATCAATTGCATTTCAGAAATGTCATTTTGATCCTATCTGTCCAGCTTTAAGAAGAGTCCTGAATTTTTTGCAGTTTGTGTCATGCAGCCAGCATATCTAATTTACATGTGACAATCCCTTGTTAGGAAACACTTGGTCATTTCTGGTCAACAGAGAAACTTTAGTCTACACATAAAAAACTGTGAAGACACTTTATGGGGCTTGAAAAATCAGGCAAAACTAAACTAGCTGACATGTACAGCATAACTAAAGTCTGTAATGCAAAAGCGGTAAAGATTTTTTTTAAAAAAAAAAGATATAAAATACAATACTGTCAAAGATGAAGAGGAACTGTTAACATGGCATTTAAAGAAATGACTGAAAGTAATATGATGCATTAGGCATGATGGGGGAAGTATCAATGCTTTGGACAAGGAAAAAGAGGAATGAAAGAGAGAAAAATCACTAGATCAGCACTAACTAAATTTTTCACAATTGATGACCTTTTTTTTTAGGATTTACAGGAGTCTTCAGTGAGAGTTTGGACATAATGAAAATAGTGATCTTAATTGTCATTGGTAGAAAAATGTTTGTAAGAAGGAAGGCTAAGAGTTATTTATACTGCCATGTGCCAAGAATGAGACATATGACAACTTGTTTGTTCAAATGAAGAGCAAAATATTATTAGCAACAGTGAATCAAAAGAACAGAGTTTAAATTGCCATCAGTTATTAAAAAGAGCTAAGATAATGTAGATTCATTATTGGACCTTTATATAGCTTGACAGACATCATACGCTTACTAGTTGAGGGAAGCTATGGGGATGCATCCTCAAGCATCCCAACAATTAGTCCCTGCAACCTAATTTCTTGCTGCTTATCACCATGCAAACATCAGAGACATAAATCAAAAGAAACTTTTTAAACTTCTGCTATTCCTTAAATAAAAGCCTTCATGTTCTCTTTAATTGCACTCCAAAGGTCACTACTAACATGCACACAGTCGTTGTCACATGCTGGTTTCCCAAAACCTGTGGAAATGAACCAGACATTTATCAACCTTTCCATTATGCAACCTTTCTCCTTAAACCTAAGGCCAATATCTTCAACTGTCTCCAAGACATAGGAAATGCTTATAGAAACCTTAGAGTATCTTATATTACAGAATTTACAAGATCCTAGTCAGAAAAAGCAGTAAGTGCTTGCAACCAGAACTCAAAGTTTGTCTCTGATATATGCGGTTGAATACCATTGTGCCCAATTACTTATGTTGTATAAAGAGTGGCATGCATATTATTGATACTTGGAAGGAAAATGGAAATATCTGGAGATTAATTACTAGGGGAGCACAGGAAGAATGCCTCTCAGATATAAAGGGCACAGGCAGCTGGTTTGGAGCCCCACCTAATCTGGCCACAGATTCAAGTGTCGCTTGCCCATGGTCCTGCTCAAAACTGAGTGCCCTGTGAAAGCAGAAGTTGTTCATCTCCATTTTCATGGCAGGACTATATCTAAGGAAGCAGATGTCAAGGAGAGAGAAGCATATCCAGACTGTATAGCTACTCAGAAGCACATCACCATAAGAAGTAACTGGGAATGTCAGACAAACAAGCTGTTGGGCAGTATAGCAATCTCATCTCTGAACTAAAAGTGGAATTCCTAAGAGCTCATTAGAAATACTTTCGCTAGGGAATTTCAGCAAGAAGCAGTCTAGTTTCCTTTTTACCAACCAGTACCTTCTGATTAGTGACAGTCAATGCATACCTTTGAGGAGTTCCACATGTACCGTGAAAGCACTAGGGAACCCTCATGACAAGAGTGTAGCTTGTTTACCATTTTATTCCTCTCCCTTGATCCCACAGACTCGGAAACTGAAATAGATATCTCCTGGTAACATTTGTTCATTGAGCATAAGAAAGTTGTGTATGCAATCATAATTTAAAGATGTGGGGGAAACAGTAATTATTGCATGAAGAATATCTATCTGATCATTTTTCAGCCATTTTTTTCAGTCCATCACAACAAAAAGACAAACATTTTCAGGTGCAGAACTGTGTTTCTTCAATACTGAACCAAATAAACCCAGCCCCCAAACCCTTGGAAAGGGAAAGTCTTAATAACTCTGTAGTACTAGTGAAAGGGGTAGGCTAGGTACTTCAGAGTCAGTGTCACTCAGCAGTGTTTCCTGAAAGGCTTCACTTGGACATCATCATCCTGGGAGTATATTAATATAAAAGTTACACTGATATTTGAATTGTTTGGCTGATATTATAGTACATTCAGCAAATAGAAAGTTTAGCTAAGAGTGACAAATGCTGTACTTGAGGGAAGATTTAAAATAAAGGATGGAAACTAAAAGCCTGGTACTGCAACCATTGGTGTTTATATGCAAAAAAAAATTGCATTCGAGTTTCAAGTGCTCTGAGGCCACTTGCCCCTCATACTATATACTTGACTATAGACCATCAAATCTTTGAGTAACAACATCCAAGCAGATGGCTAAAATAACCAAAATAACAGATATAGTTTTTAAAAAACAAGTATGCTGAAGAAGTTCATGGGAGCAAAGCTAGATTTTCGGAACTTTATTGTCACTCTAAGCCAGAGCAATTTAAAAGTGCCCTCAAGCTATTCAAATGCTATGTATTATGGAAGACTTTCACAGCACAGTACTGTGATGATGGCAATGCAAATGAAGGTTTTAAGGTAATTCTGTGCTTTCTCCCAAGATGTCTCAGGGTTGATTGTATTGGTGAGTTCAACAAAAGTGCCCACAGATGGTTGATTTCTGCACAGTGAATGTTGGTCAAATCAATACTAAAGCTTGCATGTCAGATGAAGAATGCAAAGAGGACTAGAAAGAAGCACTCATCCTTGGTCTCTGCTGGAAGTCTAAAAGATGATGATAAGCTGGTATACTATGAAACAAAATTGAACTTTAGTTTCATACAAGGTATGGTGTGTCACTGGGTCTGTTCTAGGTGCTTCTGAGAGATCTTCACTGAAGTACTGAAAGTGGTGTTACCAATTGGAAGATAAATTTCTTGTCAGATGGAAAATAAATGGACAGAAAATGAAACATATTATTAATCACATCCAATTAACATGACTGTCCTGTAAAACAGTAAGTAAAGCAAACTGAAAACAATGAGGAGTCATGCATATTCTTCTTACTGATACACTTGACAGTAAAGACACACAGGAGCTACAGGCCCCATAAATAGGCTTCTCGCATGTTCAGGTTTAGTCCAGTTAATTTACTTGTTATTTTTCTCTTTTTAATTTGGAGCTCAATAAAAAAAATAATGATTTTTTAAAATCATGTGCAATATAAAAAGAATATTGTACAATTTGTCAGCACATTTAATCCAGAACTGAACTATGGGTATTGGCACAGTGAATAAATTTATGATAATTTGTTGTTTGGGGTTTTTTTTTAATAAAATGAGCAAACTTCCACGATGGATAGAGTAAGTTCATGTAAGTTACTTGCTTCTCAGAAACTTTAGAAGGTTTCCAGAAGTAAAAATTAGCAAGAAAAATAAATTGGCAACTAAAGTAATATATTACCTAGCAAATTTGACTATTGAAACTGCATTTATGTCAATTGTCTTTCAGAGAAAGGAACAGGACCAGCCCACCTTCTGTGACCTGAAAGATTTTTCTGATGGAACATGAGAGCAGATGTGCCCTGGCCCTCTTTCTGTAGAGCACAAGCCAGGGTAGGTCCCAAACCCCCATTTATACAGGACTGATCTTGCTCAAAGTTGTCCCCTCCCAAGAGCAGTTCAGCTGTAGGTCTTTAAAGCTTCAGGCAGGAGGCTGGCTCACAATAAGAGAATATTAATTACTATCTGTGCCTGACCACACACATGTGCCTATGCAGCCCAAGATGAGCAGTAAAACCAGCTATGCTGGTTGGTAGTTTGTAAAGGACAACTCTATAAGGAATTGGGAAATGAATTTGCCCCCAGTCATGGAGGAAATCCTTGAAGAAATATTAACAGAGCTCACCAGTTCCTGGAAAACTGCCATTTACTCTGTTGCTCTTAAAGAAAGGACTGTGTGATTACTAGCAACCAGCTCCTAGTTTAACCTTGTGCTATTAACAGAAAATGTAAGGGCAGCTTCCAGAACTAAGGACTCAACTACAGGAAACTGAAAGTTTGCATAAACATTTAAGCAATGATGATGAAGATCTTACTAAACTTATGGGACATTTTGAGCTAGCTAGGGTAGTGTTTTTGCAGAAAAAAGAGACTGGTTTTAGTCTAATATGAAATCTGAAACTAACAGTAGTACAAGAAGAACACTTCCACTGTGTGGTTTTCTAGCTCTGGTTCCAAAAAAGGATGTAAAATAATTCTCTTAATCCTTGAACTAAAAGAAGGCATTCATCCTCCCCCTACTGACTTTGATAGAATTAAAACTTGTAACCAAGACAACCCGAAGGAAACCCCAATCAAGAGGTGCTTGTAGCTGAGCAATCAAGGAATTTTTTCTTTTTCTTTGTTTACTGTTGTTCTGGTTTTGGCTGGGATAGAGTTAATTGTCTTGATAGTAGCTGCTATAGTGTTATGTTTTGGGTTTAGCATGAGAAGAATGTTGATAACAGATGGATGCTTTCAGTTGTTGTTAAGTAGTGTTTAGACTAAGTCAAGGATTTTTCAGCTTCTCATGCCCAGCCAGCGAGAAGGCTGGAGGGGCACAAGAAGTTGGGAGGAGACAGAGCCAGGGCAGCTGACCCAAACTGGCCAACGAGGTATTCCATACCATGGGACATCATGTCCAGTATATAAACTGGGAGGAGTGGGGCTGGGGGGGATTGCTGCTCGGGAACGGACTGGGCATCGGTCAGTGGGTGGCAAGCAATGCATTATGCATCACTTGCTTTCTATATTCCAATCCTTTTATTATTATTATTATTGTCATTTTAGTATTGTTGTTTTTATAATCATTATTAGTTTCTTCTTTTCTGTTCTATTAAACTGTTCTCATCTCAGTCCACAAGTTTTCCCTTTTTCCTGCCGATTATCTCCCTCATCCCACTGGGTTGGGGGGAGTGAGTGAGCGGCTGTGTGTTGCTTAGTTGCTAGCTGGGGTTAAACCACAAAAGTGTATACTGGTTAGTCAATGCATTCCCTTAAAAATACACATAATGTTTCAGAATATTTTATTTTTTCAGTATGTTAAATGATAAATTAAAGTGCAGAATGTGCAAAAACTACAGGCCTAATTATGAAGTCAAATTGCAATGAAATTAAGAGAACCTATGAAAATTAAGAAAAAGGATACTTTGAAAACAAGTCAAATTTTACATCACAGAAATTGATGTATGTGGTGCAGTGAAATGACTTCCATACCTATTAGTAAGTCAAGAAATGAAGGGAAATCTGTAGCAGCAGCCTATCTATCTATGTTTATATCAAATTAGTGTTAAAAACATTATTAATCTCATTGATGAAAAACATGTTGAATTCAACTCGAACAGTAGACCGATAGTGAGCTTTTCTGAAAACATCACATATTTTCATCAATGCTTACACATTTGGTGATGTATTACACTATATTCATTCAGCATGAATGAATCTTAGAAGTCTTATTTGCAAGCTGCTAAATACATTGGGTGATAAAAGATGTGTACAGAAACCTTTTTGTCACTTAAATTAAAACAACTTTTTTATCAAATAGTAAATTAACATCCTAATATTTTGTGCTATCTAATATTTATAAATAAGGTATATGCATGTTAGATGATTATACTTGTAGAGGTATGACTGATAATGAAAATCTTAGACTCTCATGCTGATCAAAGGGATTGCTTATTGCAATTTCAGTCTGATTCTAGAGACGTATCTCCTACATATTTTATAAAACAGATTTTAATAAGTGGTTTGGAAAATTACATTCCATGGTATTCTATTTTGATTTATTATCTCTAATGCTGGTTTATGTAGCATATACAACGCTCCAGAAGATTAAAATTAATAAAAAAATGCAGTCAAGAAACAGCTGTGGAGTTTAGGCATTGAATAGGTTCTTAGATTAACAGAAATAGTGTGAAACTGAAAATTTACAAGTCTTGCGCATTAAACCTCTGTATGCCCTTTATAAATACTTCATGTGCTGAAGAAAACTTAAAAAAACCAAACCCACAGGAATTTGATGAATGTTCTTGGAATGAGTTAAACTTATTATTAGTGAAGTGTCATTGTTTTTTCTATCATAGATTCCTGAACTCTTTATGCATGATCCTTTCTCTAAGGAAAAGGGCAGGATACATAATGAAATCTGAAACAAAACTGCTTGTTTCTATGCTCAGTCAAATAAAAAATGTGAAAAATGCTGCAAGATGGTTTTATCAGACTAGCTGTAAAAGAGACACTGATTTGTCTTTGAGATCACATAGTAAGTTTATGTCTTAGGAAATGCATTGATAATCCTGATTATCCCTGGTACTGTGTCCTATTAGGTAAAGCATTTATTTTGCCTATTGCCAGTTTCAACAGGCAAAATGTTAATACTCAGAAACAGGGTAACAGGATTATGAGGAGGAAATTAATAGCTGAATAAACTGAATTTAATTTTACAGTAGGGTACTATAAGAACAAGTCCATTTTTATTCAAAAGTTCCACCTTCTGAAATGGCTCCTGTTGTCTTTACAGGGGGAGAACAGAAAACTTTAAAGTGGCCTTTACACAGCATAGAAAACCATTCCAGCAGCAGTTCAGTGGGCAGAGTTAGAAGTCTGTCAGCATTTCCATTATAAACTTCTATTTTTCTGGGGTTTATAACTTAGCTCTAAAATTCACTCCAGATTGGAACTTGGCATGAAAGTTCTCACAATCAAGTATTGTATTTTTAATATACTTATATAGGGAATATACTTCAAAGTGAACTTGAAATGTACTAAAAGGATTCTGAAACTATTTTATAAAGTTAACTCAAGACTAGTTTAACAGTGGAAAAAAACTACCCCAAAACCTGAAAAATACTTGAAAACTAAAAACTGTTTGCAGGAGGGGACATATGAAAGCTCAAAACCTTCAATTTTGCAGCAGGCTTGTGACAGTACAAGAAGGAGCAAAATCTTCAATGTGTTATATTGATGTCCTGTAACTCGAAAACATTGTCTAACATTCACTCTAGCTAGAGCAAAGCTCTAGGAGTGTGAATCAGAGAGAGGATTGAAAACTAAAAGGGAAGACAGAAAAAAAGCAACTGTCTTTGAAAAGGTTCCTTCAGGATTTGTTCAGAGATAATTATTCCTTATTTAATTGGTATCATCTTGCCTTGTTTGACATGGTCACAGCTCAAGCTGGAACAACTTCCACCTTCACATGACTGTAACTATATCCTTTTGATGATGGCTCTTGTGTCTGTTGTATGCTGAACAGCCTTTTGCAACCTCCCTATTTGGCTTTTGTTTCCATTAGGTCTGTGCTGAACTGGCCAGTGTGAATGTGAACGCCTATCACATAGGAAGTCTTATTGTGTTTGGACATCTGTAGCTTTCCTGTTTGAAAGGCTGGTCGCCAAAATGTATAAAAATCAGATAGCCTTCTTAAAGAAAAAAAAAAAGGTAAAAGAGTATTTTGGAAAAAAGTTATTAGTAAAAAAAAAATTTTAATGCAACATGCAGTCAATATCACGTAAAAAATTGCAGTTATTTAGTCTTATTTTCCCATATGAATACATTACCTCTCTCTCACAAACTTGCTTCAAGACTTTTATTCTGTCTTTGATGATTCTTATATTCTCCCTTTAGGAATGTGTTTTGGTTGGAAGTTGAATGAAGAACCAGGAGGTCTGGCATGGTCCTTTAACTCTTGAATTTGGGTTGATGAAAGGCTATTTAGGATATCAGTGGACAGCCAATGGTCTCCTGAGCTTGTAGGAAGTATTGTGATTTCAGAAACTGTCTTGTTCCTCACAAATCAAACCCAGCTCCTGTCAACATTTTCCAGGAAACAGCCAGGAGCAATTAAAGAATAGCAACTAGAATGTGCCACCTACCCATATTGGTGAGATAAATTTGTGCCATTGTTACCTAGCTGATGGGAGACAGAGTATAGGTCAATTGCCTGTTTACAAGACTATTAGTTGTAAAATGGCATAGAAAAGATTACTGACAATGTCTACTAACTTTTAAAATATTTGTTGTATAATCACATCTGATTAACAGTTTCAAAACATTATATGACACAATTCATTATGTTTTAGTTTATATTGTAAAGAAACCTGAAAAAACGTGTTCATCCAAAAAGTAATTCAACATTAAAAGACTGAATCAAAACCTAGAGTCCAAGATCCTTGGAGCTTGCACATTAGGTTAGAAAACCTAGCTTAAACCCAAGCTTAAATAAGAATTAAAGTTCATAGTCTAGGTGCATTTCTAATCATTCTAATCATAAAGATTATGTTCTTCTTTTATGGGTTTTTCATTTTATGGCCATTCTGTGTCTTCATAAGTGGAAGTCCTCTCATAAGCCAAAAAGTCTTTATCGTTTTCCTGACTTTTTTTGAGTTGTTATGTTTATAAAATTGCTGTCTCCCAGTCATTGACAATAGGTCATTTGATGATGACATTGTAGTGATCCATACTAATCTATGAACATTATGAGTTAAGATTTTTCTTAATTGAACTTTGTTGCACACAGCTTTCATGTTTAGGGACATTAAAACTGAAACAACTACAAGTCTGTTAAAAACATCTATTTTGAATAAGGGACTTTTGAAGTTTGAAAAGAAGTGTTAATTGTTTCTTCTGATAACAAATAAAATTTCTTCTTATTTTTTAATAAAATTTATAGATTAATTTTCATCTCACAGCACCTGGATGAGTAATTTCATAGTAAAATTGCTTGAAATCAAACAACAACAAAAAGAAGAAAAGTAGCAACAAAGAAAAAGAACATAGATCATCAGCATTACTTTCTTTCACCTAAAACTGAGCAGATGTTAGCCCATTCTGGAGTTAAGCTACCATTAGGTATTTACAGAACTATTCATATTCCACAAATTACAGACAGGAAATAAAATTCTTTTTAAGTGGCAGCACTACTTGCGCCACAAGTACCTTGTTTGTTGGTGGGGTCCTCAAAGGTTTAAGTTAAAAAGAAGTTTCCATTTAATATTTAAATTCCAGGGTATCGTGAGTCATAAAGTATCTAATCATTGTCATATAATGTGTATTGTAACATATTTATGGTGTGGAGAAACAGCAAGCTGTAGTTGTCTTGTGTGAAACCAGGGAGAAAATGATTTTTTGCCATGGATTTTAAAGGCAGCAAGAATTAAGGAAATTACTATCAAAAATAAATTCCATTGAACTGAGTTCTATGGAGATGTTACATATATACTCTTTTGAAATGATGAGAAGAACCAGGGAATACAAAATGATCACCACATAATATCTGTTAGAAAATTATTTATGGTGCTGAAGGAAGTATAAAAGGTAAGACCTTCAATGTAAGAAAAATTGTAAACCAAACAAAAATATATCTTGCAGTTCTGAAGTACACATTTGATGTCTTCCTTTATCTAAATGTGCTTTCACCTCCTCCTCACTGGCTGATACTTGTGAAGGTGGTGGGATTCTGATATGATCATATTTGTAGCCCAAAACACACATCTAGACCTAATAAGACATTCACTTGAACCTTGAAGAATTAATCTGAAGTAAACCTGAATATGTTCAATACTCAAAAGTGTTTTCCTCCAATACAGAATTTTAGTGGACAAGATTTCTTTTCTTGCATTATTTCATGTAGTTCACTAATATTAAAATGTTTTCCTAATGATTCCCTGTTAGCCAGAAATTAGCTAAAACATTAGCCATATACTCAATATAAAAGATACTAAATGATACAGCAGAATAAGAATGAAGTTTGAACTTCAGTAAATTAAAGCTAAAATGTCAAATTTCAGCATCATATGACTAAGTACTACAGTTTCTAAAATACTGTAATAGTGTAAGGAGTAGTACAGCTTATTAATTTGATTTGGAGGTCCATTTAATTCATGCTGGAATTGAACCTTAATGTATCTTGCATGCACTGTCAGATTTTTCTGGCCAATAGCATTTTGACCCTTCCATACAAATTTGCATCATATTTTCTGAATCAAGTAGCTGATGCTACTCATGGAAGTTTTAAACAATGTCATAAAAAGACATATGGAAGAATTTCTTTCATCATGAATGCAAAGAGTTGTCTACATTTGAAAAAAACCCAAACAAAACTGAAAAACCCAAAGCCTTTTAACAAAGAAGCAAGAAACTGAAGCTCATTTTAGGATCTTAAGTTATCTCTGAACATAAAAATGGAAATAGTGATACCATGACAAGACAGATAAGTTTTCTTCTTTGCCGAAACCAGTTTTATATTTAGGTGGTATGAATCAAATCTATGCTGAGAGGCCAACTTCAAAAAACAAAGGAAAAATTGGCAGTGAGATGTTTTCACCAATTTGTCTGAAGTAAACCCATCCACAGTGCTTCATCCTAGCAGAGTGCCTAACTCTTGAAATTGTTTAAACTGTAGTTCTCCTTGGCTTGCCCAAAGGGGATTACGAGCTGAAGTCAGTGTTGCAGGAAATGTCACCTGCCCTTCTGAAAGACTAACAATTAATCAAAAAAAGTCTTTTGTTCACCTAAAAAAATAACTGTACCATAGTTGTTATTCTTTATTTAACAAGCTAAGTAGATAACATACAGAATATTTCACTGTAATTATTTTATTTTAATTTCTGATGGATTAGCTTGTAAGGGAATGTAATGAACTGCCTTTCAGTTTCTGCTCACAAATGGGCATTGAAAGCTGGCCAAAGGAAAGTAAGTGATAATTGATGAGGTTGTCCTCAGTTTATTGTGACAGGGATTGTAGCTTAGTGTAGAAGGAGTTTTTAAAGGAGATTAAGGTTTTTGTTATTTTTTTAGTCATTTTGCTCCAAAACAACAAAAAAAAAAACCAGTAACAAAGCTGAACTAGGAAAAATAATCATTCTCAGATTCCATATTACTACACTGTGTTTAAACTAATGGAAGCAAGCCTATGAAATAAGGATAGTGGGGATGCATTTTGTCTGCATATTTGCTCTTTTCCTGTTTTAATCATCTCTCAAGAGACATGGACAATAAATACTGCCTGTGATGAGAACACTTTATCACACCATTGAAAGAAAGTTATCTCCCCCGGGACACTCTCTGCCTTCTGGGTATTTATGAGTATGGTGATAATGTCACTTCTTCCAGGAAAATTACAATTAATTATGTATAGTTGTTTGTTACTCTAAAAAGACCAGGGAGACCAAGATTTACACGATAATATATTTTCAAAAGCTGTTTTCTCTGCCTCCTCTAACACTAACATTCAGGGAACATTATGATGTCACAAACCATAAAAGCAATAAAATTCACAGGTCAGAAAAAAATGCACTTTAGAGTTTATGCTTTAATACTAATGTACAATGTGCACCTGAAGGTTTCCATTCAGAGAACGATCCTTATTTAGAAAAGGCAGTCCAGCAAGTGCTTAAGTTTTACTAAACACAATGACGCTAATGCTCACACTTCTAAGCTTGCCTGAACTGGAGACAGCATTCAAGTCTTCAGTATTACAGGCCAGGTGGTGCATTTCACATTGACTTGCCCTTTCTTTTAATAGATTTAGTACAAAGCCTAGCAGAGCTGGAAAGTGGTATTTGTTGGAAATTTTTCTCCTTTTTTCTTCCTTTTGATGTTTTAAAGGCTTGATTCAAAGCTTGTTGAAGTCAATGGGAACATACAGCGGATAAGTAACCAAACAAGTTTTGGAAATGCTAAATGCCTGTGACTTATAGCATTTGGGCACCATCAGCATCTCTGAAAAGTATTCGGATCAATGAAGGCATGATCCTTGAATATTATCAGAGCCACTGTAATAATTAACGCAAGCACCTATTAACACCCTTCAGTTTATGTACAAACGCTCCTGCACACATCAAATATACCCCCGGTAGCGTGCAATGCCTGGGCTCGAGGAATAGCTCCTCTAACCATGAGCTGTAACAGCCCAGGTTGGGGAGCGGCCAAGCCGTGAGCCCTCCTCGCAGGCTGCGAGCATTCCCAGCACGCCCCGCAAGCCTCTGTGCTCCCCGGCCCGCTTTCATCTTCCTTCACCTCAGGCTCCAGATGTGGGAGGCGGCAATGCGAAGGGAGTTCAAAGCGGCATCCCACGAAAAGGGCTCATCTAGGCTCCTCAACGGGGAGGCCCTGGCTGGCAGATCCCCTTCCCCATCTGCAGCGCAGCGCAGCGGCCTCTCCTCCGCACGCCGCCCTGATGGGCCAGGTGCGGCTGGCGGGCAGATCGCGAGCCCTACCAACAAGCTGCGTCTGGTAGAGGAGACGGTGGAAAGCCTGGGAGATCAAAGGACATGAGGTGTGGCAGCTGCTCCTGGCTCTGAGCCTTGCCTGCTGCAGCTGCTTGCTGCCACGAGGCAAAGCGGGCTGTGCAGATAGTAGGTTTGGTTTGGGGGAAATAGGAGTCTCCAGTGCCTCTGTGCTCAGGAGCCCGTACACACCAGGGGTGAAAGGCTGGGAATGGGAAAAGGAGGCAACCTAAGGACGTGGGTGGTGGACTTCAGAGGTGGATGGCGTCTGCCAAAGGAAGGGCTCAGGAGCTGCGGCCTTGCACCTCTCCTTGCGCGGTGGGGTGGGAAGTACGCTGCAAGGTGGCAGGAGGCTCATGGGATTTGGACGTTCAGCCAATATAGATACTAGAAATACAAAATACTCAAAAGAGGTTTAGGAATCTGAGCAAAAGGCCTGCTTGCTACTTGAATGATATTTTATGGTCCTGAGTGGAACATGAGCATATTACTCTTGCTGTTTCCCCACCAGCACATATGTCATTACTTTATTTAGCCTCTGTTTTCAGTAAACATAAGCTACTCTTGTGTTAAAAGTAAAGTATACCTCAGACAGTTTTATCTTTTTTCAGGTAAGAAAGCTCAATATTTGCTGGCAACATTGTAAGAAATGGATTTTGCAATAAGGGGGAATTAAAGGTTTTTTCTAGCAAAAAATGATTGTTTGAATGGAAACTTTTTGCTCTACTTTTTTAACTCTTCAGGCTGTCCAAATGTAGAAACCCTGCTTACACCACTTCATAAACAACAGTGAGCATATGAAAGAGAAATGAGCTTTTGGTCAAAGAAGTAACAAAGAAAACACTGAACCATGAAAAGAATATTTAAGTCTTACAGAAATTTCCATGAAAAATAACCTCAAATGTACACATGACAAAGCGTGTCTTTGCTGGATGTGAAAACTCAAAGCAATTTCAAAAAAGAAAACAAAACTAGAACCCATGCCATACAACTTTTAAGAGCTCAGAAACATCCTAGCTCCCATAAATAAATAAATATATAAATAAATACAAGTTTTGTAGTGCTAAAGCATACAGAAGGCTCATGTATCAGGATGAAAAGGTGAAGACTTTTTAAATTGGGCCTTTTCTCAGGCAATACATTTCTTTTATTTCCTTTTTTTTTTTTAGTAAATACTATTACTTTGAAACTCTCCTGGCATTTTGCAAGCAATAAAAAAGGCAAACAGTGTTCTTTTCTGTAAATTGCTCCTGTCTAGCCCTCTGTATGCTTGCTTAAAAGGAATATGTAACTACTTCCATTCTGCTGCTTTTCAGTTTGATAATTGTTACATTTGCAGGCAAATAAAGTCACAGAAATTTCCATAAAGGCATAGGACTAGAGCTACACAAAACACGGTTCAGACATTTTCCTTTCATTTCATACTTTCTCTTTTTTTCTTCAGGAGAACAGTAGACTCTCAGACTCAAGAAAAAGCCAAAATGAACCTTCCTCTGACGTTGATGAGATTACTAATGTGGTTTTCTCTAATTAATCACAGGAATCACTTAATATTAGGGCTACTGATCTTTTCTTCAGGTGGTATCCTGACCTATCTTACAAATTAACATCTAAGTTATGAGCCAATTCCACTGATAATAATCTTTCTGTCTTTTAACAACAAAAAGTAGATTGACCCAAAATTAACTATATTTATTCTTTTTCAAGGAAAATGTTTGAAAATGTTCTTTATGATTTGAACCAGTCAATATAAATGCTTGCTTTCTGCAGGCAATGTGGCAAGTATAGTTAGTTTTCCAAAGGAGTCATTTTAAGTTCCAGGACAACGTATCTCAGGAGAAACGATTCAATTCTCTGGCATCACAAGTTTCTCAGTGAGATAACTCCAAAGTATCCATCTTACTCTCTCTCTCTCTAACAGGCTCTTAAGCTGTCTTGTTTCATAAGCGAACAAACATCTAGGCTGATCACTTGCCCCTTGCACCAGTTTACCTTTTCACTGACTCTGTGTTACTGGTGGTAAAGTACCTAACCAGATTTTGGCATCCTGCCTCCCTTTCTAGAAACGTATACAATTTTCCATTTTATTCCCCTGAAACAATACTTCATTAAAAATATATATCCCATGGAACTTTCTACATTTTCAGCTTTTGTGTTTCTGCAAACACCGGTTACAAGTAAAAGGAAATAGAAAATTTTGTTCAGAGCGTTCCCAGTTTTTGCAGAGTTCTAGTAAATATGCTGCTGTCACCTAGCAACTTTATTTTCTGTCTTTTTTTGGTATTGGAATGTCAATATGTGGAGAATGGTAAACTATCAACCGGCTCTCCTTGAAATAAATCTTCAAGAAATCCCACATGAAACTGACTTAATTCTGTCTCCAGGAAAATAACTCAGAAAAGAGATTTGCTGTAATAAGGTAAAGTTTTTCAGCTGGTGTTTCAGGTGAGCTTGCAGATCTGAATTCTCTAATCGTGAAGGAGTTTTCCACAGCATAGGCTTCATTTGGACCCAGCTTCAGAAAAGCATTTAGGGAGTGCTGAAGCACATCTTTAAGTGGTAAGCACCTAAGCAGAGTCTTAAATGTGAGTACATTAAATATAAGTTTAGACTGAAATGTGTTGTGCTTAACTTGGAGGAATTTATAACTAGTACTGTAAAGATCTCTGAGATTTCAGTAATTCACTTTCTAACTTGCTTCTGAATCCTTAATTAGTTGCTGAATCAAAAACTCCATGTTTTGACAAACCAAACGAATTAGTGATTATGTCTGTACTTTGTCAAAGTAACAGAGCAGTAATTTAAAATTGAAAGGAATCTCTGGGTTACTGTCATTGCTTACCCTAGTAATATCTTGCACAAATAAGGGATGTTACTTCTACAAAACATATATTTCTGTAAAAAAAAAAAAATCTGTTATTCTTTCTATATTTGTCTAGTTTTGCTTTTCAATCAGAGACAAACTGAAAAAGAACCAGAAATAAATAAGGGAAACTTAACCTTACTACTTTAGCATGGAGATGCAACTAGTCAATGTCTGAGCAATCTTAGTATGCAACTGTAATAAAATAAGATAAATCAATACTTTGTAGCAGGTGCAATACAGACAAGCAAGGGTGCAAAGTCTGAAAGTATGTAGAATGTCTTGGAAAGAGGGGGAGGAGAAAAATGGGCTAGATGAGACAAATGTATTTGGTATCCTTCCTCAGTTGACTGAAAAGATGTAACTTAGATTATTTCAAACTCCTGTAGTTATACAATGTGTGTTAACACCAGCAAGTCTTGAAATATTCTATAATTGAAAGTAATGTACCTGTATGTATATTCACTGAAAAATAAAATTAACAATATAATATCAGTAACCTTAGCAATTCACAATGCTTCCTAAATGAAGATCTCCAGTCCTGTTCTTCCTTTCTAATCAAATACTTGTAGCCTGTCAGGATCTGGTTTGGGGTATAAACATCCATCATTAATGAATGATTGCTTGATAATTCTAACTGCTTCATTTCTTTCTAAGTACAATCTACTATTTTAATAATGTAAGATACAACTCAAATGGCATTGAAATTAATTTCCTGGGAGTGGTTATTTCTACTGAGTCTGAATTTTAGCTGCTACAAGAAACTTTTTACATTTTAGTATCTGTTATTTGGGACTTCCTAATGTAAGTGCTGCTGATAGAGTTGGCCTTTAAAATGCCAGGACATTTATAATTTTCTTAAAGAGAAAATAATGCTCAGGAATTTCCCTTGTGTTAAAATTCAAACCATCCACTTACAGACTGTCCCCGTAAGAATAATGGTACAGTTTGTTAATTGTTCAGCATTTACTAATCCTTGTGTGAGTTCAAGACAACCCAAAATGTGCAAACACAGGGAAATATGGCAGTTCCTGCCTGACTGAGTGTATGGTTTGAACAAAAGATTTTATAAGGACAGACTGGCAAGAACAAAGCAAATCATAAGACTATTGCTTACATCATTAGTAGAAGATGCGCAGCTGTCAAATTTGTTAAATATATCATGCTTTTAAGAAGAGTTTTGAGAGATGGAAGCGTATAAAGGTTTGCACTTATTTATATACTGCACCACCATATGGGGATCAGCATAAGAAAGCACAAAATTTCTTTGAAAATCTGTGAAGTGTTTGAGAGCAGTTGAAGTCTCAAGTCAGTCAGAAACAAATCAGCCTTTCCAAGTTGAATGAGAGGAAATAGTTAAGATAGTTATGAGAATCATTAAGAGTGAAATTGTGTAGTTTTTAAGCTCAAAATTATAAAGGAGCAGGAGCCAGTGGAGATATGTTGTGCTGGTTTTGGCTGGGATAGGGTTAATTTTCTTCACAGTCGCTAGTATGGATTTCGGTTTTGTGCTGAAAGCAGTGTCTTTCCTTCCTGCGGAGCCGTGCTCACACAGAGCCCAGGGCTTTTCTGCTTCTCCCCCCACCCCACCAGCGAGGAGGCTGGGG
>JANZLQ010000056.1:13010586-13027884 GCA_026212715.1 Elanus axillaris
CTGAACACCTGCCTGCCCATGGGAAGTGGGGAATTAATTCCTTGGTTTGCTTTGCTGCATGTGTGGGTTTTGCTTTACCTGTTAAACTGTCTTTGTTTCAGCCCACAAGATTTCTCACTTTTACCCTTCTGGGTCTCTTCCCCATCCCACTGTGAGGGAGGTGAGTGAGCAGCTGCATGGTGCTCAGTTGCTGGCTGGGGTTAAGCCATGACATATGTTCATACACTAATAAAATGGTCAAAGTAATAAGTTATGAAAATAATCTTTGCAGCAGCTTCCTGCAAAACAAACAAAGCCCTCTCATTTATGGGGGTGTATCAGCACGGGCCAGAGGGACTATGTTATATCATAGCCATTTGAATTAATCTAGCTCTAATAGTTGATTAATACGTCAGACCTCGGAGGATGACAATATTTTGGTGAGTGCGTTATATCCTATTAAGCAGTACATGTGAGAAAGGCACTTCTGTTGTCCTAGTGTTGAAAGTTAATTTCTGTGCATGTTGCTTCTTTCAGATACCATTTAATGACATGAGCTGCTTGGGACATTATAGATATATATTATGAATGTGTGAAAGTGAGGAGCTTTTAACCACATTATGATACAATACTGTCCAGAAAGAGTACCTTACACCTTTCAACTTCTGCTGTTTCATCCCTACCAGAAGTGTATGATCAGGATTTAACTTTAATGATGGGTTAACAGAGAACACAGTCCTACCTATGTGTATTTCTTACTGCCAGACTTTTTAGCGGGGTCCCCTATTGGTTGGTAAAATAAGGTTAATTACTGATATAGGAAATAAAAACTTTATCTAATTCTTCTACAGATAAATAGTGGGCTTATGCATAATATTTGCTGTTTTCACTTAAGGTTTTTGGAATCCGGAAAATGTCTTGGGCATACAAGGACAATTCATACAGACATTTTGAACTGAAAATATCTAACCACCTCTTCCACCTTGTAGAATCTGCTGGTGGGGTGATGTTAGCAAGACATCTGGCAGTATGTTCTTGGAATTAAACATCACTTTTATGTGAAAGAGATAGTTCACATTATTCAGGAATATTATTATGAACTCCTTGGATGCTCAAAGCCTGTTTCTGTTAGGCACATTTGCAATATAGGAACACATACCTGGTAAAATGAGTAGAGACTTTCCTGAACTACAAAGGTCTGGTTTCCTTAATCTGGGCTTCTGCAAACTTTTTTAAAGCTTTTAGGGAGAGAAGTTGACTTTAAATGGAAAATGAAGGCCTGAAGTATGGTCTTATAGTTTATATTAATTTGATCCTATGAAATATATGTCCTAAAATTGTGTTGAATATATCCTTTAGCTGATGGTGAATTATGGATCTGCAATCATATTTTGCCTCTGCAATCTCCTTTTCTGAGACACCTCACATATCTATAGACCTGTGACATTCAATCCCATTCTGAACATCGGTGAATGTTTGGGTTTGGGGTTTTTTTTAGTTTGTTCACATTTCAGGAAACATTAACAATCAGCTCTTGAACATGATAATTTCAATCAAAAAATTTTCTTTTAAATGTTAATTTTTCCAAGAAATCAGTGGAGCTACATTCTTGGTGACTTAACAGACTTTCTGCCTCTTCCATAAGAAAGGTCTGTTGTAAATTATCTGTGACTGATGCTGTTTTCTAACTTTCATAGAAAAGGAAATACTACATTACTACAGTACTGTGCTGATTTTATATAATATTTTCTTAGATGAATTTAGTCAGGCTTTCAGATGCAATTAGTATTTGCAGTGTCTGATAATATCCTGTACATGGTATTTAGCTTCCAGATATGTTTTGTTCCTTCTCAAGGACTAATTTGTGCAACTGATGATACCATAGACTGAATTTTTGAAAGCTTTGCTGCAGACATACTAAAAGATAAATTTTAGCCTCATGAGAAAAATGTAGTTCTGCTTCAAGGTTCTTGCTTATTTGTTTTAAAATTCCCCCCCCCCCTTTTTTTTCTGTAATTTCTTTTTGTTTGGTTTCCAACTTGCTGGTACTGAATATTATACAGACATAAATCCATTCTGAAGGGAACTAATTATTCCTCAGGGACTGAAGATACTGTTGTAAAAATCAGAAGAGGATTTGGGCTGGCTGGTGCTTTCAGAAATGGCAAAGGATCACATTGTTTCAAAGTTCTTTCTAAGATATGGTAAGACATTTGAGCCTGAGTCCCTGCTTATGTGAGTATGCAATTGCTAACAGCCAAAACCCAGTCATATTAGGAGACAAATCTGCAAAAGATCTAAGATTAAAATCTTGAATGAGAGTTTTAAAATAATTTCCAGCAAGCAAAGGAGAATAATTGTATAAAAAAGAATCTACCAAAGGTCCTGAAGAAGTTGTGTGTGCCGGATGATTGTGATCTTACTCATACAACAGGTTGGTATATTTGAACTTCAAGTTGTTGTTTTTTTTTAAGTTCCGACTCTAAATGTTCTTTGCCTGTAGACGAAATCTGAGATTTGTCAGAAATTAATACCATCTATCACTAATATGTATTCAGAAACAGTGTTGTTATTTCTTATTTTTCTGCTAAGCCTTCTAATTTTCCTTCTTCCCCTTATGCATCTTCTTGATTAAGACATTGTACTTTTGTTTGGTCAATGTGTGTAGAAAGAAACTAAATGAGAAACAAGAATGTTTGTCTCATCATTTAGTTCTGAACAGGGACAAAGCATCTTTTTCTTCCCATGTGAACACTCAAGACTGAGGTTGTGTCTAGTTCCAGAAGTAGTGTGGAGCTACCAGGGTGGATTTACATGGTGAAACAGTTTGCACTTGACATCCTGATGTCCATATTATCCATGTTTTGATGGGAATTTAGTTCAGATTAGCCTCAGTTTGCTTCCATGACCTAAATGACCAAATGGAGTATTTAATGTGTGCTCCTGAACTCCATCTTCTAGTTTTACTTCATCCATAAGAAATCCAGTCTGTATATTTCAAGACTGCACCACAACACAAGCCAAAGTACAGTAAGTAGATATGACTGGGACATTCACTTCAACTGCATCCCTGGACCTGAACAGCAATGCAAATGTAGATTGGCTTCCAGAGAAAAATGACAGAAAAAGTGTGCCTGCCTTTTACCAAAACAAAGGTGTGAGCATCCACCAAAATATCCAGTGTTCACTCCAATTCTACTATTCTGTGCTTTTCTTTCTAAAACAGTAGGGTAGGCATGACAATTTTATCCTATCTCCATTTAGTTTTTTGTTCTGTCAAGATGTCATCCCAACTGTTTTTCTTTCTTATGAGAATTTGCTAGATATTTCTACTCTCGAAGCTTTAGAAAATAAACAGAGATCTCATTGCCTCCCCCCGCCCCAGATTTTCCTAATAAATGGAATATGGTAGCACCTGCTCCAATGTGCAAGGTTATAGAATGATGAAAAGGGTATTGGCACACTTAACCAATCCATTCATGTTCTACAGGCAGATAGGAAATATTCAAGTTTTTCAAACACATTGCCCGTGCTTTACACAGGAATTTCCCCAAAGGCCCAGTAGGTCTTTCACAGTAATTAACACAAAGTGTGGAAGCATGTCAGACAGGAGTCAAGGGAATTCTGTGACAAGCTAAAGCATCATTCAGGAGACCAAGGTGCCTCGGTAAAATTAAGATATTAAGGATGCAACAGTAGGCATGGTGAGTGACTCTTGCAGCTTCTGTAGTTCTGTATAGCAGTAAATCATAACATACACAGCAACGTAAGCAATTGGAGAAACTGGAATATTTAACAAGTCTTTATAGCAGGACTGATATTGTAAGCTCCTTCATAACCAAAAGACAGATAGTTGGTCCTATACTTCACATATCTGGTTATGCAGCAAAGACTGATGATATGCCTCCATTTTAGTCAGCTATCTGCACTTGAGAGGTTATTTTAAAGGATTATGAGATGTTTTTAGTGACTTTTGGTACTGATTTTGTATATGCAAATAGTGAGATCTTGAAAATCCCTTGGAGGCATGTTCAATAAAACAGCTTGAGTGGATTTAAAGCAAACTAGAACCCAGAGAATAGATCACCCTTATGTATAAAAATAATTAAATATTTATTTCCAAACAAGTCTACTAAATAGACAAGAAAATACAGATAACCCACGGTGAAAAAAAAGTTTGTATTTTAGCCAAAGATACTAAGGTCCAGAAAAAACCACCTGAATTTTATATTGTTTGTAGACATTTTTTGAAAAATCTAGAAGTGGACCCTGCAATTTATAGAAATTTGGAAGCATTAAAGCCTATGGAAAAAATGAAAATAAAGAAGTGAAAATAAACTCAGGTGAAAATAAACTCAGATGAAGACTGACTTCTCATTATCAACTAAAGACAGAAGATATGACTATATACACTCTGTATCACAATTGAATCCACCTGCACACAAACCCCAGGAAAACTTGTTTCCTGCCTACTTGCAGGTTTCAAAAAGTTTCAGTTTCAGTGTCCTGGTTTCAGCTGGGATAGAGTTAAGTGTCTTCCTAGTAACTGGTACAGTGCTGTTTTGAGTTAGGTATGAGAAGAATGTTGATAACACACTGATGTTTTCAGTTGTTGCTAAGTAATGTTTAGTCTAAAGTCAAGGATTTTTCAGCTTCTCGTGCCCAGCCAGTGAGAAGGCTGGGGGGGGGCGGCACAAAAAGCTGGGACGGGACACAGCCAGGGCAGCTGACCCAAAGTGGCTAAAGGGGTATTCCATACCATGGGATGTCACATCCAGTATATAAAGTGGGAGGAGTGGGGGTGGGGGATCGCAGCTCGGGGACTAACCAGGCAATTGCACTGTGCATAATTTGTACATTCCAATGTTTTTATTATTAATATTGTCATTTTATTAGTGTTATCATTATCATTATTACCTTCTTCCTTCTGTTCTATTAGACTGTTCTTATCTCAACCCACGAGTTTTACTTCTTTTCCCGATTTACTCCCCCATCCCACTTGGGGGGGGGGGGGTGGCGGGGAGTGAGTGAGCAGTTACGTGGTGCTTAGTTGCTGACTGGGGTTAAACCATGACAATCAGAAAAAAATGCCAGTTGAATAATACTGGAAGTCTTTAACAGAGCTTCTATTAGCCTTGATGAGTTATAAAAAAAACACTGAGAAGAACTTAAGAGATTTATTGTTAAAGGATGTGCCAAGTACATCCCACCCCTGACAGGAAGTGAAACTTCTCTGGGCAGGGAGGAGAGGAAAGAAAACCCCAAACCCTAGAGGATGCAGGTTAAAAATTAAACAACTGACCGATCAAGATGTGTCAGGCACATGAAGTGTTGACCTTTTGGCCAATGGGGATTAAAATGACCACAGATCAGATTTGACAAGAGTATAAATGGGTTCCTGCTGGAGGACATTTTGTGTCGGTCCTCCTCGGAGCAGCGAGTCTGCAGTCGGGGACTCTCCCCTTGGGTCAGGATCCTGCCCAAGGTAACTCCTCGAAGTTGAGAGCCCTTATCTTTTAGGTCAGTGATATGTGCATTTTGAGTCATCATTTTAAATTTTAAGAATTCTTAAGTCTGATGTGTAGTACTAATTCCCCTTACATCACTGAGCCTGTGGTTTACAAATGTTATCATAGTTCTAACTAATCTTTTACTGAAGAATAAATCTGAGGTTTAACATCTGTTGGATTTGATTGTGTGAGCCTCCGTAACAAAGGACCATGGTGGTATCAGGCATCAAATACTCCCTTGCACCAGCCTTAACAACATTAAAGCATGAAAAAATGTTGTTGAAGATATTAAAGTATTTTAGATGATGTGACCAACATGTAATAAGTAAACTAAACTTCCATTTCTAGATTTGAGTTCCTTATGAAATGTACCAGTGTGAAAGCCCTGGGGGAAGAAATACTCTTGCTTGCCCATGGAAAATATACACCACTTGCAGTAACAGAGTCTTCCACATGCTACCATCATCCATCTCTGCAAAGACTGCTTACAGAAAGGAGATGTTGTTTAATCACCATGCTCTGGGCTCTCATTACTTAATTTTGATAGTTCCTGACAGAAATTGGGATACTGGGAAAAAGGAAATTTATTCCCCTTCCCTTAATTTTAATACTTCTGGCAAAAAAAAAAAGACACTGTATTTTATTATCCCCACTGGCTAAAAAAAAAAAGTTGCAAAAGCAACAAGATTTTATTGTTCATATATTATGATTTCATTTTTTTATCCTAAGAGTATGGTTCAGCTAATCACAATGGCCTCTGGTTAAAAGTGAAGACATCTATAATTTTTTTTGGCATGAAAGCATACTCAAAATATCAGAACAGAGCAAGAATACAATTTCAAGTCCTAGTTATTAATCCCTTCATTCCAGCATAATTCTTTATTGGTCTCCTAAGACTGCTGTCAGATCAAAAGATGATGAAGTCCTTTGATGTGAGCGGTTTCATACTCTGTACACTCTCCTGATCTCCCTTTCTTGTGCTGACCAAGCTTCCCAGACTTGTCCTTCCTTTCCCCAATTTCCTGTGATTTCTTCATCGTCCCATCAGAGGCCACTTCTCAGTATTCCTACTCCTAAATCTAACTGCTTATCTTTACCTGTTCTTCCTTCAAGAGTACAATGAATTCGTCTATTCATGCTTATGATTTTTCCCTCAATATCCGACTCACTAATGCATTTCCCTTGTCACTTTCCTTTCTCTTCATTCTCTTCATGGTAATTGCTCTAGCTTTTATTCTTCTCACCATTTTTTTCTCTTTTTTTTGTCTATCTCCTATTGCTTGCTCTGTCTGTCACTCTCAAGAATATAAGAATAGTTGTACTAGATGATGATAAAGATCCACTTAAATTAGTGCTGATCAGAGGACAGTTCAAATATATAGTGTTAGTTCCCATGATACTGTCCCAAATTCAATAACTTTTAACCTCAAAGGCTCAAGAAGGGGTGAGTCACTGTAAACCAGAAGCTGTGTCCTTTTGCAAGAAGGCTGCAGCACTGATGAAAGGTTGTCCAAAATTAAATAGGTTTTGGGGTTTTTTTTAGGGTGGAAATGCTTTGAGAATACAATATACCCTTATTTTTCAGCCAGTTTTGGCACTCAATAATGTAAACACGTGAGTGTGTCATGTTAAATTAAAATTACTCCAACAAATTTTCACCCACATATAAATGCTAATATACTATCTTCTCAAAACCCATTTGATATGCCATTTCTATTTAAAATAAGTGAAGAGTCCTTAGAAGCAAATCAAGAAAAAGGAAGGAAAATCTGATGCATTTTCTGTCCAACTGTTTAGATATAATCACTTAAATCTACCAAATGGTTTGAAATGCAAGTCCATGAATATGAAAAGTTGCTTTATTCCCTTTGCTGTTCAATGGAAATGGTATTTTGCAAAGTTCTTTCTCAAAGCCTTTCAGGGCACATTCATTTATAATTTTGGCAAGCATCTTCCAAATGGTGAGGCTATATTAAAACTTGCACACTACAAGCAGAACAAAACCAAGTAATAAAAACAATTTATAGTCCAGAAACATGGCCTCCTATCACCCCACTCAGGAAGTTATGAAGACCTGCTGAATTTCTGGCTGAAATATTCTATATTTGGCTGAATTTTAATGTGTTCTTTATGTAGAAGCCTTCAGACTTGTATCATCACAACTATTAATAAGTTTCACAAAATTAGTAAAGTCAACCAAACAGCTGTGAATATACCTAGTGAATTGCCAAATGGTGCTGCTAAAATTATTTTTTTTGTGGTCTACAAATGTTGTGAGTGAAGTTAGTGTAATTTTTGAAAAATTATATAAAAATCAGCAACAATTAATCTCTGCTCAAAACAGATCCAGGGCCCTGATTTGTCAGCCAGATTTCAAATTCAGATGGCCTTTAAGCATCTGAATTTTGCCTTTCACAAACTTAGTTACTAGACTGAAGGCATGCACAGATCTTAAAAGATCCATAGCACTTTAAAAGCATCAAAAGGGTATAAGCGGATGAATGAGCCTCTGAAAGGCAAGCATCACTGTGAGCTTCTTATACTTAACCTGTACGATAAATATGAGGATTCTTAGCTTTCTGTTATTACCTGGACTTAAGTTATCTGGGAGCATTTCTCATTTACCATCAGGTACACAGAAATGACAGCAGCTGGCATGAGTTAATGTTCACACTACTGTACCCAAGGGTAACTTGTTAGTCTACCTGCTCCTTAATCATATCAGAAAAATGTACCCGAGTTCCTGAAGACACTGAACCAAGGCTATCTTTCAATACTCCTCCTGGTTTTGTACTTTAGCGTTACATACAAAACTGCTGAAGACACAGCATTTAAAAGAAAAGGAAAAGGTTATTACTTGTTTTCATCAAGACCACTGTCATGGTTTAGCCCCAGCCAGCAACTAAGTACTATACAGCTGCTCAGTCACTTCCCCACCAACCCAGTGGGATGGGGGACAGAATAGGAAAAAGTAAAACTCATGGGCTGAGATAAGGACAGTTTAATAGAACAGAAGGGAAGACACTAATAATGATAGTAATAACAATACTAAAAATGACAATAATAACAAAAGGATTGGAATATACAAAACAAGTGATGCACAATGCAGTTGCTCACCAGTTGCTGACCAATGCCCAGTTCCTGAGTAGCAATCTCCCCCAGGCCAACCCCCCCCCAGGTTATATACTAGATGTGATGTCCTATGGTATGAAATACCCCTTTGGTCAGTTTGGGTCAGCTGCCCTGGCTGTGTCCTCTCCCAACTTCTTGTGCCCCTCCAGCCTTCTCGCTGTCTGGGCATGAGAAGCTGAAAAATCCTTGACTTTAGACTGAACATTACTTAGCAACAACTGATAACATCAGTGTGTTATCAACATTCTTCTCATACCTATCTCAGAAACATAGCACTGTACCAGCTACTAGGAAGACAATTAACTCTACCCCAGCTGAAACCAGGACAACCACTCAGATTCAACATCCTGCTCTTTTCCTCAGCACCTTTGTAAGTCTACTTAAGAAAGGTAGTCAGCTACCGCAGACAACCCAGGATGCTATGGTAGCACTGTGATTGAAGGTACAGGATTGCCATCATAATCGTGTAATCCTTTATGTGTTGGCATCTACTAGCATAGTTAGATGAGCTCATCTCGAGCTGGTAGCTGTAGATCTTCATGAGTCTTCTTAGGAATATGAATTGGTGGTAAGGTAACATTACATACGTAGGTATGCCTGTAAATCCATTGGCAAACACACATGCAGAGTCACAAAACAAGTAACGTAGCACAGTGCCATGCTGTTTGGAGTGAGGCTGGTTTTGCTTGACAGGATGGTAATGGATGCATAAAAGACCTTTCCTGCATAAGTTGGAGTAAAATTCAAAGCATCTCACAGGTATCTCTGCTGGTGTGGAAATTGTTTTCTCAAAGCTTAATTTTCACCCAGTTTTGGCACTCATTGACAGTGAGGGGAGCTGGCTACCTACAGCCCTTTCCCAGACTCTTGCCCAAGCAAGGGTATTTATGGCGTTTCTGGCAAAGCATGTACTTTCAGCATATTGTCACTGTCAACAGAGGTAGAAAAGAAAAAGCAAAATCGATTCTGTTTGTTATTAGGTGGGAGTTAGTCAAGTTTACTTGCAAAAGTTTTCAGCTCCTAAAAGCAGCAGCATTTCTTACTCTGCTGTAGACAGTTCCTACCTTACAAGGATGGTTTATGCCTCTGAAGGCAAAATGAGCTGTGCAGGGGTGTTCCAGACATAAAGAACTGTCAGCAGAAGCAGTACTCACTGCCCTTGTTGAAGAACTGGGCAGCCACCCAATTAAGCCAGGGTAAACAAAGCTATTTCAAAGTCTTCTCTGCTCAAAAGGCATAAAAGGAACATAAATTACGTAACTATAATATTAAGATGTTAAAAATCACTAATCATCTGAATCAAACCCAGAAGACTGGCCACATAACAGATGTATTGTTTTAACTTTTGAATAGAAGTGCATAACAGCCTACAGAAACAGAAGCTTAATCTGATATTTTTTCAAACCAAACTGAAAGGGCAAATACTCTCAAACACAGATATTCTCCAATGTAAGTGTTTCTTTCCCCATTTTTCATGTAATGTTACGTGTTTTCAGGTCTTATTCAATGCCATTGATGACAGTATTTTTTAGATAGTCCCTTTAAGAAAAATAACTGATAGATTATTAATAGTGAACCTTATTTTGAATCTTAGGTAGAACACGTGTATTTTTAAATAACCATTATCCTTTAATATAGAAGTAAGTCCAAGAGAAAGAGTTGAGAAGGAAATTACATACTATTTCTACTCTATCCTAAAGCAATAAGCTATGCAGTTACATAAAACCTTATCTAGGCTGAAAGGGCATTTTCAACCAATAACAAAAAATAAATTTGATGTCACTCTCCTTCATCCCTTTGCGCACAGTAGCCTATTTTCAGCCAAATGTGTCAATTTATAGCACATAGGGTCAGTCAGTGGTGGTGCCAGCAGTCTGCTTGCAGTTGGAGAAAGCGTGTCGGGGAGCGGATTCGAGCTCAGCAGCCCTGCCAACCTGGCCCAGACCAATGCCACCCTCAGGCTGGTGACAAGCATTTCTAAATCCTGTCGTTGGCTTCAGTTTACCCCTACCACGAAATGCAAGCATCGCGAAAGGGAGCCCACATATATCTCCCCATTTCATAAGTCAAAGAGAAAGGAGGAGAAGCGGAAGCGTTAGCATTGGTACAAATGCTCCAAATGAGAGGATATTTTTAAGGCTTAAAGGATCATTGAAGTGTGCTTTTTTTTATGTGCTTGCTTTCTTTTTGAAATGGGACTTCTAAAGTATTTGTTTATGTAATCCTAGCTTCATTCTCCATTATAGTGGTTTCCTGATGTGCTAAGGAAAATAATCAGTTCAGCTTCTAACCAAATCATTACACTTATCTGGGAATATTTTTGCTGCCTAAGGGCAGCTGTATTAGTTACCTGCAGTTCAAAAATCCTTCCAATATATGTGCTGATCTCAAACACTGAATTAAACAGCAGTACTGCCCTTTAAAGAACATTCACTATTTCAACACTTTGAATGTGCAGATGACTATATATACTTTTCAATAAAATTCTTCCTCTATTGCCAGCAAAACCCCTTTATTACACTTAAACTCTATTTGTTTTATTGCTTGTTAGCTTAGTTTATAGAAGCTTCCACGGCATTTTTATTGTCTCATGGTTTTATTGTATTTTTTTAATTGTGATATAATGTGCCAAATCTCTTGGCAAGGAGGAACTATATTATATTATAGGTTTATAATGCAGCTTTTTGAGGAGCAAAGTCTATGAGGAAAGAAAGTCTATGCCTCAAGGTAAAAATTGGTGACCTGTTTGGTCCAGCAACATAAGGTTGAAGGATGTGAGCTCAACATTTCCATCTGAATTTCTCTTTTGCCTTCTGAATTGGGAAAGCCTACAGTTAAACTGTTATTTTATATACAACAGTCCCCTGAAGTGTACATTGAAGGGAAAGAGACTTTTGGGTTGTGGATCAGAAAGCATTCTCATACACAAAGAGCTGTAGGAATACAGAGCCCTTGCAGTATCTTTTGTAATTGCTGCAGGTAGCTCAGATATGCATTTCTGATTTTCCACAATGTACTTTTAAAGTTAGGAGACACTATACAGAAAGGCTCTGACTAAGAGTTAGATAAACCCTTGAATTTCTGGAGTAATCATAGTCTCTCTCTATGAATGAAGTAAAGGAATAGACTCAAATTCAGGGATTGCACTGAATTAATTATAAACTCATTCTTTTATCTTGTAATGCTGATTAACTTAATCAAAACTATTCTTGGTTCTCTATCAGTGGATAGAGATCTGCAGTTGTGCAACTGCAATTTTCCTCAAACCACTTCTTCATTATGTGCTCATTTTGCCATGTTAATAAGGGTAACAAAACGTGATACACACTGACCAATAGAAGAAATAATTTAACTTTGCTTTATAGATTTTTTTTATTTGTTTAGCTACTTAAAAGATTTGGTGTTTATCCTCAATAAATGGCGAATCTAATACTAAGTCTGTACCTCTCCTGCTGTGCCAGGAGGCTTCAGTTAAAATGATGCAGAGTCAGAAAAAGTAGGTTAAAACTTCTTGTCGTAACTATGGTATTCTATAGTTTTATTTCTGTTGCTGTTCTTAGGTTTGTTTTCCTTTTGTTTGGTTTGGTTTGGGTTTTTTTCCCCAGTGGAAATTATTTTTCGTCCAAAGCTAGGCATGTGATAAGCTAATATACCCTGGATAAAATAATGCTGTTATCATTCTGATTTTATTTCTTTTTTTCCAGCTTATCCCCTCTTCTGTGTTTTGATTTTGTTTCATACTATGACTCGTCTTGTTCTGAAGACAGTAAGGTATTCAGAGGAAGAAACCATCTTTTTCTGTAAAGCTTTACCAGCTCATTATTAGTGTCTGCAATGAATAGTATTGCAGAAATTATTAAACAATACAGTATATTAAACAATGTAAATGACAATATGATTTCCAGATGAACTTTTTCTGTTTTGGACTGGAAGTTGAATCGAAATCTGACTTTGCATTTTTTCTTTCAATGCTTATAGGAGTTAATCTGCAGACTAACAGTATTGCAGTTTATCCCCCGCATTGAGCATCTCAGTGAAGCCCTGAGCTTTGAGCAGTACCATCTCCATCAAAGACCATTATGATATACCAGATTGTTATAGTCTTGAAACTTTCATACGGTTGTATTGGTGCTTGAATGGAGTCATGCAGGAAGAAACATCTGAATGATGTTGTGCTTTTAAGAGTACAGCTTGTCTGTTGTATTATGCCATCACTACTGCATCATGAGCTTGTCAAAAAAAAAAAAAATTGTGCAAAAAATCCACCTCATACAGACTGTGAATGGTAATTAAGACAATTAAGAATAGCTACAGAGGCTAAGTCATAAGTGAACTATTTTACAACTGACCTCCTTCTTGAGGCTACCTGCCGGATGCACAGGGTGCTCCCAGCACTCACTGCCACTAACCACACTGCATCCTAACTGAAAAGGGAAAATGTCATCAAATGCTCAGCATGCAGTTTCTATAAAGTTTTGCAAATATGTTCTTCAATCCATAGATATGGATGTACTGGTGAATGTATTTGTTGTTTTTATTGTTCAGGCTCACCTTATGCCACATGGTGGCTAAGTAATTTGTGGCTTTTCCTAATCAACTGTCAGTGGAAAATTCATAATTCCCTCAGGGTATGTTGTAATTCAGCCTTCATCATCCAGGACAGATTCGACACAGCTATTTTTAGAAGAAATAAAAGTCACTTGATTCCTGCTATTTTGGAAGTGCAACAACCATCAGCAGACAGAAACCTCTGTTTTTCATCCAGAAGATAAAAGTAGGTCAAGCAGCCTTTTTTTCATGCAGGCAACATTCAGTAGTTCAGCCTGGGGTGAGGGTTTGGCTGACACTTGCCTCTCTCAAGGCTTTAGGCAAAAGCCATTTCAGTTTTTTTGACACTTTTTCTCACAATCCTGTAATGCCTTCTCATTAATGAATGCACTTGTTCTTCCTGCAGCAAAATGCATAATCTAGAAAAGCTCTCTTCATCCAAATTGTGTTGCTGACATATCTCTCTCTGTGATAATGTTCCAAGGGATTTGCATACTCAAGGTAGGTAACAGTTTGGCATTTCATTCCAGGCTGCCTCACGGCTAAACAAATTGCTCAAGTTTTGTCACTGAGGTTAGGGTCAATGTACTACCAGTCTGTTTGCTGATCGTTTAAAGGGCTCCATTGCATTTGACTCCCCAGATAGCTTCTTTTGGCCAGGCACAGCTTTAGGAGACCTCCACTCATGCATTCAGCTGTTAGTAGGGCTGCATTCCAAAGGATCCAGCAGCAGTGGCTTTTTCTTCTCTGAGAATGCTTTTTTGTCCAACTGATGAAAAAAAATTTGCAGAATATTGTGTGTTTCCTGGTGTTGGTAAAGCCAGAAAATATTCATCTCTTTCTATCTATTTAGGTTTAAATATTTTTGTTGTTCTTGTAATTTTTTTTTAACAGTTAAAAGTCTGGCAATTTTGTTTATTCTTCTGTGGAAAATTTGGAAACTGTTAAATTTTGCCCCAAATAGATCTATTCTAAAGGCAATCTGTTTTTATTTAAAAAGCCCAATTGTGGTGGAAATGTTATGAAATTCTGCTCAGTTGTCAAGATGTCAATCTCACATCACAAATGTGAGATCACAGTTTTGCAGCATCCAGAATAAACAACAGTTCAGGCTAATGAGTTCCAAACCAAACTAATACTGAACATTAACACTGTAACTTTTTTTGGAAGAGATATAATAAGGAATGGATAGATTGTATTACATTGCCAACACTGTATACTGTAATCTGTAGCTACTGAAAGCACTCCCATATGACACTGCATTATAAGTAAGCCAGAAACATTTTTCATTTGAAATTTTCTTTTTAAAAAGAGGAAAAGACAAGCAGTACAAGAGATTCTTCCCACACACACACGCCCTTATGTTTATTTGTATGTAAGAAAATATCCTAATGAAAATAATACTGATTTTTTTTCACTTGCTTATTTGATACACAAAGCAGTTAAAAAAAATCCTACATCCATTTACTGTTGGGACATTTCCAGTCTTCTGTGATGTTGTTGGAAATGCAAAAGTGTAAAATGGAAGCTTCTGTACTAGCAGCTCTACCACTTGACACAGAAATAAAAGCCTTTTACAGGGAATCCATTTGTATTCACTCTGGATTTCAAAATTATTTCCATCCACTGACAGCTTTGGAATCTGTGTACTTGTAAATGCAAGATGTGCAGATGTGAGGAGAGCCTGCCAAGAGTCTGGAAAAGCAGCAGAAGCTGGTGTTGTCTGGTTTGATCAGGAAGGGGTTGACAGTCAGACAGTGAAAAGATCCATTTTGTGTGACAAGAAATATTTCCATATATAAAGCATTGATATGTGTGACCCTTATTCTTTTTGAAACTTGAACGCAAGCGTGCCCATGAGGATTTGTCTGTGTATTCAGAATGGAAAGAGACATTGTGGCCTGGAAGGTTTGCACAGAGGATGTAAAGGGAGCTGGAATAATAAATACATTGATTTTGGAATTATCGCTTCATTTCTTCATTCATATTCCACTTGGTATAAATACAATGACTTTTTAACTATGGAAAGTCAGGAACTAATCTGTTCTGTTTGGAACGCATTTAGCTGAGTGGGGAGACATTGTTTCAGTTCAGCTCCAGGGATAAACTGGAGCCCTAAGTTTTGCACTTGGTTCAGTTCAAATACGTCCAGCAAATACTTGCCAATAAGTATTTCAGTGCACATATTTTTTAAATAAGTCTGAAAATAAATATTCTACTTAAGATACTTAATGCTTAGCCTCTTTCTGTAGTGTTACAGAACTCTTTGGGCAAAAAGCAAGATCACAAGGCTGGACTTAAGGAGAGCAGAGTGGCCTATTCAGGAATCTGCTTGAAAGAGTTCCTGGTGAAAATCAAACATAACAAGGGAGTATACAGAAGGTGGGAGAGGGGACAGGTTGCTAGGAGGAATACAGAGACACTGTTCAAGTGTGTGTAGATACAGTTAGGAAAACCAAAGCCTGCCTGGAGCTGGAGCTGGCAATGGACATGATGGGCAGCAAGAAGGGCTTCCATAAGTACATCAGGAGGAAGACTAGGGAAAATGTGGGTCCACTGATAAATGTGGCAGGGGCCCTGCTGACACAGAACATGGAAAAGGCTGAGGAACTGAATGTTTTCTTCACCTCAGTCTTCACTGGTAAGAATGGCCTTCAAGAATCCAAGGCCCTGAACACAAGGAGGGGAAGTCTGGAGAAAGGAAGACTTGCACTTGGTGTGAAAGGATTAGGTTAGAGGATACTTAAGCAAACTGGACATATATAAGTCCATGGGGCCTGATGGGATGTATTCACGAGTGCTGAGCAAGATGGCAGATGTCAGTGCAAGGTGTCACAACCCAGACTGGGCAGACCAGGGAGTCATGTTTAACTCAAAATTCCCTTGGGCTAAATTAAGGTGAAAAGACACCAAACGATCAGTTAAAGATTTTATTCATGACAGAAGCAAACTGAACTGGGAAGGCACGGTAGTAGGTGGCAGGGTTTCTCACAAAAGGAATTGGTATAAGATTATTTTTGTAACCCAGGGTAACCATGTACATCAATTTAGGGAATAATGAGATCCCTCCCATTGAGTCACGAGATTCAGAGCAGACCCCCTTGCTTTCTTGACTCCTCCTCAGAGAAGGGCCTAAGGGAGGCTGGATCCACTCCTGGTCTCAGACTTGGTCAACAGTTTATGTCTTGAAATGGATGAGGTGTAGGGACGGTGGAAAAAGCAAAGAGACAAGACAGAGAGAGAGAAAAAGGAAGAGAGAATGATTTCACTGATCCTGGGTCCAGCATTGGTTCAGTCAGCTGAGGGGGTCCAGTCAGCCAAGGGGTCTAGTTCCGGTGGAGTAACTTCTCCTTCCCTGCAGGCGTGGCCATTGTTTGATCTTTGTATCAGAACAGCTCATCAGAACAGGGAGCTGCGTACCTCCCAGCATGCCCTCCCCCTCCTGTTGCTGATCTCTGAGCTGATGGGCTTTTCACCTTGGTTCCTTCCTGTGCAGTGTTTGTCTTTTAGACGAACTTGGCCCACCACAATGTTTGAGACATTAACTCCTTCAGTATCTCACACAAGGCCACTCTTGATTATCTTTAAACAATCATGACAATTGGAAGGGCTGAATGAGGACTGGAGGAAAGCAAATGTCACTCCTGCCTTCAAAAAGGTCAAGGAGGAGGACCCAGAAAACTACAAACCAGTCAGACTAACCTTGATCCTAAGGAAGGTGAGGGAGCAACTAATCCTGGAAACCATTTCCAGGCACCTGAAGGACAAGAAATTCATTGTGAGAAGTCAGAATGGATTCACCAAGGCAAAGTCATGCTTGACCAACCTGACAGCCTTCTGCAATGAAATGACTGGCTGGGTAGATGAGGGGAGAGCAGTTGATACTCTCTACCTAGACTGCAGTAAGGCTTTTGACAATGTTTCTCTTAACATCCTTATAGAGAAGTTGATGAAGTAGGGGTTGGATGAGCAACAGTGACGTGGATTGAAAACTGGCTGAATAGCCAAGCTTGGAGGGTTGTGATCAGTGGTAAGAAGTCTTGCTGGAGGTAAGTAACTAGCAGTGTAGTGCAGGGGTCAATACTGAGGGCAATCCTGGTCAACATCTTCATTAATGATCTGGGTGATG
>JANZLQ010000056.1:13033175-13043701 GCA_026212715.1 Elanus axillaris
ACAGTGCCCTGGGGTAACAGGGCTGGGGGAGGCCGGGGGCATCTTTCAAACTTCAACCTGGAACCAATGAGAAAGAAAGCAAAATGCGTCACGCAAACAGAAAAATAACCATAAGCAGACCCCATGATTAAAGAGAAAGAAAGCATTGACATCAGCATCATGTTTCTCTTAGTAAGAGGAGAAAGAAGCCTCCACCATTGACTTAATGCTCCTCTCGGCAGAGCGGGCAGGGCACTCTCAGCTTGTAACAGCCTCCTTTCCCCCCTTTGCTTCTCAAGGAAGGACTAAGTGTTGACTTGCAGATGCTAAGGGAGATTTCTTAGATGTGAGCACCACACCAGAGAACAGTGATAGCTACTAGGAGTGTCTCAGTGTTTTTTGGAATAACAATTGTAGTTTTATTGTTAATGAGGCTTTTCTGCATTAAATGGTCTGGACTATTAAGCCATTAAAACATTAATTGGACTAACAACAAATTCTTATCTCTGTGTACAAGATATATTCACTCTTGCTCTTAAGAAGATTTTGAAGTGTAAGAAGCTGTTTGCCTACTTTTCCTAAGTACACAGCAGCCTTCCTGCTGTACAGCATCACCTAGCAGAAAGAAATTTTCCTTGGTAAAAGCCATATGGTTTGTGATCACCTTAGATAACTTCAGCAGAGAATTTCCTAGCTGAGTGAAGCATGTCCTCATTGCAGGTTAGTCTGTAGCTTATATTACATTCTTTTATGCGTTTGAACCCTCTGGTACTAAGAGGAGTAATGAATCTGTATCTCAGATTCATTTTTCCCCAGGAAGTTTTTGAATGAAACCAATGCAACTGCTGTAACTCAGAAAATTCAAAGCTTATTCACGGTCTGAGCATGACTACTGGATAGAAGCTACCATGAGTTTGGGTGTCATTTAGTCCTTTTCCAATTGATTTGTGAATTGTGGTGGAGTGTAGGCAAGAGCCAAGTGCCTAGGTGCTCAGACGGAGTGCATTTTATATATGTGTATTTAGATAACTATGGCACTTGCATTCAGAAGGCTGGTCAAGTATTTATGTTTAACTACAAGAATTCATTGCTTAGAAACAGGCACTAGTTAATTTGTGCACTCTCAGGCTCAGCACTAGAGAACAGGTTTTCTAACTCACTCAATGACCAACATCATGTACAAACCCTTACTTTTAATACTTAAAGCAGAAAAGAATATTAAACAGAATATTCATATAAAATGTGACTTATCTGATTTTCACCTGTGAGAAGATAGCATTACAATTTTGGGATACCTTTTGAAAAAAAAAGAATAAGAACTAAAATGTCCACCATTTTGTTAAGTGTCCTACTGACTCTTTGGGGAGGAGACCCCACAATGAAACACTGTACTTTTTCCACCAGTTTAGAGTCAGATCTGAGTTACTAAACATTCATTTACAATCTATGTGGTGAGAAGGATTGTTTTGTGGCTCTGTATTGGCAATGGGAATAATACAGAAAAGAAGCACAAGGGCAAAAGGAAACAGAATAAGTGCATCAAAGTAGCGATCAGCCAATATTCTAGATGCCACTTCATTGTTGTGTGACAGCATGTGAATAAGCACGCTGTCAGCTCCTCAGATCAAATCAAATAACCTTTCTGCTTTGCCACTGTGAAAGGTATTCAGTAACATTGTCATGGTAATTGCTAGAGTGCAGCACAATCAATTCGCACCTCATCGGGGGCTAATCTACTTGCTTATAACTTGGGAACATGCAAATTCTAAGGTGTATAAAAACACTTGTTGATAGGAGAGAAAGCAGTGATCGATCAAGAAATAACACTAATGTTTTCAGTCTTGCAAATGTTTTTTTATAACAAGTGAACCTTTAGTAAATATATCCTCTAATTCAACTAATAGAACTCCTAGGTATCTTAGGACAGTTATAAACAGTTCTCATGATCATTTTGGTCTTGAATGATGCCTTTTTTGAAGAACTTGCAGTTTCATGAGTCAGACACTTCTAATGGTTGTTCATTGTAGCATAGCCTTTCAGAACAATTAGTTTAGACAATGAAACCCCATTTATCATCATCTCACTTATGTTAATTTCTTATATGGCCATGGACTTCTTAATATATTAATATGATTCCAGTCAGTCTGGAGTTGCACACATCAACAAAAGTACAATGTGTCCACAGGCAGAAAGCAGTAGAAAACATAAATGACCAGGAGTAAGTTTAAAACTGAAACAGAGATCACTCAATCCACCCTGTAGTTATCAGGTTTTCCCTGATGTTATTATCTCAGCCTCTTGACCCATAATAAAAGCACACTTTGCAGAAGTGAAATTTTATTTCTAAATTTCTAGTGCTATCAGAACTGGCAGTTGGATTTTAATTCTCTACAAGACCAAATCACTTTTTAATTGTGTTCTTTTTCTCCATAATATGCTCATTTCCTGATACCTATTGGTATCAGCTTAAGATGTGATTCTGCACACTCTGGGAAAAACAGATATATAATGAAAAACGTTTATCTTTTTTGTTGCAGTAACGACATTTTATGCCTGTGTGACAGGTTTTTTCTTTGTTATGTCATGTTTTGTATACATGCATAGATAAAATGAGTTAAGTACTTCAAAATCAAACTAGAAAACATACTTCTGAAATAGAAATTCTTAAAGTCCCTATATGATTTCCTGTAAATAGATTATTATGATGATATAATCTCAGGTGTCAACAGGAAGCATAGTCATACACTAAATCTTTTTATTCATGATTATTGTTAACTGCATTAAGTTCAATTACACTTAAGCATGTGGTAAGTAAGTTTAAAAAGCATTGCTGAACTGGGAACTTACTGAATATATAAATTTTCAAAAAAGTTCTATAAACTAGGAAGAAGAGAGAGGAAATGTTACCCTATATTGTGTATCTAGTACAGGTATTTGTAGATATCAGACTAATATTTCTGTAGTAAAGATAAAAAAAAGAGACAAAATCTTAGGTTTTGTATTTATATCTTAGACATTTAAGTCTCTCTGCATAGGTAATAAAAACAATTAGGTAAACCTAATTAGATTCATCCCATCCTAAAATAAATGTTTAAGATATATCAGATGAACTGCCTATCATATGACCTTGACTACAACTGGAGCCTAGTTCTCAGGTGGGTTTCTGTAGAGTAGGCATTTAACCAGGTGGTCTGAATCCCACACTTTCAGTAGGTTGAGAAAGATAGAAAGGCACGTCCTGGGGGAGCAGAGAGCTGAAAATCCCATCTATGTTTGGGTCCCTGTGAAAAATAAGTTCTTTTGTTCCCTTTTATATCTCTATTTCGAAACAATGTGATGGTGCAAGTGTAACATTACTATTTAAATACTGGTTTTAGGTGAAAAATACCGCAAAAGAGCAGGAAATGAGTCAGAAGATGTCTCTCTGTATTTGTAAATGAAGCCAGATGAAGATCTTTTTCCAAAAGGCTGTCATAAACCTTTGTTGATTTGTGTTAGGCTAACTTTTAGGCTATAAATATGAAAAAATTGGAAGAAGAAGTGATATACTAATGGGTTTAAAAAATATATTGCCTCTCCCTATAAATATGGCAACTCTAAGGAATAAGGAACACAGATAAGATCTGATCTGAAGGACACAATGAAAATTTTAAGGGTAAATTTTACAAGGCCAGAATTCAATATCGACACAAAAAGAGTTGTCGGGAGAGTTTGTAAAAAAACCCCTCAGAACTGCCATGTTTTCTTCTGCGTTGGTACATAAACTGAGGAATGGCCAGAATCTTTCTTCTTTTCGTACTTCCTAATTCTGGAAAACAACTTGTTTGGAATTGAAGGACAAGTAAGCAAAGGAATCTGTCTGGAATAGTAATTATCAACAGTGTTGGTAACCTTCAAGGAAAGTAGTGTCCAGAGTACAGGTAAGAACATATACTTTTCTAGTCCAAAATAAGGAACTCAGTTGGTCAAAGTATTGAATGGTTGTTGTAGAGCCACATTTTTCTTTAAACAAAAATTCCTTGGTAGGTTTTAAGGAATTTAGATCAGTCATTAAGAGCCAATAAGTAAAATGTTACTGTCAGCCAGAATGTCCCAGGACTGCTGACCAATGTTGTCTTTTCTCATCCCTACACTAATCAAGCTTCCCATTTGCTTCCATTTGGAGGTTTGTGTCAGTCTCTGTGATTTCATGCACCATTAGCTGAATTGATAGATCTTAATGAAACACACAGAAACACTGTAATCTTTCATGTTTTCCCTACCAAGATGTTTAGGCATTTAGTTTGTGAGTTAGGTATTTCAATTAATATCTTTAGTTTTCTAGAAATTTAATTTGGAATCCTTGTGTTTCCATTTTCAGAAGCTATGTTAAATATACATTCAAGATTTTCCTCTAAATTAAACTATAGTATCCTACAAGGAACATCATAAAAATATTTTAAAATTTTGTACAGAATTCTACCACTAAATCTTCAGGGTTTTTAATTGGGGAGTATATTATTCATAATTATCCATAATTTGCACAGTGATCCCAGAGGTGGCAATAGGCTTCCTTTCAGAAAACTGGTTCAGAGGTGTCCCATTTTTCTGTCACCCTCCTCCCTAAGGCTCTGATGTCTGTAATTTATGCCCTAGTTTGGTGCCACATGGCTCTCTGACCTTGACTCTGTTTTACTAACAGATAACTTGTGAGAAAGTCTGTCAAATGATGATATATAAACAAGTAAAAGCACAGACAGAAGTACAAGTGTTGAAGCAGTATTAACAACTCAAGTATTCGCAAGGAGAAATACTTATGTGAAACTTCACAAAAATCCCAAGGAAAAAGTCAGAGAATCAAGAGACAGGAGGTCAGAGACCCTGACTTTCTCACCTGACTCTGGCTGGCCTGCAGACACTCATCAAGGATGGTGAATGTATTAAGGCTTGGCTTAGGAGTTTGCTAGTCCTTGTGATTTAATGTCTGTCTTGGCCAATAAATATCTTTGCACTCTTCAGTTGCGTATATTCTGTTTACAGAGTGTCCTTCAGAATGGTAAAAACTGTCTGAATAAAATGATTTGGAAAGGAAAGATTACAGTCACCATATAATTACTATGTATATCTTAAAATATTACAAAGGTCAAAGATATCACATCTCAGAAACAAATGTCTGATTTACCTTTAGGTAGTACTTCTGCTGGCAGTGTTACTACAAATCACATGGATATAGAAATAGCATGTCTCTCTTCCAAAAACTTCCTCCAAGTCCAGGTTGAGGCATACTAGTGTATTATGTTTATAGACAAAAATGTTCGATATTTTAGTCTTATTACTGAGGCCTTATTTCCTAACGAATACTAAGGTCATTGTTCAAAATATGCTATCCTTCCACTGACATCCTGTATTTTAGATCTGAATTTCAAATGATGCTGAAAGTAAAGGAGAAAATCTGGAATCAGAGAGAAAGAAAATGATTGCAATAACAGGTTTGTTATTTGATTGCATCCGTAATTGTCCAGATATACATAAGGGTCTAGACCCTACAGTTTGAAAGTTGAGGAAAAAAAAAAGTTTCTTTTTTTAAAACTATTTGTAACAATAAAATAAAAATAAAAGCACTGTTCTATAATGAAGAATCAGACCATAGAAAGCCAAAGTAAAAGCTAGCTTACAGTTGTATTGCTTTACTAATCTATACAAACAAATGTGACCCTAATCACTTTGTACAGCTGATTGTAGTTTCTCTACTAGAAGTTCTAGAGTGCACTTAACTCAAAAAATGAAAACTCTCTTGCTAAATTAAAACAATCAAAATGAAAACTGGAAGGCTTTTATAATTATATAAATTTCCAAGGACAGTCCATAAAACTCTGCATGTCGTTTATTCTGTCTGAGCCCAGGCAATGGATATCTTATATCTTCCCCAGGTCAACTGGTTAGAGGCATTAAATCATTTCATAATTTTATGGTCAAAAATGTATCCTTGTAGAAATGTAACCATCATGTCTATTTCTCTCCTATTGACTATAATAATGTAAAATAATAAAAATATTTGGGGTGAATCTATAAGTAATTACTCTGAATATAGGCCTGTGAGGACTCCTGATCAGAGACAATTACAACACCTAGGTTTACAAGACAACAGCAGCCATTGGCAGGTTAAAAAAAAGGTAGAAAATCACAGCTATCATTATATCACCATAACTATCAAAATGCATTTTCTTGTTTTCTCTGTTTAAATTCTTCAGAAGAGAGAACTTCTTTCTTCTGGAATGAAGAAATCTATTTACTTTGACTGGATATACATGTATAAAAAGATATGTCCCACCCTAATCAGAAATTCAAATCCTGTGTTTATGAAGCGACATGTGATTTCTTCCCAGGAACTGCAGCAAGGAGATAATTTTTTTAACCGAATTATTTTTTAAACAATTTGCAGCAGATGCTTTATACTCCTTCCTATGTCTGATGAGCCTAGCAGCTTACATGAAACCATGATAGCTCTGCTGTCTTTCAAGACTCTCTGCAGGTAAGAGTATAATCTTTTCCCTAATTACTTTTGATGTATGATAACACCTACTGTAGTTTTTTAGGGTTTTGACACACTGAAACATAAAGAAATTACTAGAGTGTGCTGTAAAGTGCTCTGTGCTCCCTTTTCAATAAGGTCAGGTAGTTTTCTTAATCACTTCTGTCAGCTGTGTTAACCTTCAAAAAGTACTTCTGTTTAGTGGAGTTAGGACAGTTAAACCTGTAAAGGCCAATTTATTCCCTGATTTTTCTCCTGCTTCTAGGCAATTAGAATTCTGTTTTGTTTTGCTAAGCTGCATCAATTTAAACTGAGCGTGAGACTGACCTACTTAATATTACTGAAGTGTTGATGTGACCCCTCAGAATGAAAGGTTTTCCTCTTCCAAGTACTGAGAGCAGGTAGAAATTAAACTAAGGCAAAACAAATGACAAATTAGGAAAAAAAAAAAACCCAGTAATTAAAGTGTAAACCAAGGAATTGGAACTAGCATGCAAACACCTTAAGAAAAGTCCTGATGTTTTATAAGAGCCTGAGGAGTCATTGGATACTACCCGCATTGCCCCAATTACCTTTGCCTGGATATGTGAGATATCAAGGAATAAAATTAGGCTTTATAGTCAGTGGAATCGTGCCACAGAGCTCCCTTCTCCTGGAGTGACACCAGCTAGTATACTGCTAATAGAAAGCTGGTAGGTGGTTTTGTGACTTCATAGGAGCTGGTGCAAAATGTGAGTAAAAGAAAAGAGCTGGGTTGGAAAGGGAATGAAGTTTCAAAAGGAAATGCTGGAAATGGAAGAAAACTTGTTGTTGTAGGTCACTGCAGTGAAAGTGGGCATGTGGCAAGGTCTGCTCCTTGTGGGAGCAGGAGACCTTGTGAAGCATGTGAACACACTTGCAACTCCAGAAAAAAGTAGTAAAATGACTAAAGAATAGAATAGAATAGAATAGAATAGAATAGAATAGAATAGAATAGAATAGAATAGAATAGAATAGAATAGAATAGAATACTTCAGTTGGAAGGGACCTACAATGATCATCTAGTCCAACTGCCTGACTGCTTCAGGGCTGACCAAAAGCTTAAGTATGGTATTAAGGGCATTGCCCAAACGCCTCTTTGACAGGCTTTGGGCATCGACCACCTCTCTAGGAAGCCTGTTCTAGTGTTTGACCACCCTCTCAGTAAAAAAATGCTTTCTAATGTCCAGTCCAAACTTCCCCTGGCACAGCTTTGAACCATTCCCACACATCCTGTCACTGGATCCCAGGGAGAAGAGATCAGCACCTCCTTCTCCACTTCCCCTCCTCAGAAAGCTGTAGAAAGCAACGAGGGTGCCCCTCAGCTGCCTATTCTCCAAACTAGACAAGCCCAAAGACCTTAGCCACTCCTCACAGGACATGCCTTCCAGGCTTTTCACCAGCTTTGTTGCCTTCCTCTGGATGCATTTGAGGACCTTCACATCCTTCTTAAATTGTGTGGCCCAGAACTGCACACAGTACTCAAGATGAGACCACACTAACGCTAAATACAGTGAGATAATCATCTCTTTTGACAAAATGGTTATTCCATGTTTATTGTACCCCAAATTGAAGTTTCTCCCTTTGGCTGTCAGGGCACACTGCTGACTCCCTTGAGCCTGTTGTCAACCAGCACTTCCAGATCCTGTTTTTCAGGGCTTCTCTCCAGCCACTCCTCTCCCAGTTTATACCTGTGCCCAGCGTTACTCCATCCTAGGTGCAAAATCTGACATTTCAACTTGTTAAATTTCATCCCATTAATCATTGCCCAAAGCTCCAATCTATCTAGATCCCTCTGCAAGGCATCTTGTCCCTCAAGAGAGTCAACAGCACCTCCCAGTTTGGTATCATCAGCAAACTCACTAATGATGCATTCAACTCCTGCATCCAGATCACTGATAAAAATATTGAATAGAACTGGCCCTAGAACTGAGCCCTGAGGAACACTGCTGATGACTGGTCGCCAGCCAGATATAGCCCCATTCACTACAACCCTTTGAGCTCTGCCCTTCAGCCAGTTCTTCACTCAGCACACTGTGAACCTGGTCATCCCACAGTTGGAAAACTTGTCCAGAAGGATGCTGTGAGGGACAGTATCAAAAACCTTACTGAAATCCAGAAAGACTCCGTCTACCACCTTCCCCACATCCACTAGGTGGGTGACCTTATCATAGAAGGATATCAAATTAGTTAAACAGGACTTTCCCTTTGTGAACCATATATAGGTTTGACCCAAGTGACCGTGTCCTCCACTGATAAAGAAACTCCTATAAGGAACAGCATGAGCTTTATGATTCAAAGGAATGGATAAAAGGGAGTTTATACTGACTACAGTCACAGTACAAGTAGGGTCAATGGCTGACTGCCATTACCTGTCTCAAGTGTTAGAGTTAGTAAGAAGGGGCCCAATACAGTTTTGTATATGTTAGGGGAAAACAAAGATGGATTTAAGGGGGATTACCTCAATACTCCCATCTAGAGACTCCTCATTCACCAAAAATTGAGTATAACAGCAGAGCCATAATGTTTGTCTATCTTCCCTTTTCCAGGCATCAGTATGAGAATCATGTTGGATGTAAAAATAAAGCTTTGGCATTTTGATCCACTGGAGATGACAAACTGCAGATTGGCCTAATTCCTGCCTGTGGAAATACAGTAAAGAGAATGAAGTAAATAAAGTAAAGACATTTTCAAAACCCAAACAGAATTACATGAAAAAGTAGACTGAAATCAGTGTGAATGAAGGCTCAGTTCTCCACTCCCAATTTTAAATTGCTACCAGAAGGCTTTTTGAACTGATGTGAAGTGGCAGAGTTTCCTGGATTTCAGTATGACAGTGCTAACACTGAGATATTACAGTGTTTTAATTCATAAGAAACTGGGAAGAAAATAAAGTATTTTGTTATTATGCTGATAGATACAAAACATACAATATTACTGCTATAATACAAGAGCACACTGGTGACCTATGGTCAGTGTGTTTACCTCAAACACCTCAAGGCTCTTTTCTGCAAAGGTGCTCCACAGTCTGTCAGTTCCCAATCCAGTCTGCTTTATGGGGTTGTTCCATCCTTGCTGCAACACTTCATATTTCTTTTATATGAATTTCATGAGGTTTCATACAGCTCATTTCTCTAGCTTTTTGAGGTTCTTCTGAATGACAACCCTACCCTGCAGTAAGCTGATTGCTTCCCACAGTTGGGTATCATCTACAAATTTGTTGAGGGTTAATTAGGCCCCATTGTCCAGGGAACTGATGATGATGATAGATTTTCACATCCCCATATTTTACCCCTGAGCGGCATTAAGATGTTAATATTCTTAGAAAATACATATGTAATTGCCATCACTTACCCATGCTTTAATGCACAGAATCACAGAATCACAGAATGGTTCAGGCTGGAAGAGCTATGTGGAAGTCAGGTGGTCCAATCCCTCTGCTCAAGCAGGGCCACTCAGAGCAGGCTGCCCAGGACCTTGTCCAGATGGCTTTTCAGTATGCCCAAGGATGGAGACTCCACAGCCTCTCTGGGCAACCTGTGCCAGTGCTCAGTCATCCTCACAGTGAAAAAATGTTTCCTGATTTTTAGGTGGAACCTCCTGTGTTTCAGTTTGTGTCCATTGCCTTTGGTCCTGTCTCTGTGTACCACTGCAAAGAGCTGGCTCTGCCTTCTTTACATCCTCACATCAGGTATTTGTACACATTGATGAGATCCCCCTTGAGCCTTCTCTTCTCTAGGCTAAACAGCCCTAGCTCAGCTTTTCCCCATAGGAGAGATGCTTCAGTCCCATAATCACCTTCATGGCCCCTTGTTGGACTCTGTCCAGTATGCCCATATTTCTTGTACTGGGGAGCCCAAAACTGCATATAGTACTCCTACACACAGTGCAGGATACTATCAGTCACCTTTGCCACATGGGCACTTAGCTGGCTCATGTTGAGCTTGGACCCCCAGGATCCAGGAACCCCAGGTCCATTTCTGCCAAGCTACTTCCCAGCTGGGTGGCCCCAGCATGT
>JANZLQ010000056.1:13043896-13065528 GCA_026212715.1 Elanus axillaris
CATCACCCAGATCATTAATGAAGATGTTGACCAGGATTGCCCTCAGTATTGACCCCTGCACTACACTGCTAGTTACTGGCTTCCAACTAGAATTCATGCTACTATTTCTGTAGTTGGGAAAATAATATCTGTTTTCCCATTGTTTTTGAAAACATATAACACTGAATGTTTTATTTTGTAAAGCACCATGCTGTTATGAAAATGTGAAACATCACAAATGCCAAGAGATGGGTCAAATTAGTCAGTTTTAAGTTAAAAAATAACATATTAACAATAAACAAAAGAAAACACAGACTGTTGCAGAAAAATGAAAGTAATTCCAGCAGACAGATAAGAAGAGTCTTCAAATAAAAGTAATGTAAACTCTTCTCAGAAAAATAATTCACACGGAAGAATGCACTCCATTTGTACAACAATATATAGAAAAATAAAAGAAATAATGAATGAAGCAAAAATGTTCATGGATATAGAATTGGACAGTGTATTCTCTGCTTCCCACATACCTATATGAAGTGAGTTGGAGGAACTCTCACTCTCAGGGTAATATGCCAAACCAAATTTTATCACAGGTCAAAGAATGTCTATGATGGTAGAAATAAAGCTGGCACTGATCTATGAGGAGAAAAGGGCAATATTACTACTGAATTTGCTGAAGATCAAAAGATAGGATGCTCTGCAGCAGACATTTTCTTCCTTTTAAATTGACAGATGTTTAAAACTGTGCAGGCTGTAAGAAAAATGCCCATTAAAGCTTTTAGTCAGAGTATCTAATTAAAATAAGGGGCAGGATGGGGAGTATGTGTGTATATGTAAATAGCACGTGAGATTCACTGGTATTACATGGGTGGATGTTACAGACTCTGTACATGGGAACCTAGAACTCCTAGGTAATCAAACCCAGGCTCCCAAAACTGGAGGTTGCCACTTTTAAGCTAACATTCATAACCTTTTCAAAACTTGCAAACCTGCAAATTCAGCTTTTTGTCTCAAGTTTGAAAGCTATTCTTAAGCATAATTTCTTAATTGCCTAGAAATCATTTTCTTAATCCCCCAAATTTAAGCATGAGATATTATTTGCAATTGTGGGGTTTTTTTTACTGTATCCATTTTTTTTTTCCTTATGGTTTCATCATATTTTGGGGAGACAATAATTTTATAATTGCCTACAATGACAGGATCTTTTTAATCTCGCTATTTAAAACCTTTGTTCATAGCCAAATTTCTTGTTAAGTAACTAATATTTAATCATGTTTCTTTATCCCAGTCCTTAGATCATCTAGGTTTTTTATACATCTTTTGATCCTTCAACACCTTATATCATTATGAAATGTCACAACAATTTTTTTTTCTCTCTGTTGCAAGATCATGGATACTATGTAAAGCTAATCCTAAGATCAGTTTGGAGGAACTTCTCTAGAAACCTCTCTATGAGCTAATAATTGTCACTCCAAAACTGTATGAATTCTCCTGTTACTTTTTTAAGCATCTTTTTTCCTTCCATTTGAATTAATCCTTTTTTCCTCCTGTTTAATTAATAACTTGTTGTGGGTATTAAATAACTTGTTGAAACCTAAAGAAACCAATTTTTTCATTCAAACTACTGAACCTCTAGACTTGTTTGCTGTTGGATCACCCACACATGTTACACTTGCTCTCTACAGCCACCCAGAATAAAGAAATGTGTGTGATAAAATCAGTGTCAGGTTAAATTATATAGCTGAGTGGGGTTGAATAACTCTGGTTCCTGAAAAGATGTGAAAGAAACAAATTTTCCAGCAGTTATGTATGATCAGTGACTGAGCAGTTACATCGTCAACAATCTGGCGTGTCAGTAGCAGTGAGTAAGAATTGGCCGTCACCAAAAAGTCCCAGGACAGCAAGCCTGGGAAGTAATAATCAATGTTCAATATGCTTGAGTTAGTGAGTTAGGGATCCTATGTAAATTTCATCACAGTAAAATTCCTCATAACTTCTCAAAGTGGTAGAACATCTTACAGATAGAGGAAGATACATTTTATATATCTATATATGTGCATATATAATATTGGGAGTGCATTTTGGCAACTATATACTCCTGTCCTCAAGACTTTAGAATAGATTTATAAAAAAAGGTTGAAGTGGAAGTGCATTACAAGCGAGATGTGAGGTTGACTTGTTACCTTACTTGTTAGGTTTACTTTTCATGTTAAAATAGATGAGCCAGAGCAAACTACACCAATTTTACCACCTAAAAGCAGGTTTATTTGCTTGTCATGCTAATAAAATCATTATCATCTGGAGCTAGTATACCAGCGTTACAGCCAGAATTTTTTTTCTACCATTATTTTCAGTATGTATTTGTATTAGTTTTTTGAAAGATGGAATGAGAAGCAAGTAAAAGAACAACAGTTCTCCAACCCCCAAACTTCATATAAATATATAGGGTTTTAAGGAAGCCTTTGCTGGGGGCATGTCTCAGTTTCTGGCTATAAAAAGCAAAGGACCCACCAGTACAGCCAATAACAAGCAGCTTATAAAGGCTGTTACTTAGCACGTCAGCAGTCCTGTTTGTGTATCTTTTCTGACTGATGCTGAACTGTGCCTTATGTGACTGTAGAAATCCATAGTAATAGGAGCTGTTTAGGAAACTTTAACAGTCTGTGGAGTACAGGCAGAACTACTCTATACCCCTAAGTACAGAGTGGCAAAACTTAGTAAAGCTACAGTTACTGAACTGTGCCCTCTGCTTCTTGTTAAGTAAGATAACATAGCATTCATTTCAGTTCTTGACTTTAAGTGTGTCAACTTGTATTATGTAGAACAGGTATATGCAGAGTCCACAGATGCAGATCTGTGAAATGCAATAAAATTAATATTTTCTTTCATTTAGGCTGCTGGTAAACAAGTACTTGACAGAAATAGTTTGTGTTACCATAACCTCAGATTACAGAAATTAAGTGAATTAGTATTGTATTTGAACACATTGATTTTTTTGAACTATACTGAAATTTGTGAAGATGATACAGTTTCAGCACCTATTTTATAACCTGAATTATTCCATTCCTCATAATGTATTTCCATTTATTTCAAGTTTTGTGTTTGATTTTATTACCTCACATATTTGTAGCCTCAGAAAATATTGTTTAGGTTTTTTTCAATAAATTACTGACATTGGTAAAGAAGCTTCTGTGCAATCTCAAGAAATTGTGCATCGAGTCCTCAAACTGACAACTTTCAGGATTCTGAATCAGATACATTACAATAGCAAATGTCGTATCAGAGTGAATAAGCTCACTGGAATTTATAAATATAATATGAAAAGGAAGTCCCTATAGAATAAGTTCTAATTTTGTTCTAACACAAAATTTTATATCTTTCTGCAGTGGCCATATACCCTAAATGATGACTGATAGTTTAGAAATGAACTTGTGTTTTCTTCCAGATAAATGTGCACTTATTGTAATATAACAGATTACATTTTAAGACTGTCAGAATGAAATAACCATGCATGTTAACTGAATATTAATAACCTTTATATCTAACCTATGACTAACTGTCTAACTTTTCTGTGATTCCAAGTAACATGCATGCAAAGACAATTTCAGACTTTGCAGTCACCTTTACAAAGACTAATATATTTTTTAAACCAAATTTACTTCTTAGTTCCAAGAAGCCTTTTCTACTTAAGTACAAAATTTTTGGTGGAACTGACATGAACTCTTGGTCTTGGCCATGTTAGATCCTATTTTCTCTGAAGAAAATATTTTTATGTTTTTTGGAAAAAAGTCAAGGCTTTCACTCTGTGTAAAATAATGTTCAATCAAAGAAATGAACAGAATTTATTTGGTACTACATATAGAGTGTGGTAATTTAATGCCGTAATTATTATTTGATATGTAATCACACTAAATACCTGTTCTGTTTAGAGCTGAGTGTACACCTCATGCCACACAAATAGTAACAATAGCAGATAGAACAAGTCCTGACTAGAAGAGCTGGGCATCAAAGATGAGAGGAATTACTTTATTAAACTCTCTTATTTGTATGATCATTTTTATAAGCATGCTAAAATGTTTATCAGGATGGCTTGTCATACAAATATTGAGTGGGGGGAATCTATTAATATCCATGCACAAGTTTTACATATTTCTTTAACAAATTTTGACTGTATGAACACATTTTGCTAGCCTTGACTTCGTATAATTTTTTGTTTGAACATCACTTTCAAACTTATTTTCAATACCTGACAATTGGGCTGGTATTTTTTGGGGAACATTAGCACTGTATTAATTATAGACTTGTGTTGTGAACATTTTTAATGCTTGCCACAAGTTTAACAAGAAGCTGTATGTTAACTCTTGCAGTCCTGTGAGAATTTCATAGAGTTAAAACATTTGCAGCAAATTGAAGGTAATGTGTGTATTATTTGCATGCATATAGAGAGATCAAGAGCTCATTTACACACATATACACATAAGAGAGAGCTATGTAAAGGTCTAGAGGTGAAAAGTACTTGCAACTGAATATCCATGTAATATCTGAAATAATTGGACAAAATATTATCCTTGTTATAATCTTCATAAATCAAAATGCAAAAATGCTCAACAAATAGAAATATTCAAGTGTAAGTTCACTAGCTGATTTCAAATTACACCGAGATAGCATCATAATTTAAATGAAAATGTCTGGCTTCTAAGTAAGGGAGAGGGTTTACCATCGGTTTAGCAGAGAGCAAAGAAAGGATCTTCAGCTGCTGGTGAGTTTCAGGAAAAGAACTGTGTGGGTATTCACAGGAATTTTGTGCCAGAACAGTACTTCACATCTCATGAGGAGCATGCACAGACACTGCCTGCAGGCACCATTCCTGCTCAGGGTGGTTCCACAATCCAGGTTGCACGAACCAGATAAGTACCAGTGTAGTGCTGAGGCAAATAAATAAGTTTAAAAGATTCTTTTCCCCAAAAATGGACACGTAAGATTCACAGCAAGAAAGTGAATGTGTCATTGGTACTTTTTAGGCCTTTTGCAAATAGTCTATATTTAAAATAATTTCAGTATAAAGTTAAACCTGTTTAGTTTACAATGAATAGAGTATTGTTAACAATTTGTGGATACATGATTGAAGTCAGTTTGCAGGATTTACTTCAGTTTTAAATCACATGGACAGTAAGCTCTGGGTATACTCCAAACTCAGGCTGGCTATTTCTAACGCCTGCAACCATCTCCCTCAGAAAAATTACACTGGAGGGAAAGAATTTATTGAAGTATCTTTATCAAATGACGAGCTTGCCAGACATTTCATGAACAAATGGAAGCTAGAAAAATTATTTGTGATACAACAAAATAATTAGGTTTCCAAGTGAAATGTTAGCAGAGTTTTGTAAAAGGTACTAAGTGTCCAATTAGGCCCTGGTTTCTAACACCATCTCTTTCACACTGACCATGGTCACAGGTATAAAAACCAAATAGGTTTTGTTAGCTTGGTCAAAATATTTCTAAGGTTTTCATGAGAACTTCCAAACTAGCAACTAGCAAACTGAATCTCATATTTAGGCAATTTTAGTTTCAGTTTGAACAAAAAGAAATTCAGTATAACTGATCCACAGACTTTGAATACTTAAAACATTAAATATTTTCATAATTATTCTGTAAATCATGGTTATTTCAATCCAGTATGTATCATAATACCTTCGTTCTGTATGAACTGTGTTCCTCTTTCAGCAAGTGCAATGTCAGCATCAGTCACCAACACCTTTAGAGATCAATGTACATGCTAACACAGTGTCACTCTGGACACACCATAACATGTCTTCAAACACACATTTCTCAGGTCTGGCAGACAGAAGACCTTTAATGCTTGTAACAGCTCTGGGTTGTTTTAGTAAAGGTGGCATCTGAACAATTTTTCTGGTACTAGTCCTGATTACCAAATCCTTCTAGCTGTTTCTGCTGGAATCAAGTTATCACCCTTTATTTCTGTATAGTACGATACCTCAGACATCATAGGAAAACCTAAGATGTTCACTGACGTTTAGAATTTGGATTAATCTGTCAGTAGCATTCACTGTACTTATTAGCATTATATTGGATTTCTACTAGATTATACAGTTATTTTAGCAATTTGAAACCTAAGACAAACTCATGGAGTACTCAGCAGGATATGTAAACACTTTATCTTTTTTTTTCAGTTAGAAAATAGAGGTGTTTTGGAAAGGAGTGTTGGTGAAAAGACCAAGGGTAGTTTGATGGTTAAACATCAACCATTTTGTCTTTAACTCACTTTCAAATGAATATGGTTGAAAAATATACCAGTTTGCCTTGTAATTTTGAATTTCTGACAGAACTGCATAATCCAGAAACAAATGTAATATAATGCTATTGATTATAATTCTTTGCTTATTTTTTTTGCTCACAAACAGAATGAAAGTCCCAAGTACTTACCATATATAGAGAACATGTTTGCAAATATCTTCAGTTACAAAAAGTGCTATTTGTGAGAAATCTGACAATTTTAATCTAAGAAAGTTTTATAATTTTCTTTTGTTTTTGTTAAAGGCTAAGTTTGATGAAAGGAAATCTAAGCACCATATCTTATTTGCAATATTTGCCACTTACAAGGTTTCCCTGTGTAGATCTTCCTAGTTTGAACACTATATGACAGAAAAAGATCTGTTGAACTGGCTGTTATTAGTAGTGTTCTAGAAAATAATTGCTTCATTTCAGGGCACAGTATGTAAGATAATTGTGTTTGCTTTTTTCTGTTTGTGCAGTAAAAATCTGATGAACTAAGTAAAAAGAGATAAAAATCAGGGTTGTTCTAGTGAATTACTTCAAATTTTGGATTTATTATGACTAGGCAAAAGACCTGTGTGACTTCATCTACCCCAAAAGACTCATAAGAACTACTAATAGGCTCTCATAGGGGTTTTTTTCTGCTATCATGCTATGTATATTATATTAAAAATAAAGAAAAGAAATTATATAAGGGCAATCATGAAGAGATTATTTTCTTCTCAGTTGAAAAACAGATTTATAATAAATGATTTAAAGGTAGATTACATAATTTAGATTTTACATTCTTTGTTTCCAATTAAAAGTGTATGCAGAACGAGGCCAGCTCAGGCAAAAACATTGTTTTAAAAATATACAACAGTTGTCTTTGAGGAAAGAATGTTGACATTGTCATTTAACATGTATTCAAAGGAATTACTTTCTTCTTTGAAAAAATACAGCACCTACCCAATTACAGAAAAGAGAGGATTAGTGTATATTTTACGGTCCACCAATGGTTTTAATATACACACATATGTGTAATTTCTTTGTATATACAGCTGGGACATTAAATTTTAGTTGGATCAAACCAGAAAAATGTTCTTCATGGCTCTAGCATGAGAGCAGGTTGCTGGCATTTCAAAGCAATTGAAGACCTAGAGAAAGCTCTTGAAAATTTTACCCGAAAGCCTATCAAAGTTTCCCTTAGTTTCCCATGTGCTGGACCTACATTTAAAACAAAGGAGTTTTATGTATTTTTATATACATACATATATATGTACACCATGCATGCCTTTTATTTTTTAAGTCCAGCTTCTGCTGCAGTACAGCTAAAGGATGTAAAAGATAAAACTACTCCTTGTTGTTCTCTAAGGCACCATCCCACAACTGTCGAGAGGTTTTTGTGGCAGATTTGTTGTGAGTAACCCTACACTAGGAACGGAAGATGAATTAATTCTTCTCTACTGCTGATTCTTGTTACTTTTATAATAGAATTGATAACATGAAGTTTACATGCATTTTGCCCCTCTAAAATATGCGCAATAGAGCTTTCTGAAGACTGCAATTCTAGTGAGACAAAATGCATGACTACTAACATAAGAACACTTCACAAGAATGCCCCAAATCCCCATAACTCTAGAAGGATAATCTTTGCTAGACTGGGGCCTAAAAGAGTTCCTTGGAACTAAGCCATCACCTCTATTTATGAAAACCACACAAAACAGTCATTTTTTGATAAAGAGCAATAGTACTTCACCTCTGACTATAAGGGAAAACAAGTATTACTGAATAGATACCTTCTTGAGGTACCTTTTATTCTATTTTTCATAGAGTGACCTTAAACATTAAATTTTAATAAATAATAAAAATGTATCTGCAAGTTTCTGCTTCCACTTCAGCATTGGCTGATTTTACTTCTGATTATTCTTATTGCCTTGACTCTCCATTAATAAAAGTATACCTTTGGAAAAGCTGTCTCAGGACTATTTTATAATGATAAATGTTCTAGGCACTGCTTGCTTTTGTTAATCCTTTGCTGCCAGGCACCTGAGTACTGAAAATAGCAAGTCACCTCTAAAGATGTGCCAAGTGACCGTAGCTAATTTGAAAACCCTGTGTCATTTTCAGGTTTGTGAACACCATGATTTTTCAGCTCCCATAGATCTGTTAAAAAGGAATCAGCTCCAATAATGACACAAAATTTTATTCAGATGCCTCATAATTAAAAAGCATCAGACTAATATATGTATAGTACATGTTTTTATTAACAAATTCTTATGGAAATGCAGAAATCAATGTAATCTTCTCAGGAAGCATAGCAGTTTGATGCACTGTAAACTCTCAGACACAGTTTGTATTCTTCTGAGGTAGAAATGCATTTATAAAATGGCTGCTTATGGAGTTTTAAGTCATATACTCTACAGACTTGGGTTACCTACTTATTTCAGTATTTTAGAACTGAGCTATCAATTATGTGTGTTTTATTCTGCAGTAAAATGTTGTGTAAAATTCACATGTGCATAATATTTGAATAACAAAGAAGAGTGAAGATAAAATTGGTATTTAAAAGTAGTGCTGAAATTTTTAAAATTGAAATTAGATTATGATACCTCAAGAAAGAAGAAATCAAGTTCTTCAATAATTGTTTTGTTCCCTTCAGTCTTGGGTTATAATTTTAGCTCTGCTTTTTAGCAATTTACTCCTTGTCTTGAGGAGATTAAAACATAGTTGGCAGAAATAATTTAGATCTTGTCTTAGAAGGAGAGTACTTTTCACAGCAACTGTTTCTCAGAGTAATTGGGATTCTATGGTCCTTCCATGCTCCCATTTTAAGCTACTACTTATTTCACTGCTAGTGCATTTGCAGGAAAACATTCTTTTGAGCCAGAGAAAATAGTAGGAGTTTATGTCTCTCCTATGGTACATATCTGCTCTGTAGATGTAAAGTGTCACTTAAAAAATATGTTTGTTTTAAACAAAAGTTATTTATACACTATGCAATGGCTTTAAACATGGATTTATCATTATAGAGTTCCTCCTGTATTTGAAAGTCTGCTAAAAGTGAAAAAATATGACAGTACTGTTGAATCCATAAAAATCTATTACCCTTTTTTTAAAAAACAATTACATTACTGTATTTCAAACACTGGCACATTGATTTTGCTACATTTAACTTACTAAATGCTCCAACTTCTGCTGCACGTGCCATTTACCATACATTGCATTTACAAACCCATTAATAAGAGGATTTTAGGATTACAACAGAATTGCAGAAAAATTCTAAAGACTGAGGATTTGACTGATGCTGGTTCAGACTGGTGACAGCAAACCAAACTGGGGTCTCCCACACACATCACAAAACCCCTTAGGTCTTCTGGGGATTGATGCTCTTATGCCACCTCCACAGAGCAGAGTAAGCTCTTCAACCTGCAGGCAGATATTTGGCTGACTAGGACACAAGGGCTAAAGGAGGCCCACACATTTCCTGGGCTGTCACTGCTCTTTCTGATGTACTAGCAGTAGATGACCCCAAAGGAGCTCTCAGGCTGCATCCTGTAAGTGCAGAAGTTGCAACTGTACTTGGGCCTGACTACACGCACTCCAGTTTCTTGAACTATTAAGCTAAAGGCATACTCTTACTCTGAGTGCTTAAGAATTTAAAGTGCCTAGCTGTAGTTCTGCAAATTGCTCTTTTGATTTTTGGTATTTTTAATCAAACCCTGGACACCAAAGGAAGAGCAACTATTTTGCCATCTGCAAAAATGGGAGTTACTCATCACTGGAAAGAGCCCCAAGGGTGTAATGGAAAGCATGCAACCTCTTACACCCCTGCATGAGGTCATCTAATAGTTCATTACTGACTGAATCCTATATACAGTCGATGCCAAAAAAATACAGTTTAGATTCTCATTTTTCCATCATTTCTCACATAAATGTCTTACTTTCAGCAGGATGCACACTTTGCCACACTGACAATAGACTTCAGAAAGCCTATAGTGATTCCTAAATGGATTAGTTTGCTTTAAATGGCTTTTGTTTCACTTAGAGTCCATCACTTTTGAGTTAAAAACCAAAACCAACCAACCAACCAAACCACAGAAGAAATACTTCATTTTTCCAGAAAAAAGAAAAATGGAAGTTTATTTTTGGTTTTAGTTTTGGTTTTCTTTTTTTCTTTTTTTTTTTAATGTGCCTAAGTGGTACATACCAGAAAGAGGAACACATCTGTTCTATGAAATGAAAGATTTACAGTATATTCAAGATGAGATATTAGTGATATTCTTTTATTTCTCCAGTGGAACTTGATTTGGGACACTGGTTGTATTTGTTTCATAAAAGTCCTCTCTTCATGATTAATTGTACCTTGGCATAATAAAAGTTTGTTCTGTCTATATTTATCTCCTTTGTAAATTGGTGTCTGAAATAAATATATATTTGTTTCATGTTGTAATAAATAACTTATGGTACACATGGTTGAATTGTAATCCCTAGTTATGAGCGTAAGAAGCCTTCAGATATGCTTCGGATTATTTATTTATCTGGCATGTGTTTAGAGAAACATTGTGCATTGTATGTCTTTGTGGTGTTTTACTTGATTTTGCTGTTTAAAATAAGGGATTAGATGCTGGAGTCACTATTCAGACAATCTTCCATTAATACTGGGGGGGGGAGAGTGGGCTTTGTTCACAGAAGGGTTGCTAGATGACTGCCATAAAGAAGCGTAGTTCTTTCTGAAAGTCATCATAATGGACATTAACTACCAGGATGACTGAACTCATATCTATTTGTAGTAACAGCTTACATACTTCTTTATTCAAGCACAGATTTATTTGGTTTCTCTTCCTCATTCATGCTTATCTAACTTTTAAAAGAACTGGTTCTTTGTGGCTCTTTACGAAAACAAACTGTTCTACAGAATGAAAGAGCTGAATTAATCTAGGCCAAATAAGTGACCCTACAGCACATTCTTGGGAAAGGAAGCACTTTAGAGAAGAGTAAGATGAAGGAATCCATATGCTATATACGGAGTTCAGCAGATGAAGTGCTAGCATGAACTCAGCTTCTCTTGAAGTGGGTGAAGTAGATTGTGGTTATATCCTTTCCTTAAACCTCTATAACAAAGGAAACTGGGAGAAAGTACCTATTGTAACATCAGGGCTCGGTGGCTCCATCAGACCCACAACGTCAAACTTATTCTTCAAAAAGAACAGGCTCTACCAATTCACAAGTTGTATCAACAAACCTACCATTTTCTTGAGTTCAGAATTTTCATGCCAGAGTTGATCTTGGGATCATCACTGTCTTCATGACTAACCCTTCCCCCACCTACCCTGCAACTTGAAACCCACTCAAAAGCCAACCTCAAGGCACATATATTTCAATTCATTGCATGTTCCCTGCCTCCCTGGCTCCCTCAATGTGGGGGTAGGAGGGAGGGAGGCAAGGGAGGACCTGTGGCCCTGGGAAGTGCCACCGGGCAGCTGCCTGTGCTTGAGGCATGCAAGCCCAGGAACATTCTTGTACAAAATACTTGGGAGGTCATTGCGTGCCGGGTCAGTCTGGCAGCCTCACTACTCCCCAGGAATGGTGCAGACTGCTGACAGGTTATAAAAGCAGGCACTGCAGCAGAGAAATGGCATTTACAGACTTGAGTCCAAGTTCAAAGTGAACCTTAAATATCGTCATGGATTTAGCCTCTTGTGCGTGCCTCGGGAGAGTCCCAGATAGGGAACTGTGTCACAGCCAGGCAAATGCTTTTCTTTAACTCTTCACTTTAGACAAGGAAATTCAGGCTGCCTTGTGAAGCCAAGCTCACTTTTCCCTTGTGCTTGCTTAGCCCTATCAATCTGAATTATTGGAGGGCTGGCACAGTTTGACGTTTTTAACTCACCAGGTCAGCTAGGAGTAAAGGTAGTAAGACATACAGATAAAGAGGTCCTGAGTGCCACTGTAAAGTATTTTGTGTTAACAGAGCATCACTAAACCTACAATTTGTCATCTATGTCACTGTAATCACATAAAGCCTATTTCTAGACTCATCTATGATGTCAGTGTTGGATGCTGAAGGCATTCCTGAAAACTAAAAAAATAAAAAATAAAAATAACTACTAACAGTGGGAGGAAAACAGCAAGGACTATGGTTGTGGTCTATATTTTCATGAGACAGAGTCTTACTGTGTATGACTTTGGTTGCTAAGCATTTCTTGTTTATTTTCCTGCTTTTGAAAGTGAGTAAGTTAACAAGCATGCTACTGCTCAATTCCTGTCTCTACTTTGCCTGGTAAGAAAAATAGTAGCCCTGAGGAAGACATCTTCCTTCCCTACTATGCCATCTCATGGTTTGAAAAAAAAAAAAAAGAGCTGTAAGTTTGGAAAGAGTGCACATCCTTTTGTTGTCACAATGATATGTGCAAGGTAAATATTGATTAGCCATTGTTTTCTGAACAAAAAGTTCAATCTCCAGGCACAGTCCTGAACAGTGTTGATTTTAGGGGTTAGAGTTTATGAATCTTATTTCCATGACAGAGAGCTCTTATAAGATGCTACTTGGATCAAATAGAGTTAAAATAGACTTTTCTTGCAGACCACAGAATATGGTCTTCAGCTTGAAATACTACATTAAGCTCCAAATGGTCAAAGGGGAGATGGTAAGAAGTTATTTCAGCATCAGCTCCATCCATTTATATATTGTGACTCTCTTCACTAAGTGGCAGTAGCTGTCCCCTCTCTCTTACAGTCAAATAAATAGCCAACATCAACTCAAAATGAACCTTACTCAAGTATGTTTATGTAACTGATAGCCCTTTTTAGTGGGTGTAGTCCCACTAATCTCTACTTTTCAACAACACTAAGGTTTAGTGAGTGATTTTTTCACTTACTTCTGGATTTCTGAGACCTTTTTACATAAATATGCATATGAGTAATACAAATCGAGGAATTTAAATCAGACACTTGCAAATCAATAATATTTATCTGACTCTGATTCCTGTGCTCTTTGCAGACATTTAGAATTCAGTCTACAAATGCCAGGTTTCAATTAATTAGAAACAGTTTATCTTAATTAGGATGAGTTACCATCCTAACAAGAAATAAATTGCCTCGGCAGAGGAGGTGAGTTTTGTGAAATGCTAATGGCCATCTAAAGGCTTTTTGGAAAATACGGGACAACTGGGAATTTGGGTGTTGGAGAGACAATTTTTTGCTACGTGTTTATTTTAACTATTCCTGGCACTGTGGAAAAAAAGGAAAACTAGATCATATCCCTAGATTATCTTAAACCCTACAAAAATGAGGATCATTTTAATTCCCACCAATATTAATTAAATATTTAATAAAAGAAATTTTAAGGACAAAACTTCCTTTGCTTAAGCAATTTTCAGCAGAGTATGAATACTACCTATAAGTAATCTCTCTAGCTAGTGTGCCAAAAGCTTCTGCCCTCTCCTTTTTCTCTACTCCAATATCCACAAGGAAAAGAAGGCCCAATAAGACTAAAACAAATTTTATGCCTTTCAGGCTGTAGATGAAATAGATTTCTCTTTGTTTTGCTCTTCTCACTTAGCTTCCTCTCCCAAAACAGTGTTTGAAGAGATTTCTGTAAGATTAAGAAAAGGAGAGAAGTCACGTTTAATGTCAGCCAAAGCCATCCAAACTGTACGTTTTCATTTGTATGAGCAGAGAAATTAATCAGCTTCTGTTTATTAAAGTCTGTGAATAAAATCCTTAGCTTATTCATCATGTTTCTATGTTTTTGAGTGGTAAGAATAGTTCACAAAAGTCTTGATCCTGTGTTGCCAGTTCCATGCCTGAAACTTGTAGCCAGAAGTAGTATACCCTGCAGGTGCAGGTCATATACATACAGGTTTATACTTGCTAGCTTTCACTCTAATGAAGGCCCAACTGACCTTCTTGTAAAATGCTGTTCATAGACTCTGCTGAAGCAAAACTACCACTAATCCAACTGGAAACCTGTATGGCACTTATACTTGTGAAGGAATGGAAATTATGGGAGACATTCAGGTATTGAAACAAAGGAAACCAGTGCCATTTTAGAGCTATTAGATACTTCCATGTTATGTGATTTGATACGGGACTTGCAGAAACTCCTTACCTTTCTTGACAAGTACCTGGATGCATCATGTCCTGGATCCTGATGTTTAGGTGGACACGAGGTGTTGTAAATTACATCTGAGTGACAGGTAAAATAATAGGAGAGATCTCACAGCCTGGTGTTCATAATGTGATACTGGTACTGGAAGTTCAAGTAAATCAAAACAATGAGTTCCTTCCTAGAGTTTTCATGCCCTCCATCACATGGGGCACTAATATCCATCTGGCTGTAACTGGGCATTTGTCATCCACTTTCTACAAGGTGTTCTGAATAGACTGAATGAAAGATTCCCCGTCTTCTCTGAGAAACAATTTTGGGCACTAATGTACATTTGCGTCTGCTTATATTCTCGTTCCTAATATTCCTTTTACTTTCTCTTCCACACTTTTTTAATCAATCTTTACCTTCCTTGCCTTCTGTTAGAAATAACTTGCTTGGGTAGCTAACATCTCACTTTTGCAGAACCTCTGAGAGACTAGGAGTGAAAAGGTAGCTAAAAAATATGATTTAGGGAGTCTGATGTTGTTACAAATGTGCCAGACCTCCGAGCAGTTGCTATGCTTTGACAATGCTTTGATTCTGTTTTTCTTCAACAGCAAAGCTGTATAGTAAGTCAGTAAAAAAAAATTAAAAAAAAAAGCATAGCTACATTTTATGTTATTCTAGGGGGTTTTTTTGTCTTTCTGTATATAATTTTATCATGTATTGTCTTCAAGGAAATAACATTAACCTTAAACAACAGTAAAGACAATAGCTTCAAACACACCGCAAATAACTTCCTCTTTTTCAAGTATAAGGCAATTAATACCTTATTAATACCATTTAAAAGTCTGGCAAGCAAGTTGTTTTCCCTTTGAAAAGATTCTTCAGCTTAAGAAAAAAACAATAAAGGAATCAAGTATGTGTTTCTTCATTTTTTAAAATACATTATTACCTATCATATATATATGTATCTTTTAGAACAGGTACAATATATTAAACGTCAGTTGCTTGCACTGGAATGAAGCACAGTAAGACATGTATTTAAAACATTAGAACTTCCTTAAAATTTATGGTCACAGTCACAAGTCGCTGTGATTCCCATTTACTTTATCAAAATAAACATAATGCTTAGAATAGCAGTATATTAATTAGTTACCTGTTCTACTATATCAATTGGTCTACAAGCCTATTATAGCTAACTTTGTTTCTGGGATTGTGAATAGAGTGTGCTTGCATTCATATGGAACAGTCTTGCATGGCCTCCACTCTACAGTGTATAACCAACCAATCATTGCTCTTGCAATAAATCATTTCAACAACTGACATTTGTTATAATTAACACAATTTGTCATCTCTCTTTGAGAAAGGAGCTCTGGAGTCATCACAGTGTCATGGGCTCTAAACTCCCTTGCAAAATCCAGAAAACGGATGTGATTCATTGTCTGCAGCACTTATACATTTATAAATGGAATGAAAAGTACAGTTTGAAGTGCTTAGGTAAATTGGGAAACTGAAAATATTAACTAAGAGATAAAACTGTAATTAATTCTAATTTTCCAGCACTGGCTGTAATAACTTCTGTCAGTGTAAACTGAAACTAAAAGAACATATGTATTAACTATAAATCCCTTCATCTTAATCTCCTCAAATATTTTGGATACCATCAGTAAGTTTAAACTAACAGTTATTAAGTATTTCATCCAGAGAAATTACTTATTCTGCTGTAAAAACAGATATAGAATCAAACTAAAAAAAGAAATAAAATGAAATCATGTACACTTAGAAAAAGTATCTTAAATGTCAAAACTGTTACTTACTAATATAGCATGCATGTTTTTTCAGTCCTTATGGAAAAAGTGAAAAACAAAAGAGAAGATATGGTGCTTAAGATGCGCATACAATATTTGCATCTTATGATATATGTTTTATAAAATAGTATGACAGATAAGAAGATGTTAAGAAAGATCAAGAATTAATCCATATTTGAAAAAATAAATAAGTACTCAAAGAAGCTATGCAGAATCCTAGGAAAAAAGAGTCATGTCAGCTATATTTGGATAAATTTTGAGTTATTTTTTTTTTCTTTTGGGAAACAAACAAAAAAACAAACAAAGATCTCAAAAAAACCCACTCAGGACAAATTCTCTGGATGGGAAAACTAGCAGGGAAGTCCTACAAATTCCTTTCCACTTTGTCCCCAAACCACTGAACCAACTAAAGGATAATGTTAGCGCTAAGAATAGTTTATTTCTTTCTTTGGGAACTGAAGTTCCCCTTTTAAACCCTTTATCTGATCCTGAGAAAAGAAATATTAAACTGGTCATAAAATAAATCTCTACTCACATCTAGGCCCTTGTACACACTTCTCAAGAGCTCTAAAAGGGGCCTTACGTACAGATGACAATCAGATTCATGTGGCTTGAATATGGAAAAACATATCAACTTGACCCAGCAAAGGATCTTATTTGAGGAATTCTCTAAAGCGTTGTACTATTTTTATCAGAAAAAAAAGTGATAGAAGTGTTCCAACTATTATGATTGTTATGTGTTTTGGGCTATTTCTTTTAAAGTCCTTGTTCCTACAGACTTGTGATTAGGCATAAATCTCAGTCTTCATTAAAAAGACTAAGTTTATACTTTTCCTGGTACAAAGAAAAGTTTGAAAATTTGTCCCATGAACAAGGGCAAAACCTCCTCAGAATCTACAGGCAAATAGAGATAATAATGTATTTTTAAATAATTCCTGTGTACTGTAAATGAAACTAATGACTTATGAAGAACTAGTTCATTATTTTCAGTGATTTGTGGTTCCCAATAGTGTTACCACGCTAGGATAGCAGGACTATTACCACTTGTGGCAGCAGTGAAAATAACAAGACAGGCTAAATAACAGTGTAGTGCAAGATTCAGCAAGATATATGGCAACCTCTTTTTCTCTGGTATCTCAGACGGTTCCTTAAAACTAATAAGAGGAAAATGTCATCCAATCCAGGTAACCTATGTTTCTGATCTATCAGTCAGTTAGTTTCATTTAGGTTTGATTTATTATACTTGAGCTTCATTGATTATTGAGAGTGAACTAGTTTCAATTATTTTACTAATACTGCCATATGACTAATAAGTGTTATACTGTAAAGCAGCCAACGTTTCTTATGTGCCTTAGCACATCAGCAATACCAAGAAACAGGAACCCCAGTTTAAAGCTGAAAGCACGTTTCTGCTGAGGCATACAGAAAAACCACACCATTATGTCATAATCCCATTCCTAGGAGAAGGATGAGATCCAGACAGGACATTGTGAGAAAGGAGGGGATGATTTTGCCACAGGTGGTAAGGACCAAGTCACCAGGAGGAGCCCCTCTGACCAGTGTCCACCAAGAAACTCTTGAGGGTTTCTCAGCCGTGAGGCAGGAGCAAGCAACATTCTGAGTAGCTAGTGAAGACCTTACTGAAGCACCTTACACATTAAGCAGGATTTTGAACATGCATTTATAATGACCAGTGCAAAACTGAGGAATAACAGTGCTAGTAGAGAGCGGCAGGGCTGGAGGGGAAAGGAAGGCAGGACGTCATTTGGTTCATCTGCCTGTGGTGAGCAACTGCTCTCCTGTTTCCTGACAGAATCCCATCTTAAATTCTGAAAGCTGCTTAAGGGTTTTTCATATTTAGTAATACTGACTCTGCAGTTATCCCAGACAACAAAGTTAAGTTTCCTTCACCTTTCTGTTGAAAAGGTCTCCAAAGACTGTCCCTGAGTATTCGTTTAAGGCTATTAATTCTTGTCCCCTCCATCATAGACAGGTAGACCAAATGGCTGATCAGCAGCAGTCTTTAAAGTATTCAAATATTGCTACGCCCTTCTTAGTCTTCTTGGACTAATTAAGACTATTTTAAAAATAGTATTGTTCATGTAGGTCATGTTTCCCAAGCTTTTTCTCCTCTTGGCTCGCTGCATCACTCAAAGGTAGCCACAGTCATCTAGCAGTCTTCCCCATGTTGAATGAAGCAGAGTATTTCCTAAGGCTTAAGTTTATATAAACCAATAAGATTGTTTTATTCACATATGAAGGCAATTTTTGATCCATGTCCATCTGAAGATGGATAATAATCTCAATTTTCCAGCCCCTCTCTGCAATATTGTTACCTATTGACACTTAACCCAGCTGTTCCCTACTTTACATTCATGCACTCTTCTCTACAGTTTGTGTAGTAAAAGCTATTGACAGAATGGCAGGCTAAGAGACAATGGAAACAAGAAAGAGAAATAACTGATGGAATGCCAAAGCTGTTGCTCATTTAAAATGGGAGACATTTACAAGAGGTTGGCTTTTACTAGTTCAGTATCTAATACTGTCTGTCTCTTGTCTTTTTTTTTTTTTTTAGACAGTAATTACTGCTTGCAGAAGTACTTATGATATAGTTGACATAGAGGAGTTTTTGTGCATATTGCAGCTTGGTAGTAATTCATTTGTTCTGTTAAACCCATTTTATTATTCTTTCCTTTAACTCTACGTTTACTTTTTTTTTCTTTTCTATTTTTTAAATTTTGTGTCTTGATTCCTACAAATGAAGATAGTGGCTTTGCATTGATCCTTCCCATTGCCTGGATTACTATTAGTCAGATTATGTTGGATTATAAATTGCAGCGGTCCTTTTGTCTTATGTTAACAGGTGATGACACAGATTTTTTCTTCTTCTCTAGCTTGGACATATGTTGAATTTTTGATAAAATATTAAAATAAAAATCAGACAGTAAAATAAGTATTTAAACTATAAAGATGAATGCCACTATTTCATAGAGACACAGATGTCCTTTCCTGTCATGAAATCAGACAATGAGATGACTGTCAGAGAAAAGAGAGAGTCATCTGAAAGGTATTTCAGTAAACCATTGTTGCTCTCCTGTATTCAGTAGACTGAGATTGCACTTGTACAGCAATGGAAAGTTTGCCATGGATAAGATGATAAAATGTTCCAGTGCGATAAAATGTTCTAATGTGATAAAAATTTGGTAGCACTCACAGCCTCCCCTCCTCTAAGCATAATGATCAGCAATCACTAGCCTCTCTTCTGCCTTATTCTTGTAAAAAACAAGCCAACACCCCAACAAAAGAAACAACATTTGCGATTTGTGTCATGAGAATATGTTAAAGCAAGTAGAAATGTCTCTGAGCAGAAGTTGGAGCGAGGAGTTAAAGGAGTTCAAGTTTCTTCCAAGAGGAAATATGAGGTAACCTAACAGAACATGACACAGAGCTATCACTGGGACTTGCTGACAGAAATAACTGATACAGTAAATCTAGTCCAAGGTCTGCACACAGAGCAATATTTGTGTGCAGAGGAGGAGCAATCAGACTCCTTTGTGCTCTCCGGTAAGCTTGAATCCCAGACCGTGTTCACGTAACCTGAGCCTGAGATAATGTTTCAAAACCACCCGACATTCACAGCTTTGCAAGTTTTCAATATACTACGCAGGTGAGTTGTGTTTCACGCTGGGATTGGTACCCAAACCAACTAACCCCATGGATGGAGACTGCAGAACAAGCTCATGGTCCAGCAGGGAAGTGAAACTCAGTGAAATCTGCAGAATTTCACCTCTCTGAAATGCACACAAGCACTTGCGCTCACTTTGCCAATAACTACATCACTTTCGTACAATTAACTGGGTAGCTGTTTAAAAGCACCTGAAAAATCACAGAACGATGTCAGCCATGGTTTTGTAATGACTCATAAGAGCTGTCTTTTATGAAAACAAGCAAACAAAAAAGGCACCTGGCCTTCAGCTCCCAGACAGGACAAGTCAGGAATCCCAATCTGATCCCACGGTGGAATTTTCTAATGCTATACTTGGCACTGCTAAGGGAGTTTAATGCAGTGGAGGTAATCTGCACACTAGCCAAACCCTTCAATGCATCAGCAACTGACACAGTTCATGCCTCTGGAGTTTAGTTTTAAAATGCCATCAATTAAAAACAGGGAGGGGGGACTTAATTACTTGCAAGTGTTGCTATGCTTCTGAGGCACAGAATAAGATTTGCATGAACTGCAGAAGGAGGAAAAACATTGTTTTTTAATGACCTTTTGGAAGAAAATCAGTTTGCAAAGCAAGGAAACATTAATTTTTGAAAGATAGGTGGGCCTCGGGGAGTTTGAAACAAAGAGAACTGGAGTCTTATGCATTGAAAAAGTAGTTTGGGGTCAGCATATTCAGAAGATACTGCAGTACACTCACTATCTCTCAGTAAGTCTGGTGTTCTAGTACAACTTGCTGCTGTTTTGTGGCTCTTAGAGGAAGGAATAAATTACGTGCATCTTATACTAATTTCCAGTATAAGACCTGTGGTAAATAATCTGAAGTTTTCCTCTACCATTCTGCACTGTCCAATGCTATGAAATGATGCTAATGACCAATTATTTTTGCATGGGCTATTTGTAGAAATGAAATTTATTTTAATATTAACATTTCTGTGAAAGAGTGCACAAAGTGTTCTGCTGTAGTATATCATCAAGTGATACTGAGTGGTTCTATAATTTAAATAAATTCTTTAGCTAGAATGTCTCTGCTTAAATAGATCATGTTTCCATGCCATTTTACTTCATTGACTGAAAAATCCCACACTAATTTCTGAGCTGCTTGGGAACTAATTAATTTTAAATCTGTTTAACTGTTATACAAGTTAAAGTAATAATCTGTTGAAAGTAGTTGCAGTGGAAAAATTTTAATTTAAAGTTCCAGAAAGCAATACCTCCACTTTTAACATCACGAAGCTATGTGTCCTATTAATGCACAAAATCTCAGTTTCCATTAGCTGACAAAAGTCTGAAAATAGAAAGGAAGTATATAAAGCTAAAAAGAGAGGGAGAACTCACAAGAAATGGAAAACGTGCTGTAGGAAAATTTAATTGGCAGTACAGTAATGCAGGACTCAGTTGTCACAGGAACTATAACAAGATAAAGCAATAGTCAACTGGGCTGCTACACTGAGAACTTTTTAAGATCTAGTCTTTACACTGATGCATTCTTTTTGGTAATGTTCTGTGAAATTGCATACTGTATTATGGCTGCTTTTCAGCAAAGTGATGGAAAATAGAATATATGAATAAATCTCCCTCAGCTGAAAAACAGCAAGCAAGTTACCTGCTGATAGCCATCAACTACACAGTTACCTGAGAGGATGTTAAAACTGTGTGCAATGTTTCTTTAAACATGGGTGTCCTGGTTTCAGCTGGGATAGAGTTAAGTGTCTTCCTAGTAGCTGGTACAGTGCTGTGTTTTGGGTTCAGTATG
>JANZLQ010000056.1:13065628-13168270 GCA_026212715.1 Elanus axillaris
CAAGAAGTTGGGAGGGGACACAGCCAGGGCAGCTGACCCAAACTGGCCAAAGGGGTATTCCACACCATGGGACGTCACATTCAGGAAATAAATGGGTGGCGTGAGGGTGGGGATCGCCGCTCGGGTACTAACTGGTTGTCGATCGGCGGGTGGTGAGCAATTACTCTGTGCACCATTTGTACATTCCAACCCTTTTACTATTACTGTTGTCATTTTATTAGTGTTGTTATCATTATAATTACTCTCTTCTTTTCTGTTCTATTAAATTGTTCTTATCTCAACCCACGAGTCTTACTTTTTTTCCTCCCAATTTTCTCCCCCATCCCACTTGCGCGGGGGAAGGGGTGAGCGGCTGCATGGTGTTAGTTGCTCGCTGGCGTTAAACCACAACAATGTGAGACAAAGTCAGATGACAAACTTGTCCAGGGAAGATTTCAGATAAAAGCTGTAGAATGAAAAAAGGGGTAATATAGGAAGTTTAGGAATAATAACTGTCAGCTTTTCTAGATGTGCAGAATTCTGCATTATTCTAGTTCCAAAAAGATGGTCAAAGAAAAAAAGAATTCATTTTTAAGGACTCTATATGTCAACCTATGGGAAGATAAAATTTCACCTTATTACTATCAGTCTCTACTATCTTTCAGATTCAGTGGCGTAGTAGAGAGGGCAAAATACACTGAGAGTTTTGCAAGTGTAACTTTGAAAATTAACCTCAGAAAACTACAGACTATTACCAGAACAAACTCAGCTGCTTATGAATTTTTAGAAGCAGAAGTTGAGTGGCCATACACCTCATAGAGATAAAAAGTCATTGTAAGCTACCTGCTTATGAGAGCTTAAAATCGTGGGGGAAAGAAGGGAGAGAGGAAAGCAGGAGAATTGCATTGAGGTTAGTTCAGCTACTCCTTACTGCTTCTAAATACATCTGAAAAAATAAAGCCATGGGGCAGCCCAGTAAGGAAGAACTTCTGTCAGGTGAAACAAATTTAAAAGAATGACTGAAGGAAATGTTGCAAAGTGCTATCATTAAAACTGATATTATTTTTTCTTAACCATAAAATGAAAGAACTAGTTACACATAAGTCTATGATATTTTTTGATGCTCAGGGAGAGAGAGACCTTTAAGGAAATGTTTCAGGCCTGAAAAAATTATTACAGTCAGGCTTTAGACCTCTTAGAAATGGATTTATAATGAAACTGCTGACACTACCTGAGCTATAGTTGAACAAATTGCTTCTGTCCTGGTGTAATGAATACCCTCAGCATCAGCCAGCTTTCCTTTCATACAGGAAGGAAAAAAAGACTCATTTCTTATTTTTAAACTTCCTCTCATCTACTCATCTTTCTTTTTTTTTCTTTATTCAAGGTATCTGCATACCTTAATGTCCTATTATTCAGAAGTTGTGCAACAGTCCTGTGACATTTTATCTCCATAGTAGTACATTGTATAAGACCTGTCTGGTTATTATCCCTGCCACCCAAGAGCTTAAAGTGTTGCTGTCTTTAGCACATAGCCACTATCTGAGGCTCACGTGCACTAGTTATCTCACATTCACAAAATATATAGGGTTCCAGTAGGATGAGAACAGTCTATACAGAGGTAAATTAGCCTATTTCTTCATAATTACTTGAACATCTTCATTCTGGAAGGGTCACAAAACAGTGTATCATATAATGACTGGATTGAGTTGACTGTGTGTAATATAATTAAGGGTGGGAAAACAAGCATCAACATTTCCATCATTTCAGGTGAGAGGTTCAGTTTATTCTGATTTTATGACCTGGTCATAAACTGGCTCTTACAGATGGAAACTGTCATACCACAGCTTATTCACAGGGTCTCTGAGTTTACTGGAAAGAAACTTATGTGATGTCTCTTTAAAGAAATTATAAAAAATAGGCATTATAGGAGCAGTTCATATGGTTAGAGTAACCAAGTTAATTTAAATAAAAATAAACAGCCAGCATACAGTAAAGCCTGATAGGAAAAATTGCAATATTACCTCCATTTTTGGAAGCAATGTGAAAGCAAATATTATGCTAGCAGTGAGCGACATTCCAGGCACTGATATCAGTGAATAATTCCCACTGTCACTGGCAAAACTGCAGTCATGTGTCTGTGGGAAAATGTTTTTTTAAGGACTGAAATATGATCTTGTAATGCCACTTGGAGTGTTTGCAATACCTTGCCATCTATTTTTATGAAACTAGCACTAGATGTGGTGTTCAGTAGGCCCTCCTGAAAGAACAGTTGAACTAATACGATTACTTCTGAAACATTTCTTGTGTTATATGGTCTCAATTTGAAGGCTTGCTATGATATCTTCTTATCTTACCTACCCAGAAAAAAGTAATGACAATCAAAGTATGTATAGTACATACAGGCAGAATATTAGCTTCATTGAACATCAGTCAAATAAGCTCCAAAATAAGTTTTCAATCTGTTCCAAGAGACATTAGAGACATGGTTTTAGTTTGTATTTGAAAACATCAGACTTACAAGTGTTCTTTATGGAGTTATGGCCAAAACCAGATATAGTGAATGAAATAAATTCATACAAGGTTTCAACTGTCTAGGATTAAGTTCATGTGGGAAGAGTTATCCTTTTTTTCTCCACTGATGCTTGATTTGGAGGCGTACAGAGTAAAAGCAAATAAATAAAATATATTCTTTTTGCTTTTGCATATAAGACCTAAATATGGTTGATTTTTTTTTTTTTGGCCCAGGTAAAGCAAACTTACTTCAGTATAGTCTTCGTATCATTGATCTTGTCAAAGACCTGAACTGAATAAGCCAAATTGACTCTGCAATTTTAACATAAAATACATATTTTCAGAGGCTGTTGTGATTGGAACAGGAGAGACATTGGCATACTTTATGGTCTTTCATGTTCAGTTGATATAGAGTCCTTTGCTTCCATGTTGTTCCATTGGGGTTTTTTTGTGCTGCCTCTGAAATGTGGAACTTTTCGTGAAGTATGACTCATCCCCCAAACAAAAAAAAATGCGAATACATATCCTTTAATTTTATTCAACAAATTGCCAACTTTGTATTTTAGTTCAGTGTCTTGCTCATCTCTTTCTAATGTGTCACACTTGTATGATTGCCTAATACTGCTGAACTAAGGCAGCAACAGCAACTTGTGCAATGCCCGATCTCCTTTGCATCATTAGGGACGGTCTATGAAGCAAATGTCATTAACTTGTGAGGAAAGGAAGCAAAACTGACAAACCCTCATTGACAAACTTCCCTCCATTTGTTCATCAGTCTTTATTAAACAGCAAATTTAATATCAACATCCTTGCATAAGACAAGCCACTGAAGTCTTTTACCATGAAAATTAATGCTGTTTAAAATTAAACTTGCCTTTGGGTTTCATTTAAAAATTAACATTGTAATCTTTGTATGCTATGTTGTGAAGCCTAAATGAATGCTAGATAATGGAAATAATGAGACACGGGAGCATGTGTAGGGGTACACTGTAGTTCACGCAGTGAAGTGTTAATTAATGTAACCAGTGCTGAGAAATCACAGAATTTATTTTTGCTCTTTTTCTCTCTTCTGCACAATGTGAAAAACCATGGAACAGTGATGTGACAGCAGAAATCAAGGTCTTGTCTTGCAGATTATTCACTTAGATTTGCTGGAACAAAATATTAAATAGTAAGTTTCTTGATGCAAATGCATAGTTCATTACCATAGCTGACTGCATTAAAACAATATAAGTAGTAAATCCAGTGAAATCTCACACAGGTACCTTTAAGCAACTACTTCAGAACACCAAAGCACAGTGTGGATTTCCCTAGTAAAAGAGCATATCTTCTTAAGGAGTAGTACCTTCTTGTCATCAAATTCCTGCCATCCAGTTCTCTACCCTCTGCAGTATTAGCCTGTTTCTGCAACAGTATGCAAAAAGAGTGGCGTCTAGTTACTACTTTAAAAGCCAAGATTTATATTTATTTGAAAAAGGCTCTTACATTTCTGATTTAGCATTTCTAATTTCAGCATTTCAAAGACCTGTAGTAACTAACTGTGTTTATTTAATCCACTATTTCTAACCCACCTCACATCTTGTTTCAGAAATACGTACTGGTATGAAATAAACAGAAGCCCTCACCATTATTTGAAAAGTGACAAAATATTTTGCCCTTCATTTGAATTCTGGTCTTGAGGATTTTCCCTTGAAAATACCTCTCTGTGGGTAAGAGACATTCCCTGCTCTAGGTTACGGTCTCTATGCTAGGAAATATGGGTTAGAAGTGGCTGACTGTCTGTACCTCACAGATATCCAGGTGTGTGAAAAAAAATGTAACCAAGAATCAAAGAGGTTTTCTACCTGATTGCAGAATGATTAAAAACATAACACCAGTAATAATGTAAAAAAACCTGTAAGGGTAATTTTTTTTTATCAGGATGGTATCTCCTTTATGAGAGTAGATGAGTCTTTTGGATAAATTTTTCATATGGAAGTGGTTATTTTCCCCTGGAGTTAGACCTATGTGCACAGAAAACTGTCTTTCTGGAACACCTCTGTGTGCACTATGATTTGAAGTCAACATCTATAGTGCTGCTTTAACAGAGTGTCTGGGGCTTCTGTGGCAAATTAGTAGCTCACACCTAACCACAGAGACAAAAGTGTGTAACTGCTGCAATGCTGAACAGTAAATGGAGTCTTTGTCTAATTGACTAGTATAAGCAGAAAGGAATTGGATGCTACACTGAAAATGTACATAAAATACCTGCCTTTCTACTGAAGCCTCCCCGTGACCACAAGTATGTGCAGAAAAAAACCTTTTACTTCAAAATTACTTTGAAACTTGAGTAGAAGAGGAGCCACCCACAGGTCCCTGAACTTCACTAGTGATACTGCATACTTATGTCTGACAGTATTACCCGTGTCTATTTTCAGGATCCAACTCTAGAGAGCATTTGTGTTTCCCAAGTAAAACACTTGCCTGATTGCAATACTATGTTGGAACCATGCAATCAAACAGCATTCTCTCTCCCATGTTTTGATTTTCATGGGAAGAGAACTCCTCTCTGCAGAACTAAGAAACTTCATGACAAAGAGGTCATTTCTAATGTGGCTGATGAAGGGACGAGAAGTCCAAAACCATCTCAGTGAATGAACACACCATAAACACACTTGAAGGAGGTGATCCAGCAAGACTGTACATGAGTGCAGAAGAGAAATGCTGGCCTGTAGAAAGTGTTGAAGATGTGTAATTTGTCTCCCGTTATTACTCAGTTAGGAGCTGAGGGGAGGCCTGTGGGTTACTTTCTCCTGATTCTATTATTGAAACAATTTGCATAAAATAATGATAAGCTCTGATGGATCATCACATGATTTACACTGAGAATAAGACGGTCCAGAAAGAAGTCTGTAGACCTACAAGAATCCTGGTTTGATCAACTGTTGCCAATGCAAATACATGAACATTATCTTAATTTCTCACCACAGTAACACATGTGAAAATAAAACTGAGAAAGTGGTGGTTCTGAATACAGTCAAGGCATTAAATCGGCAAATGCATACTGCATAGTTTTGTGTATGGGATATTACTATGTACGAAAGCAACTGGACACAGTGGTTCCTGGTGATGTTTCACCTTTTGAGAAGAAATCTGGAAAAGAGTGAGTTAATTAACAAAATGAAGCAGAAAATGCTATGTAACAATGTCCTCCAGTAGCAGGAAGGAACAAAAACATATGAACACAATGTGTTTGTCTTAGTCTTAATGTGACAAGAAAAAACATAGTTTTTTCAGCCACATACAAATCTGGCTTCTCTCTCACTCCTTTCCAGAATGAAGATATCTTTTGATTTATGTTCAAGCAGAATAGAATGATCTGTCTTGTGGAAAAGTTTCTTCTTCATGCCTCTCCAGCTCAGATGTTTTTTGTCACTTAACGGACCTGCTCCTCAGGAACAGTGAGGACAATCCCACTTTGGGGGAAAAAAGATTGATTAGAGCTTATCCAATGCAGCTTGTATTGGCTTTGAACAAACTTGCTAGAGCAAGTAGGGGGTGAGTTATTACAAATAGCACTAGCAAAGTGCTGCCTGCTGAGTGGCCGGTGTTAGCCTCCCTGAGCTCTGTTTTGCTGCAGATTGTTTCAGGGTTGCTCAGGTACAAATACGTGAACAGCAGTCATCAAATCCTTGCCTGCAATAAAGGTCTTTTATGCTGCTTTGACACTACTGTATTGCCATACTGTAGTTATAACTGTAATTTACACCTACTTCATCCTTTTTTATGCTGCTGTTGTGCTGTAAAGCCAGCTTGGTGTGAATAAGGATCAGTGAGAATTAGACTCCACTTTTAAAATTAATTTTTTCCTTCCTAGCCACCCCTGTAAGCCCTCATCTTTCTCTTTGGCTGCACTTCTTAAAGGTAGGCATGTGACCGTTGCACTGCTCGGTGACCTAGGAGATATTTTATGTGATGGATTTGTTTCTGAAAAGCTTGCAATCAACATATAAGCAATTAGAGGCCACTTTATTTCCTGGCAGTACTAAGGCTCCTGCTGTCTGGTTTAGTACTGGCAGATGCAAATAAGGCTTTGAAAGGATCACTGTAAGTCATTCAGGCTGATGTAGTCCTTTCATTTTCCACAATGCATTCAAATCCACATGAAAATCTGTCTCACATGGTATCGGTAGTCAGCCAAAGCTCTGTCCTTGGATTTCTTCATTTATGGTAAAAATCACATACTATTTAACAGAAATAAAAGAAAATACAAAGCAATATCCTCAGAGTCCAAACAACAGGAGAGTTCTGTCATCATGATGCAAGAGTTTTAATTATTCTGAGCTTGCACCTTCAGAGCTAGCCATTTCTCAGCCCAATTAACCTGTCCTATTGTACCGTCCATGTAAAGCATAAGGCAATTAACATTTGTACGATAAATAAACAATTAAGGAATGTTTTGATTTCTGGTTACACTTTTTGTCTTTCAAACTGCACTGCAGTTTCTGCCTACAAGAGTTTTGCTCTTTTAAACACTTCTTCATTACCAAGTGTCTTTTGCCTTTCTTACATTCAGCAATGCATCACACATAAAGCTTTAAAAAGGTGCCAGTTACTAATGTAACAAGCAAAGAACAGAAATCACATGCATCCCTAATCCTTTAGTAACTCTTGTCACTAGGTACTGTTTAATTTTACCAAATCTTTAAAGAAATAGTGAGAATGTTTTCTTGTTTTATTCTGGAGCTTGTTGTAACTGAGGAGAAATATTGGTTCAGATTTGCAAATTAATTTCACCACATGCCTTTATTAGATAATGTTTGTCCAGGCTCTGAAACATTGCAATTCTATGTTATTGACATGCAATCTGCTTATTAATATTTCTGACAACACTACTGGATTTCTATCTTTTTACTCACTAGTGAATTTTGTTAGGTATAGGTACAACGTTTCTGAACAAGGAGTAGAGTTCCTTACCAGTGATGATTATGGGTCATTTTTATGACTCTCATAATGCCCACTGCTTTGATTAATGCCATAATTTTTAATGGATACCTATAAAATAGTTATAATTTATAGGGGCCATAGATTCTCATTATTGCACCAGAAATTCATAGTAAAATGTGACTCATGGAATAATTCAGGCTGCTAATGGAACTAGTTAATCACATCTATTAATGTCATTAGCTCATTAATGACTAGTTAATAATTAGTTAGTGACATCTATTCAGGCAGTTTATGGTATTAGTTTCGTAATGATATCCCAGTAAGTAGGTTCCTATGCAAGTAGAACCACTGAGGTCAATAATGTCCTTCACAGGCATGAGGGTTAATCTGCAGATTTATCATTGCAACATTACACTATAAAGCCATGGATGAAATAGAAGTGTATGGAGATGAAAGGAAGGCAGGGGTTTAGGATTCATAGATACTAAAAATATTTGTAATACAATCTAGAGTTGCAAGTGTCCAAGGATAAAAATGACTTAGAACTACTATTAGGTACATGGTTCCGTTAAATATGTAACAACCCAAAAGAAAGTAAATAAAAAATCTATGCATTGTAATTATTTCAGTATATTCAAGCATATGGATTGCATCAGTATATTCTAGCTTTTAGTATTCTATGGTTGTGAAATGGGAATCACAAGTGCCTGTAGTATCAAGTCATCTTTACTCAATCATACATTAAAAAAACTCCACAAATCTTGTAAATTCAATAATTCTCCATTAAATGCAGCCTAGATATTGAAATTCACCAGTCTTTCAAATAATAAATGCAGGTTTTTTATGTTTGTTGTTATTTATATGCAGCATGAAAAATTAAGATTATGCTAGCAAAACACAGGACATAGATATCTCTAGGAAAAATGTTCATTGAGGTAAGAAATGGCTTAAGTATAAATAATCAGTCTGAAAGAAAAAGCAGAAGTTGTCAGCAGATGACACATGCTACTTAGTTTAATACCATCTTAAAAAAAAAAAAAGGACTTACACTTTCCTATTGACAAAATGTATGCATACACTGACAATAAAATTAAATAAGTGAACATCTTAGCATATTTGTCCCTAGGAGAAAATCTTATTTCTTTTTGCAGAAGTTATATGATATGAAAGTACTGAGTACTCAGACTGAGCAATAAAATGGCAAAAGTCCCAGTGGACAGATGATATTTTCTATAAGAAGCTGCCACTGTAAATCATAGCAGTTGCAGATTACTGTGTGTTTGTGTTTATTTTCCATGAGCCATATATATCCTGGAAATGGCTTGTATTTTGAATGTAAATTGTCAAGTGTGTGAATTTCAGCTCATGCAAATATGAAAACCTATTTCATAACCATTTTTCAAATGCTTTTTAACATAGTAGTTTTCATTGCTTGCTAAGTGCATTCCCACACTTCTTTGTAAGTAGGAAAACAATATGAATAGTGCCCATCTGTTCTTGTATGATTTTTATTGCAAGGCTATTTTAATTGGTTTACTGGTTCTGACAAAATGAATAGAATGCATATACAGACATCTGAAAATTCCCTGTATGCTATATATTCTGGAGTCCGCAATCCATTTTGCAAAAATCAGTGTTTGTGGGAAAGCAGATGGAATCAGGGCGGTACTTCCAGTCTCTGCAGCAGTTCAGCAGGTGCCACACAATAGCACATTTGTGAGAACAGTCATGTCCTTCTTCAGGGAGGAAGAAGTCTACAATAAATAGTAAAGCTATTTGATCCAGTAGATAACAGGCTATTGGACCTTAGATAACAAAATAATTAATTCACAAAATAAACACTCCAACAACATTCCAGGACGGAGAACTTCAAAGGTTGGTATGTCTGAAGTTTCTCCTCTGTTTAGTAAATTTATCTCAAAAACTGGTCTGGTTTCTCTCTAGTACTGAAACGGAAATAAACAAAATTAAAAAAGTGGCCACTGTGCTCTTGTTTATAGCAGCAAGTACTATGCTGTGAACACAAAAATACAGTGTTCAGTTTGTTCAGTGACAGGGTTTTATGTTGCCTCTGACTTTTACTGTGAGGAAGAAATGATGAAATTGTATTCCATCTGGTTAAGCAGTTATTCTGTATCTTCTTTCCCTTCATTGTCAGATGTTCCAGGCCTACGGCACTTTATCAGTATCTAAAACAAAGTATAAAAGAATGGCTGCATTAATCTTAGCAACTGAAATATTATTTTCTATTATAGTATGCTGACTCTGTGCTACAAGACTACTCTAATATTCTACCTGTCTTCCTGTACTCTGAAACACCAGACACATTGCTATGGAATATCAACCTTCAAAAGAGCTGAGAATTAACCTGGCAAAGATTTTTGATATCTGATTTGTCAACCAAAAAACAATACCAGAAATAAGAGTTTAATCTTTAAAAAAACCCAACAAACAAACAAAAAGCCCCTATATGATCTACAAAGAAGCTGACTTAAGCTTTGCAAAACTTACTGTTACTTTAACTATTTTGGAAATCAGTTCAGAGAATCATGTAACACCCTGATTTGGAAGGCACCCATGTGTCCTGTGTCTAATGTGTCCTGACCCATGAACACTGTGTCTAACTCCGGATTTCACACAGGGCAACCTAAATTTAAACCATTTATCTAAGAGCATTACTCAAATGCTTCTTTCTTGACCACTGACAGGCTTGGGACCATGACCAGTTCCCTGGAAAACTTGTTCCAGTCCTTGACCACCCACTCAGTGAAGAACTTTTTCCTAATGTCCAGTTCAAAATGCAGATGGCCAAGCGTCTTGAAGATTTGATTTTTAAGTGATTTTAGTACATGCTAACTGTACCTTTGACTTGGTGGATACAATGCTTGTTGCCATAAGTGGTTCTTGGTTCAAAATCTGTTTTACTTCATCAAAAAAGTTCGAGGTGCTTTTAATGAGCTTTGGCCAAAACTGAAGCCCAGGAAGACTCTTACACACATACTTCATTCATGGGATTATCCCCATCAAAGTCAAACTGAAAACAAAACTGATGTCATGTTTTTGTACTGAACTGGAACCTTGTTATGTCAACAAGCATTCTTCTAACCACTAATTTCTTAATGAGGGACATGGAAATCAACTACATTTCACAGAATATCTGCTACATTATTGTAAAAACTGATTTATTCTAGTCCTTAAAAAAGCTCCTCAGATAAATCAAAAAATAAATCCAAGGATTTTGACGTTAGTTGGCTCATGTTGTAAGACTACCTCAGGGCTGTGAGACTCATCTGATTTACAGTTATATAATTGAGAGCAGAGCTGGCCTTTTATCTTAAATTATCTCTAAGAGAGTGCCAAATCAGATAGTTCTTTTAAATCAACATGCTCAGGATTTACCATACTGTAATGCGTATAGGCTGACCCTGGACTTCCAGCCTGTCAGGAACAATCATCAGCTGGAAGCTCCGGGTCATGGGGTATTCTGAGAGCTTTTTCCTCTCTTTAACACTGGGCCTGACATATAGCTGCAATCAACAGTGGAGATATTGAAGCTTACATTATTTATTAACTTTCTGTTATACATATTTGGATTGTTCAAATTCCTGGGGCTTATCCTACTTTCTCTGAAATCCTGTTTGTCTACAGGAATTTGATTTACAGATGATACCAGACTTATTTTCAGTGACCAGACTTATTTTCAGAGAAGTTTCACTGTTAACCCTTAATACACTCTCACAAGAATTTCTTATCACTTGGCCCCTTTGACAACAAAATGCATGTTAGTTTGTTTGCATTCTGCCCTGGCCCTGTTCAGTAAATAGTATGCTATTTCATCACTTTTTGCTCCCCAGCTAAGCGTTCTCTTTTTTAAAGGGTCTCCAAAGACACGATGGCCACCATCAAATACCTAGCATTACCTTCCAGATGTTTGAAAAGAAGTGTGATCCTGCAAAAGGATATTAAACTAAATATTGTGAATTTTATATTTTTATATAACTATTTTAATTGAAATTCAAATGTAAGTACTTTTCTAGCAAAAATGTGCATGCATACAGATTGCTACTTACTGAAGATAATGGGAAATTGGGATGAATCAGATAACGGATACATCAGACAAGGTTATTACAAGATGTGAGAAATTTTCAGGTGACTTTTCACAGAATAAGCTTGGAATCAGAAGGACCCACAAGAATTTTTCATGTAGGACCCAATTCCACGCTAGAACTTATGCAAATACAGTGCACCCAAAGTCCAGGTGTAGAGGAACTGTAGAGAAATTCCAGGAACCTGGAGTTTTCAGGGGCAAAGACTTTGGAAAAGCGACAACTTCTGGATTCAGCTATTAAAACCAGTTTAAATATGTCTATGTAGAGCAGCATGTCACTTATGAAAGTCTGACTAGCTCTACACTTGTGTTACCCATAGCTCACTCTATTATTTCTGCATCCAAAGCATGTGCATGATCCTTGCGCAACTCGACTGAATCTTTGACAGATGATCAAGAGCTGTCAGTGTTTCTGTTCGCTTTCAAACTGTTTTGTACTTCAGTTTGACATTTTGAGTAGTTGATTTTTTAAACTGAGAAAGTGCACTCAATTTAATCCAGTTTTTACAGCTTTTTATAGTTTTTTTTCCACAAAATCTTTTTGACAGTATGAAGAATATGCAGGAAATACAGTATATGAATGTATCTCAGGTTTTAATAATGCCTAATTTATATGGTTGAGATTTTCAAAAGAACCATAATGAGCTACAGCTCTCAATTAATTTGAAATGCTAACTTGCTTACACTGTTCTGGAAATCCTACTCCTAATACCTCCCAGTACAGAAGTTGAATATAGATAGATTCCCAATGCATTTTAGGTTTTACTGCACGTCTCTCTTCCTGACATATTTTTGTAGTATTATTCTGTCCCTCTCTTCACTTACAGAAGAGTGGTTTTTTCAAGGGATTATCTTAGTTTGTTACAGAGGGGGACATCAGACTCAAAAATAATTTGATTTAGAACAATTTTCCAGGTGAGCTTCTACAGCATACTTCATCCTAGGCACGTGAATACTGGTAAAACCAAATTGTGGATGAAAATCTTGGTCCTGACACACTGCAGACTTTGAAATGACAAGGGAAGTGCACTTGAGATTGAGCTGAGAATAATAAGTTTAGCACTAATATTAATATAGCCCATTAACTAAAAGCGGTGCTTTATTGTTTTGATCAGTGATGACACTGAAAGTTAAAGATTAAAGACAAGTTTTGCAAAGGCTTCTGTCCTCACAGTGTAAATTTTCAGAACGCGATGCACAGCACTGGCAGTTAGGGTAACATCCTAACTTAAGATTTCCAATGCATCTGTGTTTCTCTTTTGGGTCATGTGCACAAGCCGTCTCAGATGATACCACACTATTTAGCTAATTGTGTTGGGGGGTTCATGGTCTAATCCTCCACATCTGCCTGAACCAGAGTGAGGAATCTGGCTCTCACACATACTGGGCTCTCCAGCAGCCTATGGAGTGAAAACTGTCTCTCCTCTTCCTCTCTGGTGAACTGAATATAGCTCCCTTCATTCCTCAGTACCTTGTATAAAGACTTGTTGTTTTGACTCCAGTCAAGTGTAGGACACTTAAATGTTGCATTGCTGAACCTAAAGGTTTTGATAGACAGACTCTGTGAATCTTAAGCTCACCCAAAGGTCAGGCAGTTTCCATGTCAAGTTTCGCCACTGCCAAACACCAGTCAGGCTCAAAAGAATTACCAGACTGGAACATGTGTCTCACACATCTCCATACAATCTCAAAACACCTTCAATGCAAAAGCTTGTATCTTAATTACAAACCTGCCTTCCTGCCCCTTTGAGATGAGACATGAGAAATGTCTCCAAAGCAGTTGAGCACAGGAACACGTTCAGTTTCTTTGCTCTGCTCTCAGGGCAGTAAACTCTGTCCGAAGGACTGACTGTGTTACTAGAAGTAGAATTTCTTAAATTGACATGGCCAGATTAGTTGCCTTTATTAAATGGTATATGCTCAGCAAATGCGTTTATGCAGGCTTTGAGGCAGAACTCCATTTTAACAAGCAATATAGCAGATTCCTCTGATGAAAAATCAATGTCATGCCTAACTTCCCCTTTCTCCTTACAGCTCCAGATTTGTATATATCCCAGGTAAATTGGATTTATTTAAACTAAATCTATGAATTATGACATCAATGTAGGTTAGCCCCTTAAGAAATATAACTGGAAGGTGGGAGCGCAATGAGATCCACGGTGTCTTCTCACATTCTCATGTTATCACCTTTTCATTCTGAAAGTGAGCTGGACAAAATGGTCAGTTTTCCCAGATTTTCTTTTGTGAAATGGGAACTGTAAATCCTCACTAGCATTTAGATCATATGATATATGAAGAAATGTAAACTACAGGGTGAAATTTCATTATTCTCACTGTATCAAATGGCTGATTTAGTAGGACTATTAAACTAAATTTACACAGAGCATTGAAATGTGGCTTATATCTGTTGCCATCATGGTCACCATACATTGTTATTAGAATGACTTCTCTCCTTTATCTCTCTTTGAAGATCAGTGATGCAGAATCCAGGTTGTTAACAGATGTCATGCCTCAGAGCTTGATTGTCATTGCTTTTCAGTTGTTTTGGATTGGGAACTTAGTTACTGAAGCAAGGGTTTTCTTCACAAGTTTGTGGAAAATTAGTGCTATTTTGTACTGAAAACATTTATAGAAGGCAGTATTCTTAAATGTAATGACAACACTGTAAGGATATAGTTATCATCAAACAAATTATGTAAGGTGTATTTAATATAGAAAACTCAGGTAAAAACAATTCAAAATAAAATGTTGCATTTGAAAAGTAGTTCAGTAATTTGTTCATTCGTGAAATGGTGGTGTTTTGGTGATATATTCAGTTGTCATACTATGGCACTAGTTTTGTTTTATATTCCGCTGGGATGTCTAAATTCCCTGTTGTAACTTAATGAGTAGAGATAAAGTTTCCATCAGTGAAATGGCAGCAAGGAAGAAAGATTTTTTCTTTCTCTTGTTACCAATATTTAATTTGACTTGTATTAAGAATATTTTTCCTCTGTGACCCTGAACACTAAGAGTAAACAGCTAGATACATTTTAGTCTTTTCCCCCTCTAAGTTGCACATGACTATATCCTCATTTATGAATCGTTAAAGAAGAATAAAGCCTTTCATATGCACTAACAGTCAGCTAATGAAGACATTGAATTACTGAGACAAATGCCTAATAAATTGAGGAGGCTCATAAGACAGAAAAAATAGTAAACTCTAGTTGGTTTGACATTAGTAAGACAAGGTAATACATATGGTCTAGGTATCTTGGGAATAGATTATGAATTTTAGGAATAAGGAATAGTAATGTCTCATAATTCACCTAAGGACATTAATCTCTGCATGTAGAATTTGTTTCAGAAGGAAAAAAAACCATCCTTTAAAGTCTAAAAAGATAAAAACACACCCTAAAATTTAGAGGCAGCACAGTAGCTAGAAAATGGAGGGGCAGGTATTGTAATAATTAATCAATTAAACCATGTTACCTGCAAAAACAATGAAAAAGGAGATTCACTTCTTATGTAAAGTCTTCAGGCATGGTTTTAGTATTTTATATTACACTGGGAATACATTTTTCAGAAACAATCACCGAGATTGGAGAAGACCAAAATAATCTGAATTCTAAAAAATTACAATCACTGACATTTGAGTAAGGAAATTAGTTCATATTGGAGGTAGAGCAAAAGAAAAAAAATAAATTAAAAAGTAAAAACAAAGTCAACTCTAGCAAAGTATTGAAATGCATATCAAGAGCTCTGACTGCACTTCTTAAATATAATAGTGCTCAACAAGTTCACAGCTAGCTTTTATGACCCCCCTGTACACATGTGCAATACATATAGAGTGCTGGATTCTTGATATAGTATATACAACAACTATCACAAGCAATAATATCTGATAGAGATGTCCAGATCTTAAGACTGTGATGATAGAAAAGGGCAGCCCAGCAGGGTGACTACCAGGTATATGAATAACTGAGTTTAAGTTATCAGTGAGGACTGCATAGAGGCTTATGCACATAGTGATGCATCTGTTAGGAGCAAAAGACAGAGCTCTCACAGCACTTCGATAATCCCTGCAGAGTACTTGAGAAGATAGTAGTGATTATATACACACAGTTACTAATAACAGAAGGAAGACCAGGTCAGGGGAGCAACATAATAAACCTTTTGATAGGAGGTAAGAAAGTTGAACTGCCATGGTGTTTTCTTCATGTTCCTAGTATCAAAGGGAAATAAAATACTTGTAAGGGAGTAGGGTTTTAAACTTTTTGTATTAGAGAGAAACTTTTTGAGTAAATGGAGCCTTCACAGTGAGGGACAGCTACACGAGACAAAGTGGAACCAGTGCTCAGACTTAGGATAGGGAACTGGGAAGAGAAAAGGCTACTTAAAATTATTCATGATGTAATTTTGAAGCCATTCTGAATGCATTTACACAAATAAAAGCTAGGTTAGGCATAAAAAAAAAAATCAGTAAAGGTCAGCAAAGAACAACCAAAACAAAATCACATTTGAGAAAGACATGGAAAATAAAGAGCAAGATCAGGACCAAACGAATACATAGCTTCTATAAATGAGAGGGGAAAGAAAAAGCTGGATAAACTGAATAAGTTCATTTGAATGACAATATCAATACAAGTAACATTTCATAACATTGGTACATTAAAAATAATACGTGGGACATTGTGATACCACTGGATTTTATAAAACTATATCAAGAGCCAGCAAAGATGTGATGTTGAACCCGTTGATTACACTGTGATTTTTTCAGTGACTGCAGAAGTGAAAACTGTTAGTCCATAACCTGTGTCTTTTTCTTGAAGGATAAGATATCCAGTGTAATCACTTCCATTTCATGAAAACATGAAATATTAATCATTAAACTGGGCAGAGTAGGTCCTCAGTGGGTAGAAAGGAATACAGTGCCATGAAAATTGGTGCAAAAAGATACTATATACTAGCTCACTCTCTGGCCCATGATCAAAACAAACAGGAAAAATTTAGAACAAATTAATTTATTATAAGTCATGATGGTCAGCTGCCAGTTTGCATCTAGAACTAATATGCTGATACATAAATCTTAAATAATAATGTGGCACAGAATAAATTTCTCATGTAAATGTTTCAAAACAATGCATTCTTAAATGGATAGCAATTAAAATATGTGCCTGAAGGAAAGTGGCATTTCTGCATTGTAGAAAATACTATTATATATAGTTTCATTCTGACCTGGCATAAAAAGAAAACAATTTCTACTAATGAATTATGTGGGGGAAAAACAATCTTTTAAGTAACCAGATGTTACGTTTTTATGTAAATGAAAATTTTAACACTGATTTGCATATTTTACTTATATTATTAATAGCTGCAATAAATTTTGAAACAGGCTTTCAGTAGAAATAGAACAATACCATTTTATGATATTTGGAACTTCTGATTTTATACTGTTTTGATTTTCTTAACAAAAATGTGTCAAAATTGACAGTCTATTGCTAAGATGTAATTATGAGAACACACAACTTTCTATCTGGGAAAAAAGTAGTCTCTAATAAACTGTCATCATTTGTCTACTTGTGATTTATTGTGGATAGGTGGAAACTTTTGGAATCCATCATGGTGATTTTATATTTGTTTTCCTAACTGCTTTTTATTTGGTAAAATTCTGTTGTATTTTGGGAAAATAATCTTGACTGAATAGTAGAAATGAAAATACTACAAAATAAATCTGAGACCAGGTTTGGCGTTTCCCTTGTCTTTGCCTAAAGAACTGAAAATAATCACTTGCAAAACTCATCTCGCTCTTTTTCACTCATACACACAAAGTGTGGAAAAAGAAACTTTCTTGTTTTACAGCTGGTAAAGACAAAAACCAGGACCAATACTTTGATTATCAAATAAGAGAAATACTGAAAATTCAATTAATTTGTATTTGATTTGCCTAAATGTTCAGTTAATCTGCTATTGATTTGTTTCAAGTGAACAGTAAAATACAACAATGTAAATTTAGGGTATTATTTCTTGCTATTTTATTGTTCTTGCTGTGAAGCCATTATGAACAAATTGTGAAAACCTTAAAGTGACAACTAACTCCAGCATCTCTGTCCGAGAGCGAATGGTATTTCACTGGAGTTTACATAGAACAATGCAATAACACATATATATTCTTTGCCAATCAGGTTAATAGTTGTACTGACGGATTTCTAGGGCCATGCCTGCATTAGCCAGTACAGTGACATAACAGGAGTTATTCTGGAGACCTAAATATCTGGTGCGGAGAACCAGTGGTCCAGTTGCCTGTGTTTTGGTGGGGTTTGAGCTGGCTCTCTCCTGGTCACAAGGACTGACACCCACTTGCTGTTCGAACGTGTTGCGCACATTTCTGGGGAAAAGCTTTCAGTTCAGCTTTATCCGTTCCTGCACTCCTAGACTGCTCCATGACAGTCAGCAAGTGCTGTATGTGGGGGGAATTAAGGAACTTCACTTCAAAAGCACAAGCCTGATCCAGATTGAAAAGCTAATGCTGTTCCTTATGGGAGTGCCAAGATTGCGATGAGATTGTGTATTACTGAGTGACCGTGAAATCTTCCAACTGCTATCCTCCAACACATCATCCTTTAGCTCATCATAAGCTTTGGATTCCTTGTTAATATGCATTGTCTGTACTGAGGTAAATTCAAGATGTCCAAACAGAAAACATCCGTATCATTTTCTGACCTGCTAGCAGAAAGGATGATCACTGCTCTGAACTGTTAAGAATTATCAGTGATGTGGATTGCAGCCCTTCTTTTTTAGTTTGCTTTATGCTTTTCTTGTATGAAGGAAGTATGTGTTTTTTTCAGTTTGGTTTGGTTTGATTTGATTTGATTTGGTTTGGTTTGAGAGAGGGATTTTCTTATGCATCCATCACTCCTTAAAAACACCTTTTCAGTTTGCATCAGCTTTTTCAAAAAAATGATTTTTTCAGTTTCTTAAAGGAACATTTATTTGTCCTGAGAATCAAATTTAAATGAGTTTGAATAAAAAAGCTAAAAAATATAATTTCCTGACTTTTGGTTCTGTTTCTTAAGAATGGGAGCAAGCCAAAACATGAAGAGGACTATCAAAAATCTCAGAGTATATTTTCACTAGCTTTTAATCTCCGATTTCACAGAATTTAGGACATTTATTGGGTGTTCCACTTACGATACTTTATTTATAAAACAAACAAAAAAAGGATACCATGTTAGACACAGGTTGAAGGAAATACCTCATCTGATCTTTTTTGAACAGTTTCATCATTTATGAAAAAACGGCTATGGCAAGACTACAGTGTCTCCTTGTCCTTTGGGTTATAAGTACACTGATACTTAGACTTCACTTAGTGCCACTCATTCTGAGCAGTCAAGATCATGCTGGGGTTCAGTGGCACCTTAAAAGCAACTTTAAATCTTGTTTAATGCTCCTCTGCATTTTTTCTTTTTTTTATTATTTTTTTATTTTATATATCTAACTTCTATCCTCTCTTCCCAATGTGATTTGTGCTCAGAGTTTCAGTTTCTTAGCAGATCTGCATTCCATTTTGTGTAGAAGTATAGCTTCAGTGGCTCTTATGGCTATGTTAAAAGAGAGTCACTGGTGAATTCTTCCAGAGTTGACAGTTAAGCTTGCCTCATCATAATAATTTTGTTTTGATGCAGTTTAATCTGTGTGTGTGTGTGTGTGTGCGTGCATGTCTGCATAAGCTAATTATAAGGCAGAGCTAATTAGAAGGCTGAGCTTTAGAAGAGATGTTAACATTTGTCTGTGTTACTTTTTTTTGATTGATCATCTACTCTCAGAGTTACCAGTTTCAAGGGAAAAGACCAGAAGATTGCCTCTCAGCTCCCTTCCACTGCACTGTACTACTTTTCCTAATATCAGCTAATTTCCAGCTGAGTGCTTTTTCACAGTGACTGTATGAGATTTATGACTCATCTTCTACAGTTTACTTCTATATTAATTATATTTTACTATTGCTTATGGTATTTTCATTCTACCTCCTGCTTTTTTGCTTGTTTCTCTTTTTCAAAAGTATCTGAAACCCTCTCTGCTCCTGCATTTGAACTCCCTGTTTGGGACTCTGCATTTGGCTACCAGCATTTCATTATAGCACGGTGATAAACCAGGTGTCATGCTCTCATTTTGTGTTCCTGGGGCTGAGCCACCTGCTTGGATTGCTGTCTCACGAGGAGCTCCACCGTATAATCACCTTTATTTGTATTGTCTGTGACTTTGCCAACAATTCATGCCTAAGGCTTTTAGTGTGTCTGTAGCAAAATGATACCTGAATATCTACGGATGAAAAGGTAGACCATGTTAAAATATAGCATTTAAAATATAGCTTAGGAATAGATAGATAGAGCTAAACTTTTGAAGAGTGTTATGCAGTTTCAACTTTACACAGTCTGGTGATCTAAAAACACAGAAGAGTCTTGCCTTCAGGTCAGAAAAAATGTTTTTTTCGATAATTTCAAAAAATCCTTTTGAATTACCTGTGTTTCTATAATTAAAATTCCAAGTAGAGGAAACCAAAGCCAATATTTATTACTTAGAAAATGTTGACATGGAGTATCCTGACAATTTCGAAACCTTAAAAACCAGTTAAATTCCTCAAAGTCAGCCATTCCTTGCAAAAGTTTCTGGTTTGGTACATTTGTTTTTTTCTGATGAAACAATTCTGTAAAACAGTCCTGACCAGCTCTGTAGTGGAATTGTTTTGTTTTAATTAATTTTTTAGTGTTATCTTTCCCATGAACTTTTATAATATTTGTGCAATTACATGGCTTCCCATCGTCTTTGTTTTGGTTTGTTTTTTGGTTTTTTTCCCTGTACTTTGTAAATAGTCCAATATATGGAAAAGTGAAGATATTTTTTGCAATGCAGTGTTTCTGAAGTATGTGGTATTTACTATCCAAATCCTTTAGAAACATTTGTGCAAAAAATAAAGTCAATGCTCCGAAAGCTCATTGAAATCAATGGGAGACTTTCCATTAAATTCAATGGGCTTTGGTCCAAGCTGTTTGTAATTATAGGCTGACATTTTGAAAGCTGCCTAAGGGAGTTGGAAGCCTAATACTCATTAAAATTAACTGGGCATCTAGCTTTACTAGGGTGCTTTGGAACTCACTACTACAGTTTATATAAATGAGTGACCTGTTTATGAGGCTCAGTTAGTTACATTAGAGCTCCATCTCTAAGCATGTGTCTTATCTTATATATCAGAGAAATATGCTTTAAATTGTATTAATTGATAATGGCCCTTTTGCTGCAGAAAGGTATTGTCTAATTTAAAAAGAGAGATGTATATATAAAAGTTATCATAGAATTGAGAAAAACTGATTTACACAATGGCTTGTTTGCCAGCTTAATGCCTTTTTTTTTTTAAGAAATATTCTTAAATATTTTGAATTTATTTGTAATGAGAGCTAGATCACTATCCTGAACAAACAATTCAATCCATAGATTACCTGGCATGTTATAATTTTTCTGTCTACAGCAAAGAGTCTGTGATACTCTTGGTTATATCTATGTCATCTATATCTGTATCTACATCTATATCTTTATCTACATCTATCTAGATACTGTTTAAGCATCACAAAAGCATTCAGCAAGTAGTCCTTCATTTGAAAAAGCTGCGTGAACTGTGACTGACAAATATAATTTCCTATAGATGCTGCACTATATTAAACATATATATATAGTTATTTGAGCTACAGTTGCTTACATACTTTATGCAATACCAAATCAAATCTGTGAACTCTGTTGATTAGTTCTAAATGTCACTTGTCAGAGTAGCATGTGGTTCAGTAGTAATACACTCAAATTCACCTTTGATTTTAAACTCACCGGTAGTTTCATTCATATGCTTATAGCTAAACAGTTCACTGTTAAGTATAAGTATTCTTAAGGGAGTAGAAATATTCAAAATCTTTGGAAGCTAGAGAAACAAAATTTTAAAACAATTTGGGATCAAAAGGACAACATTGTCATTTATAGGAGTTCTGAATTATAAGTTCTATCAAAATAAATGTAATACTTATTTACATAAAATATTTAAGTGTACGTGATATGCAGTTCAATATTGAACTTGATTTTATTTAAATTAGTTGTGAATCATAACATTATTTCCCAAGATGACTTATTACATATTATGATTTTATAACAGTATTGTTGCTACGAAATCATCACTCAGCCAACAAAAGTGTATACAGAATGCTATTGGTACCAATGAGAAAACACATGAAGTAGTCAAATGGAATCAGATCAATTGTTTAAACTGATTTCATGTATATAAAATGAAATAGAAACTAATTTAAAATTATATTTGGGGCAAAAATAAAGAGGCTGCATAAATAGCTGGTCAGTTGAAACTACTTAGCTGGCTCCTAGAACTGTGAAGTTTCTTCAAGTGGAATTATGTTCCTGTTTCAAGCAAAGAACAGCCTCTTGCTTGCCTTCTAGCAGGAGGCTTTGCATACTGCCAAATGAATGGTGATAAAATCAGATTCCAAAAGGAAGAGTAGCCATTGTATTTTTTATTAGCATCATATTACATTTCTTGCAGGTCAGTTACTCTTTTCTGCTTTTGAGGCAGATGTTGGCCTGCCCTCCTGGTTGAAAAAAGGTGTAATTTTTCAATTACAAATTCAAATACATATAAAAAAGGGAAAGAGAAGCTGTTTCTTACAGTACAAAAAGCCCAAAGCAAGGCAGAGAATGTCACACAGTAAAACCAACAGTACAAAAAGCAGAAAACACCTAATTAAACTGAATTGGGCTGAAGTGTGTTTGCTAATGTCTTTAATGAGCTATTTTATGCTATTATCTGACATCAAACATACACTTCTGCTACTGTGTAGCTAGTTGTCTATATGTGTAATTTTATCAATGTTAGTGGCACTGACAGACGTAAAATATATGCATTTGTGTTGGTCCAACACCAAAATCCTTGTAAGTTCAGTGCAGATAACTGTTTAGATCTCTGGATGTCTTTCTGAAATTCCTCTGGAAATACACCATGCTTATTTTTAACCTTCTTGTACTTGAGACTATTTCTTCTTCAGGACTCATGAAGCTTCTCAGACTCATACCATTAGCAAATTTCATCAGCATTTTCTCATTTTTAAGCCAAGATCACAGCTGAAAATACTAGTGTCAGCCTCAGGACTGATCATGCATTTTACTGTAGCTCCTCTGTGCCACACTGTTGTCACTGATCCTTCAGCTTCTTATTTATCCACTTCTCAATTCTTATCCTAATCATCATCTTCTATAGTTTAACTAATAATTTCCTATTAAGCATCAAATGTTTTCCTGGCTTCCAAGTAGATTAGATCTAGATTAGACCTATTTCCCTTGTCTAGAAAAGCAATTATCTCCTCAATGAAAGGTATCAGGTTAGTCTGGCACAATCTGTCTCTGTCAAACCCAGGTTGCGTTTTATCACATTTTTTCTCTACTTCTGTGTCTCCATTCTTTCCAGTTGTAAAATATAGCTCAGACCAGTCTGGCAGAGTCACAGTTGTAGGATGATCCTTTTTTACTTTCATAAATATGTGTAATATTTAATATTTTTTCTGTTGTGTGTCATTCCTGAAATTTGATGGATCTCCTACCTCTACTAGAGGAGCTCCAGTAGAGTGCCAGCACTTTCATGATTCTGGGATAGTGACAATCCCTCTCAGTCTTCATACATGAAGCACTTAATGTTTTTTCTCCACATCAGATGGCAATTTGTATGCCATATCTTCCCTGTAACCTCACTGAAAATTGAACTTCAGCATAAGGCCACACATGGACCTTTCTTAATCCTTATCCCATCTTCACTATACACTATTTTCACTTAATCCAAGTTCTTTTCTATTTATAGACATAAAAATGCATCCTTTTCTTAAAAATAGGTTTGGGGTTTTTTTGTTTGTTTTTTTTTTTTTTTTTAAATCTAGATCATGTTGTCTTTGAAAAAATATTTCTTATCCTAAAAGTACTAGACTTTAAACCATAATTTTCTAATCAGCTTAATTTTCAATTCCTTCAGGCTTTCCATTCTTTTTTGGTTATTCCCAGTCATTATTTATTTATTTATAGATTAGCTCATCTGTATTTTAGTTTAGTTACACATGTTTTCACCTTTGTGGGTTGTTTTTTTCTTAAATATTCAGGTTCTTTCTACAGTGAACTGTAAATGCAAAACTAAGTTTCTCATTCTGCATAACTTGACTAAATATAAAATTATTTTATTGAAGTCTTAACTTTGAATCAGTAGCTTTAAAGACTAGTTTGTGGTTTTCTTTCTATTTAATTTAAAGCAAATTATCTCATGACAATTCTTTCCAAGGTTATTTTCTACAGCTAGTTTTTATGCAACATGCTTGCTACTTACCAAAGTCAAATAAACATAGTCTGCAATAACAAAGTATGATTCTGTCTAGCATATACAATTGTTGGTTACTGAGTCCAAGACCATATAAACCTTAATTTCTTTTTAACATTTGTTCTCTGGTATGTATCTGGGAAGTTAAAGTCACTCCTAGTGACAGAGTTCCTGGTAGTATTTCCAGATGTTTTTCTCTATTCAAACATGAGCTTGTGATTCCATAGTGGAACCCATTCACTGTTTTCCCCTTTCCCTTCCAATACATGTGATACTTTTCACATCTTTTAAAAGAACAAAGTGACAATTCATGTATGTTATTTCTGCTTGCATCTTTAAAGTTATCACATTCTAAAGGTGCACAGTTACTCTCACAGACTTACTCTTTATTTCTATGTGAAAAAAAATGCCTGCTCTTGAGAGCTTATGGGCCTCTTGTGTTTTTTTTCTTCTCTGTATTCTCATTATCCTTTTGCTACCCAGCTTCACACTCTACATCAATATTGTAAGTTTCCTCACGTTCTCTGCATTTCTTATGCTAGAATTTAAAAATTTCACTTGTTTGTAGACATATCCAATAATTTAGCTGCAAAAGATTTAATTTTAGCTTTTAACTATTTGACAACTGCTTTCATTTCTAGGGATCACAATTAATTAATTGGCAACTGTTTTGCTAGGGCTTTTTTAGAGGTGAAAAAAATTTTTCTTTTCTTATTTTTCTTTACTCTCCAGTGTTCCTTTATCCATTGTTTGCATTCTCATTTACTTTATTCATTCTTTCTGTCTTGTAGCTTTATTAAAACTCTACTTTATCAAAACAAATGATGGATGTTAAAATGAGTTATTCCAAGATTCTCAATGCTTTTTAGTCTTATGATCCTATTATCACTTATGTTGGCCATAACTGAAGAAATTTTATACCAACAGAAAAAACAATCCACCAAGAGAATATTTTCCAAATAACAAACTTGTCTAAACTTTCCTTCTAGCACCAGCTTCCAGAGTTATCCATTGATCTTTTTTACTTTGTCTGAATTTCTTATTATTTTTTTTATTATTTTTTTATTTAATTTTTAAGAGTCCTGTAGAATATAACTCAAGATCACATAGTTTAGTATTTTTCCTGTCCTGGAATAATCACTTTGTATCTGTTCCAGCTGAACTGTAGTAATGCTGTGTATATGGCCTCAAAGTCTTTAGCATTTAGGTCTTTCAGATTTATAGACCCTTGCAGTGCATCTCTTCAGGAGAGTAGATTGCTAAGCTAAGTCTAATTTCTTTTCATTATCAATCTAAATCTCCTTCCCTCTGCAGTGCTCAAATTTACATGGGAAAGAAACATAGCCATATCAGCTGTAAGACCTACAGCAGTCTAGCAAGAGAAGAAAGGGGAGAAGGGAGATCAGGACTTCATGCACACCACCATACATACTGTACCTACAAAATCCACCATGAAATTCTATGTGAAGATATGCACAAAATGTGAAATATTGCTGCTTCACGTTGATGCCATTCTCTGTAGAGAGCAAAAACTTCTTTGTACTGGGGGCAGGCGTGTCCTAAGCTCAGTGTAAGACTGTGTACCCCCCAAAGAAAGAAAAATCACCTATTTCTGCTCTTCAGTCTTGTCTTGTATAAAGCAAATAACCACATACATGAACATTCGGTCATGTTTAAAAATTCAAAATAAAACACCTCAGACATTTCCCCTTCTAGGAAGAAGATGAAAGAAGAAAACTGGATACATCTTAGACACTTTATTTGATGTTCATTGTGGTAATCATATTATAGAAAACCTACAGACTATAAAATTGACTTCTGGGTCCTTTACAGTTATAAATTATGTTACTCCAATAACCTATCAGGGTCCAGCACAAATGAAAAAAGGACTGTTGGACTGAAAGTTTCCCTTAAAGCTGAGGTTTCAATTGTCCTTGTTTAAAACAAACAAGACACATTTTTTTACAAAAAACTGGCATTTTACAGCTCCTGCTATATTCAAATATCTTCTATTACCTCCAGCTGCCACCGAGGGAGTTCAAAAGTACTTCTGCAAAGCAGGCCACAGTCTCAAGTCAGGCAATGGGAAACTAGGAAACACATAGCTTGTGGCTACCTGTGAAAACTTAGCAGAGGTTTACTCTGTTCTCCAAGGTGGCATTGACTGAATTAATCATTGAAACACTGTTTTCCTTACACCCTTACAGTCTTTGCTTCAACCACTGTACATATTCCAATTTCTGCTGCAAATGGGGGATCCAAGTCACAGCAGTTATCTGTACTACACAACCTTGTTTTCGTCCCAGAAGCATCCCATCTCGGGTAGTGAATAAGATATGCTTTCTGAAGGAAAAACAGCATGCTATTATGTAATATATTTTTTTTTCTTAGTGTATGCCCATAGGGATTGCACAATTAAAGTTGCTCAAGCAATTTTTACTCAAGTATTACTAAATTTGGATTTATAACATGACTAATAACAATATGCTACCAGGAAACTCTCCCACACATTTATTAATAATACTGATATCTATGAATGGAAACATATAGACTAGCAATAACTTGAGTTAATATAGTAATGGAGCAGTTCAGGAGTGCTGGGATCCCTTTCAAGTTCAAGGAGACAGTATGTTTTTTAGTGTCACAGATCATCCTGCCAATTCCTCAGACACTTTACTTGCTGATATTATTGTCATCCAAAGCCTTGGGTTCTTGTCTAAACCCCATTTTTTCCATCATATCAATTACAATTTTTATCCCTTAAATTCTTCTGACACATTCCCCAATATAAATCCCACCTTTCCTCCTCTTTTTACATTATAGAGTCCCAGTCTCACAGTGCCTGATCCCTTTGATACTCTTTCTCACTGCATCCTTTCCCAGCAGCGCTGTTCTTTGCCCCAACATGGCTGAAATAGGTGTTCATGCTACTGTGCTCAGCAAACTCTGCTTACTTTCTCTTCTTGTTCCTCTGGCTTTAAAATATCACAGAGCTGCATATACAAGAAAAATGTTATGTAGCCACAAGTGGAACCACTCCACTCCTTCCCTGACTAATATTCTGTGCTTAAGACATAAGAAATGTCTGCAGAGCCTGAATATTTTTTTCTCCAAATCCTTGTAATTTACAGTAGCAACAAAAACCGGATTTCAATTTTCATTCCACATTGTTATCCCCAGCTGCCAAATATCAGTCTCCAGCTTCAAATTATATTAACTATTTAAATAACTTCTTCCCTTATCATCTTCCTCGCTCCACCCTCCTTTTTGATTTATTATCATGAGTGAAACAACATACTTCTTGCCTCATTCTCAGAAATGACTGGATTGTTTTGGCAAAAAAGACATTCTAACACGTTTTAACCACCTTTGAGCAGACACTAAGGAACACTTGAGCCCAAATGTCTACCAGTTGGCAAACTGAAAAGTACTAAAATCAGCATTTTATAATGGAAAGTGTCAGGAAACATTAATAAGCATAGCTACTGGCCCATTTTTGGCCTTCACCAGTTTATTCAGCATTAGCCAAGTAGCACAAAGTCCCTGGCTGAAGTAGTCAGCTCCATGGAAGTTTTAGCTTACACAGGTGACATGCCACTGGCCTAGCTGCTGCCACTGTGATGTGTAGTTTTGACTTGTGGGAATCCTGCAGAGGCTGATGCAGAATATTTGCACTTCGGGCTGCCCTGCCCTGGGGTAGCATCAAACTAAGCCCCAGCCAACAAGTCTACAATGAGAATCTCTCAAAAATCATTTCTTTATACCTCCTTTTTTACTAGATCTTTACCTTGTTCATAAAATGCAAATTGTTTTTATCTTTTAGGTTGGATATTAGGAAAATTCTTTACTGAGAGTGTTGTCAGACACTGGAGTAAGCTGCCCTGGGAAGTGGTTGAGTCATCATCCCTGGAGGTATTCAAAAAGCACGTAGACAAGGCACTTCAGGACATGGTCTAGTGGACATGGACAATGGTTGGACCCAATGATCTTGAAGGTCTTTTCCAACATAAATGATTCTATGATTCTATGATATCATGCAGTACCTCTGTTATTCAGATGTTATTTTTTCATTTAAAACTTCAATCTTTCTCTGCACAAAATTTCTTTTGAAAGATGGTGAAAGAGTTTCTTTATCTTTAAGAAAATTTAATAAATAGCAGATTACTACTAATGAACAAATACCGTCACTTAACACAGCTACACTAATGTTGTCTGTTTAAACAAATTTAGGAAAATCTTTCTGAAAAGGTTTGGTGGATAACTTAGCAAATTGGCTGCAAACCTAACTGGTAGATATCTTCAATTGGACTGATCAAATAGGTGAGCTTTGTGAAAAAATACTGCTGAGACTAAGTCAACTGGAGTTGAAACATGGTAAAGCCAGGGATTTGTACTATAAGAAGAATTTAAATAGACAGCAGAGCTGTAAACAAAAACCCCCTTCCACATCAGTAAGGAAAAAAACCCCTAAAACACCATGAATACATAGGTATGTTTATATTCCCATTAGTGAGTGTAGTGTTTAATACATAGTACAAGAAATTTGCTGCCAAAGGGTTTAAAAGTAATATTAGGGGATGCAAAGGAATTACAGTCCCTTTAGCCTGTGGATCCCAGAATACTGCTTATAGCAAGTGGCACAGTATGCATATGGAAGACATAGGCATTTTCCCCTCTGGAAAAAAGCTCTTTTAATTCCCCATCATATTCCACTGTATCATTTGCCTTTGATCTGTTTGTGTCATGGTTTAGCCCCAGCCAGCAACTAAGCACCACACAGCCTCTCACTCACTCCCCCCCAGCCCAGTGGGATGGAGGAGAAAATCAGAAAAAGAAGTAAAACTCATGGGTTGAGATAAGGACGGTTTAATAGAACAGAAAATAAGAAAGTAATAATGATAATGATAACACTAATAACATGACAACAGTAATAGTAAAAGGATTGGAATGTACAAATGATGCACAGTGCAATTGCTCACCACCCACTGATCGACACCCAGTGAGTCCCCGAGCGGCGATCCCCTGCCCCCATGCCACCCAGCTTATATACTGGGAATGACGTCCCACGGTATGGAATACCCCTTTGGCCAGTTTGGGTCAGCTGCCCTGGCTGTGTCCTCTCCCAACTTTTTGTGCCCCTCCAGCTTTCTTGCTGGCTGGGCATGAGAAGCTGAAAAATCCTTGGCTTTAGAGTGAACATTACTTAGCAACAACTGAAAACATCAGAGTGTTATCAACATTCTTCTCATACTGAACTCAAAGCATAGCACTATACCAGCTACTAAGAAGACAATTAACTCTATCCCAGCTGAAACCAAGACAGCTTGGAACATCTTCCATTTAATTCTTGGTAGACTACAACAGAAACAATAGCCCTCAAGTACCTCTGGGGTTCGGAATCTAGACGGAAAAATGTGTGAATAGTTTATCCCCTTATGTGACATTTTATCCCATCGAAAATAGTTACAGCTGAAAGAATTAAAAGATACTGTGAATTTGTACTGATTTTTAGAATTGGTATAATATATGCAGTTAAAGCTTTGCTAACCACACATTTTATAAAAGTGATTATCAATTGATTAAAATTGCATATTAGAGTACATAACTTTAATTTTATATTCACACAATGAATCTGCAAAATGACGTGGAAGAAAAAGGCGTCATGAGAAGTTATATTATTCACTGGATATTGCACTCATTTCAACACATATTACAAATGAATTGGACCAAATATGGACGTGGTGTTGTCCTTCCTCACTGGGGAAAACTGATGGTGGTCTGAGACAGGGGATATGCAACAATGTCCAGACCCTTCTTTTGGAGTAAGTTGATTCTTGTCTTAATGATAGGGAGGAGGCTCACTGCAAATAAAGGATCTGAGACTCACTGGCTGCTTTGTGTTGCAAAGAACAGGAGCTTTCCCACTCCCTTGTGTTTACCCTAAGCATGTAAATTCATGTCTTAGCTTGCATCCCTTGCTCACGTGAAGTTCTCATTGAAGTTAGTGGGAATTTTGAACATGTAAGGAATAGTTTACCTCTAACTTCATCAAGCTTTCTGCTTAAATGTTCCAAACCTCCCTTTCTGCTATTCAGAGATCTGAACAATATTTCTTTGGTTCTCCTAATTTTCTTGTGATGGGGAATTGTTACCCTTTGTATCACCTAGGCAGCTGATCTTCTTTTTCCCTGATACCATCCACCAGCTCTATCTTTTAACCAATATGGAATAGACAGAGCAGTGCAGGGCTGTTGGCTGCCAGGCTTCTCCTGTTGCAGTATGCCACTTTTACCATTTTACTTGGCCAACATAATGGACTTTTCATCTCTTCTCCTTTAAATGTGAAATGTGTTCACATAGATTGTATTTTCTTCACATCCTCGCTTCAGCAGAAAAGTAACATATAGTAAACAAACTATCTGTTCCTCTTTTCTTTAAATAGCAAATTACTACTGCAAGGAAGTGTTTCATGTTATCTTCAATTAGACCAGGACAAAAACATGTTATCTTTTCTTTCTTTAAACAGTGACTCAAAGAGCTTTTCAGAAAGTAGTAGCGGTGACAGTGGTGGAAACTGTGCTTAGCAGCAGCTCACAAAGAATTCTAGTTAACTTCTGAACAAAAATTATGCACTAAAATTAGGTTACCTTCATTAAAAAAAGCACTGGGAAGTGAAACAAAGGTGGCATTATTCACAAGCTTTTTGACAATCGCAGTCGTGGGACACAATAGCCCTCATGAAACATTTGGTCTGAAGGCTAAAGATGACTCTTCTTCTTTGTAGGTTTTATAGATTATATGGCTGGTACCATGACACAATAATGATTTTGATGTACAGGTATAAAAAGGTATTCAGCACCTGCTATTTTATGGAATAACAAATGAATCTGAGCAAATGGCAGGCTGAAGTAGGTAGGCTAAAGATCCAGAAGTACCTCCTTTACCACCTCTACATGACTTTAGACCTCTGAATGCCTCTTGCAACACTGTGTCCCTCATATCTCCACCCAGAAAAAGTCTTTCTGCATGAAAAATGCTTGCTGCCTAGAAGAGGAGCCTCTGCTGCCTTTGCTGGGTAGCAGCGAGGAGCAGGGTGCTTCTGCCAAATATTGCCTCAACTTTCCTAGTTTGCTGTGCAGCAGCTGCTCCATTTGCCCTGGGCAAAAGCTTCCTCCAAGATAGTGGAGAAGTGAGATTTTGGAAAGGGAAATAAGAAAAAGAATGAGGGATTTCCACCATGGCTGGGCAAGACGTGTACTCTATTACAGGTAAATGGAATAATTTTATGTGAAGTGGGGTTGCTTGATGTGGGACGGATAGTTCACAGAGCACTTAGATGTGCTTGTAAAGGTGTGCAATTACAGTTGAAAAGAGTTGAAAATTAAATGAGCTGATAGTTTTGGCACAGTGACAGAATGTATGTATTTGCAGAGCGATTTCATCACCAACAACTCCTTAAAAGCAACTTTGCTTTATGATATTGAAGAAGCTTGATATAGTGTTTAACCTGTCTATTTAACTGGGGTATAAAATGAAGCACTTGCTCTGACATCATAATTTCTTTTTCATTCAAGGCATGTTTTGTATTTGACCCATCCTAAACAGTATCAGAATAGGGCAATAATGGAAAGTAGCTCATGAAGACCAGGATTTTACAGCCCAGGCAACTTGGACCAGAATACATATCAGACAAGCTACAAAGTCACGTGGAAAGAGCTTAATGATGTTTTGCATTGAGAAGATTTGCTTATGTCTGTCTTCCTCTTCTAGATGCACATATTTTATATTGGTTGTACTGCAAATGTATATGCATGGTTGAACTCAAACATTATGCAGCCTTAGTTATTATTTCAATACTTTGAGAGAATTCTGCTGTAGACAGTCTGTTTGGGCTCATCCACATTGCATGTATTTGATTTCTTCTGGCCACCAGCAGATGTATTTTGAAATAATTGATGTGTGTCTAACTAAGTATTAGTAGTCTGTAAGTCCATCGTAAGTGGACATTGCTTCCTTTAGTACATCCTTGTTTCTCTGCTGCCTCTGAGAAGACGGTTGATTACATCCTGTGGTTGAATGCTTTTGAAGATTGGTTAGTTTGTTGTAAATCCATGCTGGTGCCAGATACTGAAACTAATTGGCAGCTTTGCTTATTAGTAGTGTACTTCTAAAGAAAAAAACTGAAGATGTTCAGAATACTGAACAGGAGTCTGCCTACCTCTGTATTCCATTCCACTTTTTTTCAGTCTCCTTATAAATACATGAATGATATTACAGTGACTATTAGGATGTTGAAGTGGAGAGTCTCGATTTCCAGATTAGCCAGTCTCAGTGTTTTACTATCTCTGGCATTTCACTGTAGAAGGGTGTAGTGTGAAGTATTTGTTAAGCATATCAAGCAATCTGCAGGTGTGCAAGGAAAGAATGTACTTCTTGGAGCCCTCCTTTACAGCTGGAGCTGCTTGCCATGACAAGAGGTGAGTGTGGGTAAGGAGGAGCCTTGCTGCTGCACAACAGAAATGGAAATGCATTACGTGAGGTGAAAATCACATACGAGCTCATGTGAAAAGAAAGACCCAAAGTCACTCGTATTAACTCTTGACCTGAGCAAGCCAAAGTTTTTGCTAGTCTCCCTGTTGAAGGTTTGTTTCTAGTATAGTCGCTCTTAACATTTTAAATACATGCTTTTGATAAGTGTGCAACCAGACATGAGAAACAAAGCAAAATCCAGATTCTTTCATTCCTAAATCTCTAAGCATATCACAAAGCCTGAAGTCATACAGAATACCATGTGAATAACTGATAGTATTTGCTTTCTAATTTGTCAGCTTGTTCTAGGCTAGGAAAAGGTGAATTTTATTAAAAGATCAATGATTACTTAAAATCTGAAAGGAAGAGGGAATGTCATGAGAACGTTAATAAAGTTTAGAGACAATTGGGACAAAAAGAGTAAGAAAAAACCCCACGTTTAATTGATTGTTCATTTGTTATGCATGAAATGTATTCAGAGACAGTAATGAAATTTGGACTATCTTAGACGGACAGCACTAGCAGAAGAATTAATGAAATTACACATGGCTTCAGCAAAGTACTAATAGTTATTGCTCAATATTTCCGTTGCTTAGTGACCTGATTGATTTTCAAAGTAAGAAATAAGAAAACAAGCCCTGTATTGTGTGTTATGCTGTAGTGAAATGTGTACATAAAGTATTACCTTAGCCGCCTGGTATGTGCAGCTCAGCCAAATTCTTCATTAATTACCCTTGTAGTGAACAGGAAGCCAACATCATTATTATAACAGCTAGAAAGACTGTAGGATTTTTTCCACTGGCTCTTACAGTGATGAATACTGTCCACAGTGTTGTTTATGATGTTTAGACTGACTTCATGATTCCAATGTAAGAATAGCATGTTTAACTGTTAAAAATGCAGTCCTTTCAAAATTAAAAATAAATTAAATACAGCTACTGTATTGCCAAATTATTAAATATTTATATTAAAGCACTGAAAAGTGTTTCTACTTTTATACTCACTGTCATAATATTTTAAAAAGTTAGTATTATTCTGAATGAGGATTTGGAGAACTTCTAAGGAGCTTCTCTTAGAAATACACACAATAAAACAAAAGGCTAACATTTACTTGAGAAAATGAATTGAAATTCTGAAATAAAGATCCATAAAGCAAGTTTACCACTGGGTATCTAATCTTCGCTGTTATCAAAGCTGTGCTAAGCTTAGTAATGAAATCAGAATCTCATTAATTTTGCTGGGACTTGCGATCCTTCTCACTTTGCCCAGCTTTCCTTCAATTATGATCAAGGATGAAAATGTTATGAGCCTTTTAACATCACTCCCCTGGCCTCCTCTTTTTCCTTTCCTCCAGAGCCCTTTCTCCCTCCTCCAAGCCTTTTATCACAAGGAGAAGAAAAATATCAGCAGATCAGTCCAACAGTCGCAGGGTGTTTTCACATGGGGGGTTTGGCAAGGTCTTTAAGCCCTTTCCACTGGGTGTTTGTTGGCTCTCATTAAGGGCCATGCAGGAGACATTCTTGCCATGCCTCACAGGGCTCAAACTGTGCATAAGATGCAACAAGTCTCAGTCTTGCCCTCAGCATTTGAATTGCAGTCCGTTCCAGATCACAGATATCTACATTCGTTCTGCCCTCAGATTCCAGCATTTTGCTTACCTGAGCAGGTTTTAATCTGAATCATTCACCCATTCCTATAAAAACACCAGGTCTGTTAAGTGACTTCAAGGCTGTGGAACATAGAGATGTCAGCCAGAAAAAGACATGTTGTTTTGCTGTCAGTTGTTTTTGTGCACATAATTATGTGAACATAGCTTAACCTTCTAAACCATTTTTTATAATTCTGAATTTAGAAAAGTGCATTATTGTTAAAGTTCTCCTTCAGTGCAGCACATAACACTGTAATGACTTGTAGGAACAGTTAAATCCATATTTAAATGATTTATTGGTTTTAAAAATGGATGACAGATGTGGAAATGAGAGATGTGCTTATCATGATGAATTCTTGTGTTGGAACCAAGTTAGCTTTCATCAGCTACTTTGTACTATTCTATTACACCATTGATCTGAAATCTGATTTTTGTACCTTAACATAAAATGAGGCTTGAAATATGTTTTCAATATTACCTATCTATAAATTCCATTAGACTGGCCTTATTTTCACTATGGTAAGACCATCTTGGAGTTGCAATTAATAGAACATCATAGACTGCTTTTTCATTTTATTTCTATTTACTCCAGCAAGTCAGAGCAATGATGGATGGTCACTTCAGGATTTTCTCTGTGTTCTGAACTGTAAACAATGTTTTCCGATGACTCAGAGATTAAAGTTTGCTTTACAGTGTTTTATTTGGAACACTAGAGTCTTATTTTATTACATTTTTTTCTGAAAAAATAAAACAACAAAGAAATTGGTTTACTTCATGTTCACATTGAATAGGCAAAATCATCCCTTAGTTCAAGATCATGTCCTTGACTTTTCATGGTAGTCTAAGAAAAAAGATAGATGTTTCCAGAACATATAGCATGTGTATTCAGAAGATGTATTCAGAACGCTTAGAACACATATTCAATAATATAGGCAAATAAGAAAATCGAAGAGTTTTCCAACAGAACTTCAGAGAAACTTATCTGCATAGGGTTGATATTAGCTAGCTTTCAGTCAGACTGTCAGTTGCTATTCACTGTATCTCAGCTACTTGAACACAACTGTGTGTAGACATATTGCTTGCCTACTAGTCCAAAGTTTTGAAATTACAACTCTGAACTTGACAGACAATTTCCATAACAGGAATCCTCTGGCTGAGATTCAGCTTTTGTGTCCCAGTTTTCTCTGACATAAAATAGAGATAGTGACTGTTGTATAAAGCTTAGGTAGGTGTATTAAGAAGAGCTTGCATATGACTACCACTACTACTTAGTGGTATCAAAGTAATTGACAATAATAAAGACAGTAGGATATCAAGAGCTCATCAAGCTCAGTATGCCTTTGGTTTATTTTATGCAGCTTTGAAACAGGTCTCCAAAGAGGTGCGGATAGTCTTAGTTAGAAGGAGTTAACATGTTTAAAATAAAGATTTATGGTCTGACCCATGGTCAGTAAGGTTTAATACCACTTTATACAAAATTGGCTTCATTGGGCAAAGATACCACATCTCACAGCCTTCCAGCTCACTTTCACAAACTCTTCCCTGGTGAGCTCAGCTGCTCTGATACTGACAAAGAAGAGGGCCTGTTTTCCCTGTGTAATGAATTCCAGTTTCACTCACACTGTATCCCTACCTATTTTGAGTTAGCTGTATTTTGATAAGTTTTCCGTTTCACTGCTAAATGCTGTGTGTCGTTTGGTATTTTCTAACCATGAGAGGGCCTCAAGCTTTTCAGAGGTAACCTAATTTGGATTCAATTATCCCAGAAACCAAGACAAAACAATGTGTCCATCGAATGGCAAATATTAATTTTGTGAAAGTAAGTGGTCTGAGATGGAGAATGCAGCTGCGACGGGAGAACGCCTCTAGGCAGACTGAGAGAAGTTGCATAGTTTGGGGATACAGGGAGAGGGAGTGGGAGAAGTCAAGGAGACCTTGAAGCATATTGATGAGGGGAAAGAAATGTTGGGGTTTGAACACTGAGCCAGGGTCTGGGACAGGTCTGTATTTTGAGTGAATGAAGGTACAATAAGCTCCTTACATCACCCTTGCTAAGCTGGTCTGATCTCTAGGGGCAAGGCCCCTTTCCTGCATCCACATGTCTTCCCAATACTATGCAGAAAATTACCCTGCTTTCTCTTATCCCTCAACCCAGATTTCTGCCTTACAGCCAGAAAAGCCAAGTTGGGCTAAGTGCCAAGCTGCATATCAAGTGTGGAATAAGACTGGTGTTCTGCTGTGATTGAGGAAGATGAGGAGAATAGCTGTAATTGCTGCTGCTAAGGAAAAGCAAGGCGCTAAAGAAACTCTTTGGCCACACACCCTTTCTACCTCCCTAGTACCTATGTCTGTTTTCAAATTACCTGGTCTCCATATTTTCTTGCATCACAAAAATAAGGGGGTTGGGGTGCATGATGCCTCCCTCATGGTCTGATGTGCTAAGTAAACACCTATTTTTGCTAAGTCTAAGGGCAGCACCATTGCCAGGAGTTGAAGTTGCAGCTCTTCCTGACAGTTTAGAAAGGTTGAAAAGCTTGCACAAGAAATTACAAATGCAGTCAAGGGCTAAAGCAATTACACTCTTCAAAGTGTTTCTCCTATCTCAGTGAACAACCTGAGATTTTTAAGGGTGTATTCATTTTACAGTGGAGGGAAAAGGTCAGTCTGGTGGCTCCCTGTTTTCTTAATTTATATCGCTGGGTTTTCCCTCAGTAATTCAAAACAGAGATTAAGGATTGCAGAAAAAATTCTTAGGAACTGTAGCATTCTGTAGGAACAACAGCAAAAATCATAAAAAGCTGATTTTTTAATTATAGTTTAATCTTAACCTAATTCATTCTAATGGTACTAAAATCTAGATAAAAATAGCTTTTTTTTGTTATTGTATTGCTGCACAAATACACTTATCTGCAATTTTGACTTAAGGCCTTCTGTGCCTCAGGTGTGCTCTACCTTCAAGAATGCAAAGTTAGTTCCATGAAAATTAAGGCTAGAGAAATAACTTTGGACCAGTTTAATTTTACATTTCCTAGCATTTGATTAAAGTCATGGAAGTACTTGCTGAGCAATGGTTGATTCATGTCAGTAATTTCCACCAGGCTTAGTTTCTCCATTGTTGCTGTTTTGCTTGCTTTGTCACTGGTAAATTGCCAATTCATTTTTTTCCTTCTTTGACTCACATCCTCAAGCAAGCTTTTCTCAATATAAGGACAGGCAGATATATTCTGGACCAGTATGATGTTCCTTTGTTCTTTGGGACTCTACTTTTAGTTTGCATAAGAAACCTTCATTGAGTACTAGGTATCGTCCCACTACACATCATTGGTATGAATAAATCACAGCAAATATCTCCTGTGTAAAACCCTAACTTGTCCCCTGGCCTTATTGTATGAAGATAATATCCCATCCTATACTAACATACTAATACCTAGAAAATAGTTTTGTTTTCATTTAATGTAGCAGGTAGGAGACTTGTCTTACCACTGCAGATCCTGTGGTACATTTTCCCCCAGTGTTTTCTTCCTACAAGAGGATAATTAATTTCCCTGACGGTTTAGTGGCTAGTTCATCTCTAAGGTAACTGGTGAATAGTCTGGGATTATTTATGTTTCTGGAAAGAACAACAACAGCACACAAAGTTTTCTTTCTTGCTATTCTTCATTGTTTGCATAACATGTACTTCCCTGGGTAGACAAGCATGTTTTGTAATTCAAGGTCCCTGGAAAACAACAAGGCAATTATTCATGGAGGAAAGGATTCACTAAATTTGAACTCATGTTGTGAGTTGTTCATAAAACATTTTCTAAAATCTGTGACATTTGGAAAACATTGAACATTAAAAAGCTTTGCTTCCCAGACCTTTTTGAAACTTTTATGCTTAGCTGATCTCCCCCCCCCCCCTAAAACCATAGGGTTTTAAGATATTTTTGATGTTTTTTAAAAAGAAGACCTGAGTTTAAATTATCAGACTATTGAAATAACAATTCCTGGTTTAAAAAAAAAATAATCTGTGAATATTTGTTGGTTTAGTCTCATAAATTCTACCCTATGATCTTCCTTAATATTAGACATTGATTTGTAGCCTAATTCCTAAATTTGTCCACTGAAATTTTTTTATGCACTTGAAACTGAAATAAAAATTTACTTCAGGGTCAAGTGCATAAGGCATTTTTAGTTTGAGGGGACTTGGTGTTCGCTTTTAGCTTTGGGACAGTCTATGTTTCTCTCAATCCCACAAGCTAATCCCACAAGCTGCTACCTCATCTTAACATCAGCAACCTTACTGAAATCTATGGTTTATTTGCAGATAAATGCTATAGTTATATACATAGGAGTGTAGGTCTTTTTTTTTTTTTTTTATTTTAGTATAGTAGACTTGGGTGGTTAGTAGGATCAGTCCTATATTGACAGTTGGAAGGGAAAGTCAGGCCGATACAAAATTCTGAATCTGTCTATTCACTTACCATGGCTGCTGATAAGCCATGTCTGTTACATTGCCCTCAGATGCTATTTTCTGATTCTTTTCTGCATTCAAAGAAGCTTGCACACTTTTTCCCCATTGAGAGCAAGATGTGTGCAAACCCACAGGAGATTTACATTACATGCATGCCAGTTTCTTAATGAAAGGGAACTTGCTGTTCTGCCCCTTAAGCATTAATATTTTCTCTTGTGTTTCAAAGCTGTTTTGTGCCTTAGGGGTAAAAGTCACAGCTTCTGTACCATAAAATCAAGCTGCATTCTTCAGAGAGGGAGAGAGTGTTGGAGAGAGTATTAGTTCTTCACTGAAACAGTTTTCTTGTGACAGGGAAACAAAAGTTGTGAAGCAAAAGTTGTGTTCTCACGGTTCTCTCCACTTACTGCTTGTTTAGTTCATATGGTTGTTTTCCTGTTGATATTTACCATGGAAATATATATGCCCCAGGTAACATACCTGCATCTGTATTTTCTTCAGATTTCTTAGAGCCCTTATTGAAGGTCATAAATCTGTTTCCTTTAGAAAAAAAAAAAATCTAGTCAATAAAGTTCCTTCTACTTGCTTCAGGACAGGCTAGATTGACAAAAGGTTAGTGGTTTTATTTTATAACAGTGTTTAAACAGCATAATATTCTAACTCAGCTTTAAAACACTGCTAAATTTAACTTATGCTATCTGGACATATATATAAATCATAGGAGTAGTTATATGTGGACAGAATGTGATAAAAGTGAGAAAAAAGGAGACTTGCTTCTTTGTACCTGTGAATGTTTTTGGTTTTCAACCAATCTGCTGCTCATGTTGAAAGGTACAGCTCAGTTTTGACTCTGGACTCAATAATAAAATATAGTCCCAAATCTGCTTGAATCTACATGTCTCAAAAAGCTAATTTAATTAAACTTAATTCCTTTTCCTCCAAAAAAATTAATTCAATCTAGGAAAAGATTATTACAAATATGACCAGTTCCTGTCCTTGTATCTCTTCACAAAATTCTTTTGGTAAAAGTCTAGCTACTTTTTTTACTATTTTAACTGGTATTAAGAGGAGCCTAGTTCTCATATCTACTATAGAAATCCAAGTGTAGTAAATAACTTGTATAGGGAAAGCATTTGCAGAGAAAAGTAATTTCCTTTATGACATTACAAAAGATTATTATAAATTGTGTAAAAATTATTTCATAGCTAGAAAAATCAGGCTCACAGTGCTTTTAATAGCGACGAGGCATTTAAAAATAGCATTTTCAAGTGGAAAGGTGATAAACATTTTGGAAATGCTAATGGTGACAAAAAGATAAATAGATGCCCTGCTACACAAAAACACATTCAGGATAAGCCAGACTCTGATTCCTCGATTTCATTACAGAAAGTGGCCTGTTGGATAAAGGGGGAAATGGTGCCATTATGCCAAAAAAAATTTTAATACATGAATGTATATAGAGCTTTAATAGGTGCAGCTGCTGATCCATAGCTGAAACAGCATACAACCTGCATGTGAGAGAAATTCAGATGCATGAAATATTAATGATGATTTTAAGAGAACTATACCTTTTCAAACAATGCTCAATTTAGTTGTGCTGTCAAAAGCTTTCTATTTCCCACATAATTGTCTGCTTCTAAATTAAAATAAATATGCTTTAGTGAAATGTGTGAAACCTGAGGATAACGGTCTACAAATTTAATCCAGATGCATACTAACTGCTAGAATAAACATTTCAGAATACGGTTTTACATAATACACTTATCTGTTTCATTTGGCTGTCCCCATAAACTCACTACACTCCAAGCATAAACAGGTTGTTAAGTACATTTAAGGATTTTAGAATGAACACCAGAGCGGCCATTATCATTAAAATGAAGTGCTTATATTGGAGTCAGGCCACACGGAAGTGTTTACCCAGTATTGAATTAGAATTTCAATTTTTTCCTTCTCTTAGGCACTGGAGTATGGATGGCTCTGATGCATCAGCTTGAAACCCATCCTTTGAACATCGAGTGCTAGATGCACGTACAACAATCTAAACATGCAACAGTCCATTTCTACATGATGAGAAGACACTACAATGTTAAACTTTTGTAACATGAATTCTGTGGTTTTCTGGTTTATTTTGATCATAGCTGGATGCTGAACGCTACCTCTAGTGCAGGGTCACTTGCATACTCCTGACCTGTCAATAATATTCTGTTTCTTGCATTCAAAGCATTGTGTACATTCTTTGAATGCTCCAGATCACAACACTGAGATAATCGCTGAAACCTTCAAGGGCACAAATGGAATAGAAGGAGACATGAGGCAGTCAGTGCAAAGCACAAGGAACAGGAAATAGTGTGTTGACTGTTAGAGTTGATCATCTTTTTCTTTCAAAAAGAGAGCTTCTGCTTCATTTCACAAATTATTTCTAAAGCTGTCATGTTAATTGATTCTTGAATATTCTAATTAATGAAGCTTTGTCAAGTATTTTCTACAAATGGTAAGTTTGAGTGAAGAAACACACAAGAGAATTACATAATACATTCTAAGAATATCATTTACTAGACTGAAAAATATCACACACACAAATGTGAACATGCGGACTTCTGGGAAACTTATTTCCCTTATCCTTGATTCTTTCAGTTTTCAGAGAATGCAGAGTAACAAGTAGGCAAAGTATTAACATATATGCAAATAACTGCCATTAGTTTCCATATTCTACTTTGTGTTCTAGGCCAGCCTTGGCATTACAGTCTGATACAAATGATCCTTTAACTTAGTTTGCATAGTCACTAGTTTGCCCTACCCCTGTTTTAAATACAGGAATGAACTAGATATATAATTGGTGGTGCTTCTGTAAATAGAGTTCTTTGTAAATCACAGATTTTTCAGATCAGGTGATTCATATTTTTAAAGACCTGGTTAGTGTAGAACTATTCTATACTATATAATCATAGTATACTATATATTATCTATAATAGAAAATAGAATACAAACTGCAAGAAAGACAAAACTGCAGCTCATCAAGAAAAGAAAAAGTACATCAATAACACTAGCTCTTCAAGACAAGGAGTTGTCTTTGCAGTCTCAAGGCTTGGGGCTCACCTACATAATATTCTTCAGGGTGAGAAAAAAATCCTGACCGTCTTTCAATACTTCATCATCATTATACAACAATTCCTACTGCTACGGTGCTAGATCCTAATTCTTTGATGGATGTTTTCTATTTTTCTACTTCTTCAAGGGTCAATCCCTTTTTCTTTTTAGCAATAGACCAGAAAATAACATGAAACACGAGAAAAATAATAAAATTGGTAGTGGTGCAGATACAACACTGCAGCTCTTCTACAGACAAAAAAAACCCAATATAAAACCAAACCAAACCAACAACAAAAAAACCCCAAAACCCCAAACCCCCAAAACAAAACAAGACAAAAAAACAGGGGGAAAGAAAGAAAGAAAAGCAAAGAAATTAAAACAAAGAACCCCCACAAATAATTAACACTTAATGTAGACAAAAGATTCAGCAGAAACCAGTAGGGGGTGTTAATCTTAGTTGAGAGACACAGGGTGATGTTCTCCTTTGCCAGTTTACGATGTAATGAGGAGTTGAATGTGTGAACAGAAAGGAAGGGGAAAGGAAATATGGAAAATCAAGCCAGAAGGGAGGAGGGAAAGGAGGAAAATGGAAAAAGGAAAAATAAAAAGGAAAGCAGAAAAGGGAAAAGAGGGAAGGGGGATAAAAAGAATATTGGATCTTAAGTTCTGAAGTGACGTGTCATTTTATGGACCACCTCAGGACTGTACATAACTCAGATATCAGTTTTTTTAGCAAACTGTGAAACAACAACTGCCTGAGCTATCTTGTGTGATAGAAATGTGATGTATTTCATTAGTGTTTGTCAATCTTATTTTTAGATTTGGGACATGAAATTTTTTAGAAGGTATAATCTCTACAGGTCTAATTGATAGCCTACATTCATGAAGCTATTTTCCCCAGAGAAGTATGAAAGCCTTTCCTCTGGAGATCTGTTGGAGATATTAGCACAGCTCAATGCTTTATTTTTTGGCTGATATCACGAGCTTTTACATTATGACCCATCCCAGTAAAATATATACAAGTATATATCTTTAAAAACTATATTTAATTCAATTTAATTTATGCATTAAATTCTTTCTGCATTTGCTTGCAGCACTTTTGGCTTCCTGACTTTCAGGCACTTCTCATCTACCATAAACTAAATTTCTCACAAAGAAACTAAATAAAAATGAAACTGTCAACAAATAAGAAAATTGGATTTATTTTCTTGCTTGCTTTGACACACCAGATATGACAGCAAAACACATCAGAACTGAAATTCAAAGGTTAATTTCCTTAAGAGGGCCTCTGGACTTATCGTAACATCCAGAGATCTACTTCAATTGATGAAAAATTAGACTTAAAGTGGATGATTGCACACAATATATTTGTTCTTTGTTACAATATGAGTGAAAAATTTCTTTCCATTATCCTTTTGACGAAAGTACACTCCTGACTGCCTAATACGTTTCCTGTTTGTATGCTACATACTTGCTAAACACTTCCTCTAAAAATTACAGAGTAAATAAAGAGATTTATCTGGGCATATGGCAGAGAATTAGAAGAACTTCCTTGTAAATCTTAACTGGCCTATAAATCTTAGAAAGTCATTAATTTTGACATTTTAAGAAAACTACCAAAAAAGGAAGGAAAAGACTGAGAGGAAGAACAGAGGCAGAAGTACTAGCAGTAATTTAGAAAAAAAAAAGAAATAAACATGTAATCTTTGCATGCCTTGTGTATTTGGAAAATTTCTGAAAGCCATAAAAAAATTGTTATGCTTGTATTCATCTTCTATCCTATTCCTTAATGTAACCAAATGCAGTAGGAATTTCTATAGAACCAAGGGACGTTTCCAGTACTTCCTGGTAAAGGTTGGGATGAAAATACTGTTCTTTTTTATTGAAATGCATCTTCTCAGATCTTAAAACTGAAAAACTTCAAAACTCCTATTTAGGCAATCTTTAAATTGTATTCTTTTCTAAGCTGAATAATTTATTCTCCCATTCACAACAAATATCCTTATTAGATTTTAAAGGATTAAATCAAAATAGAAAGAGGTGGTAAACATTTCAGAACTTTACATCCTTATTTGAAGTAAATTGTGTCAATAATTTTAAAGATTGGCTGCAATGGTTTAAGCCCAGATGGCAACAAAGCACCACTAACTTGCTCCTCGCCTGACATGCACCTTCTGGAACTGGATCTAGTAGGAGTTCTGGAGCTTCACCTCTTTCCAGTGCAGCCTTGATCAATCCATGGCAAATGGTGGGGCTGTGTTTCCACCCCTGTGGCAGTCGATTCCAGGTGTACTGGACACCCCTCCAAGTGAAAGAAAACTCTGACCGGCACTCTGCTGACTTGATCTCTCACTAAATGAACTGATTTTTTTGGTGTATATTTCTTCTTCTGCATAGGGGTGACTGATACCTGCACAGGTTTGTTCTCTGGTTCAACTGCAGTGCCTGTCACCAGGGTTTGAGTAACCGCAGTGCCTGTTGGTCTGTTTTCCCTCCCTTCCCCCTGATGGTGCTGCATAATATCAAGCAGTGTTTGATAGATACTGGCTAGGGCCTAGCATAGCGTGGTAAGTTGTGCCTCTTTGGAATAGCCACAGCATTTTCCTTTCAAGTATTCTATCACTTCAACAGGGTCCTGTAGTTGTCTGGGAGTGAAGTTGCAAAGCATTGGAGGTAATACGTTCTCTAGATACCTGCCCATATTTCCCAAAATGCCATGCCACCCATGACTACCCAGCCTTGGGGCAGATCTCTGGGTGGTATTCTTTAAATTTTTTTTTCTAATCCTAAACAAGACCTGAAACATAGTCAGGAGACATAGCAATAAGAGCATGCTGGCTTGAACATCCCAAGAATATTCAAAATTCTCAAAAGCTGTTGTAATTAGTGTGAAGGAGAAAGGGGAGGTGAAAGAGTGGGAGAAAGTATCCCTGTCTGTCTTCGCCATAGATTGGGTGCAATTACCAATAAATTCCGAGACAAGGTGCCCAAGGTATGGGCATGACAACAATGCCACATACAAATACCAGCTTAACCTCATGACCAGTCATGTAATCATACCATAAGTCAACATTAACCAGTACAGCAAAATCATAGTCCTGATCCCTCTCCCAGAGGTGATAAACATCACTGCAAGGAATACATAGTGCATATTAGAATTTACATAACACCACCATGTGAACAAATAAAAACATTGTGACCAGTGACTATTTGACTAATATAAGAAATGTGTATAACAAATTTTGTTTTAATACGCTCTGGTCAGGTCTGTCATTACCTCAACCCTTCATGCCCCATGTTGGTGTCCCAAAGGACTGTGCTGGCAGCAAAGCACCACGTGGCCACTCGCTCACTCCTCCTCTCCTTGCTGGGATGGGGAGGAGAATTGGAAGAAAAAAGTAAAACCTCGTGGGTTTAGATAAGACCAGATTAATAGGACAACACAGGAACAGGAGATATAATAATAACAGTAATGCCAATAAAAGAATATGTAAAGCGAGTGATGCACAATGCAATTGCTCACCACTGAGAACACTATGCACAGCCCATTCCCACATGTGATCCCTCCTTCCCGGGCCAGCTCCCCCAGCTTACATACTGAGCATGACCTCAGTATGGTATCAAATATCCCCTTGGCTAGTTTGGGTCAACTATCCCCCAACGTGCACCCTCCCAGCTCCATGTGAAAATTAACCCTATCCCAGCCAAACATAGGACACTGGTAAATGATGAATGATGGTAAATATTTTTTATTTTCATGGTATAAATCATTTTACACGGTTTGAACTTTAGATTGCAGAAATTCTGGATGATGGCCACCTCTATCTTTGTGTATCATTCAAGACTACATAGGCAGTGAGAGGGAAACAAATAAAGAGTTGTCACCGTATTCTATAGTTCTTGAATTCTTATTAAATGCAAAACGTCTGATGTCTCTTTTCAGGGTAATGTGTTAAAAGCAGAAAAGGGCATCAAAATAATATCAATAATGTAGAGCGATTGCTAATAACATCCTAGCAAAATGGGTGTATAGATTCCTTTTCAACAAGTATACATCATGCTCTGACCTTTTACTTCTTTACTAATATCACCAATGACAATATAAAATTCTCTCAGATGCTATGTTTTTTCTGCAATGTGGACACCAGTCACAAGGAGCTCAGATGAGACTAACAACTTATTTAGCATAGGTCACTGAACAACGATCAAATGCTCAAAAATTCCAGTGACTACTGACTGCAGAAGATTCAGAGCAGTGAGTTAGAGGTGAAAGACTTCATAAAACATTTCCATTCCACTAAGCTATCTAGTCTCCTCCTCCGCTCTTTTTCATTATATTTGACATTTTTTAGATTTAGTCTTGGTTCCAGACTAGTAGCTTGTAGCTGTAGGCTGAGGGGATGAGACTTTTCTGAGCTGTAGAACATATTAAAAGGGAAAAATATGAAAGGTATGTGGAAAATTCAGGCCATACAGAGTTTAATAGAGTTAGTTGCTAAGCACAGGCACTTTCAGGAAAGAGTTCAGTTTCTAATGTTGCTCCTGATAGCCAAACCAACTTAGTGACAAGAGAGCTGCTTCTTCAACAACTGTGTTTCCTCTGTGAAACACTGCATGACCTTGGCACCATGGAAGGGACAGAATTGTCACTGAGTTTTAGTCAAAATTGCTGAATTTTCTCCTATGTGGGGAAGGAGTGATTATAGTTCTCATTACTTGCAGCATGGACCTTATTTCCTCACCTGAGCTGTCTTTCATTCTCATTCTGCCCACATGGAAACTCTCAACCACAAAGTGAACTGGAAAAGTATAAACAAACATAAGATGACTGGCAATGTGTCAGGATATTTCCCCAAGAGGCAAATAATTAATAGACAAAGATATACTTTTTTGTTACTTTTATTTCATCTTTTTAAAACAATATGTATGCACTTGCATAATTTGTGTTAAAATATAAGACTAGGCTACAGAATAATTTGTCTGTTTTAAGAGATTCAAAATAATACGGTAAGTGACAAGCTAAGTCCTTACCTCCTTATTCTTAGCCCTAAAACCTAAATGGTAATCCCAGCCTGCCACTTCAGTACTTTATGGCAAAGTGCAAGAGAAGCAGTCCAAAGTGCTTAGGAAATACAATTAGACATTTTTCTTATTATTATAAAGAACTTTTTAATATTAGACAATGTTTGTATGCATGTGGCTTTACAGATTGATAAATTCTTTCTGAATGTGTATATGTGTAGTCATACATGCTCATATACATGTACAAAATAAAAATATGGATTATAGAAATACATAAATAGGTAGTTAGTATGTATTGTATTTGTGTGTATATATATTCCAAGTGTACCCATAATTGCACATATTCCATGCTATATAACTATGGATACAGATTTTTTTATAAGGAAGTGTAGGAAAATATAGGATACATGGGTATATGTGTGCATATTTAACTTTCAGAAAGACTGCAAGAACACAGATTTGAAGTGGTTTGACATTACTCAAGTATGCTTGAAAAATTCAGATTTACCCCATATTGCAGAATAGGGTCTAAAATACAACTATGCATGTATTGTGATTTAGATACTGAATTTTAGCTAACTACATTGAATTCACTTGGGGTGAATGAAAACCACATTTGATCTATTACTGTCTGCCTGTTATGGAAAAGGAATGTATTTGAAATATGTTCTTTATATTACAATATACACCTGCTTTCTGCCCTAAATAATAAGACCTAACAAAAGGCAACAATTAATACTACCTTCAGCCTTGGCTGGTAACTGCATCATGGTTAAAGGTGTTACACAGAGAGAAAATGTCCGCATTTGTACAAAGGCTTATATACATTTGAACATTTATACTTTTCTACACTGTGAGATCTTGCAGCTTGTCTTTTGTAAAGTGAAGAATAATATTTTAAAAACCTGTCTTGGTTAAATTTTTCACTTGGTAAAAACAGTGTAGTGTGTTGTATTTCTGTGTCAGAGAATATGCATATAGGCATATAGGCAAGGGCAGTCCATACCAGAAGCGTACTTAAGCTCTGCTCTACTTTCAGGGTTTTTCACAGGGACAGTCCCAGGGCTGTCCTTAACCGAAAGCAGAATAAATTGCCTCTTTGGGCTGCCTTCCTACAGGTCCCATGTCTGATTTCGGTAATGTGATTGTAAGTGTTAGACATCCCAACCTTTCCTCACCTTTTGGTGTGGGACAGAGGGAGAAAATGCACCTGACCTGGACCTGGTCTGTCTGTGCTCATGGCCTTGAACTGGAAGAGGGCTGTGCAAATCATGGAGCTGCCACTGTTTGGTATTAATTTTTAACCTGCCTAGGCCCTGCTGTGGCCAATGGCTCAGAGGCACTTGAGTTCTCTACTCTGGAGCAAATGCTGAAAGCAAAAATGAAAATGGAAGTGCCTGGTGTTTGTTTTGAAGATGTGGTATATTGTAAAGTGTTCTCCAGCTGACATTTCACCGTAGCTCAGGTGGAGAATGTGAATGTTAAAATATGAATACTTTCCATGGATCACCAGGACTATTTAAAACCAAAATCAATAAACTTGCCTGCAACAGAAAGATTTCTTGTTAGATTTTTTTCCCCCTGCATTCCTCTGGCACTGCTATGAAAGGCAGAGTGTGCACCCAGTACTGTGACCTAGCACACAACCAATGCAATCTCAGATTTCCTCTAGGAAAAAAACTTTCAAAATGTGACTTAAGATTATAAGGAAGATTCCTTGCCATGAGCACCAAATATCATGGATATTACAGAAGAAAATATTTTAATACTTATTTCTAATCTGCGATTAAAATGTCTCTGGATTATATTTCTAATGATTTCCAAGGTTTTCTTCTCCTGCTTGTTTCACCTAAATTTTATCTTTGAGCTGGAGAAAAAAAAGCATGGAATAAAAATAGGAAATAATGCTGTCTGAAGATAAATGCTTAGAGAAATAGAGTAAAAAAATCCCAGTAATTCATCAAACAACAATGGCTTATGTTGGTTAGTAATAATGGCGATTTAGAAATTGAGAAAGTTGCTGAGCTATTCCAGCACTTGTAGCTTCTGCTTTCTGTTTCCACCCACTGCAAAATCAATTAACATTAAATGTATTCCAGGATAATCAAAATAGTGCTGTGTGAAATTCACAATTTTTTTCATCAGATTTTATTATTTCATTTGGGATTCATTACTCTCTAACCTTTGAATTTCACTGGTTACCTATTAGTCACATGTATACAAAGATGAACTGAGAGAATGATTTAGGAGTTATTGTCATAATTGGTCAAGGAAAAGAGAGAAATATTTTATGCCAATATCTGAGCAGGCTATCTGTCATGCAATATTTTCCTTACAGAAATCTAAAATTTAATTGGCTCTGTCAGTGTACCTCATTATATATTGATGGATGAACAAGTCTTGCCTTTTGAAAGGAGAAAAGGTGATAAAAGACATATTTTTGTGTTCAAAGCTATGATAATACATGCATTTTAAAATGTATCATATATGACAGTCATCTTTATTTTACAAATGCATACTTCCTTACTCTAAAATGTATCTTCTTCTGAGGCTTGGAGTCATTTAAGTTGACTTCATAATTATTTAGGAAGAAATTATTTTCTGGTCTGCAATTACAATAAGCTTATGCCAACAAAAACGGCTTATGTCCTTCTGGTGAATAAACCATAACAGTAACTCTCCCGCTTCAACTCCTCTCTACTTGGCTGGCTTCATGTAGAGTCAAGATGGAAAAATAACTGTTCCATTCTTTCAACTTGGTAGGATATTATTGCTAATACTGACAAACGGACAAAATCTCAGGCATGAATGAGAACACATTGCCCTTACTGTCCAGCTGAACGCAAATACCTTTCAATGGGACACAAGGAAGAGCATGACAGACATACTGAAAAAGCAAATGAAAAGAAAACCCTTTAAAAATATAGAAGAGCATCTTCTTCTGTTCGGCAAGCATTGCTGAGCATTTAGGATGAAAACAAGATTGTGCCCATTTGTGGGGTGCAACCACTCCACAAAGGAAGGACAATAAAAGGGAGCATTTCCTCTAACAGGGAAGGCACAGCAACTCCCTCTCAGGGCCTGTAACTGGAAGCCATAATGTAGCACACTGGAAGCAATGGGTATTTCAGTCCAGTATGGCCATGGACACCTCTGTTTTCACCCATGTCATGCAGTGGACTCACTGCATCTTCAGACAGGGAAGCACATGCTGATGATGAAACTCTTCTGGACAAAGAAACAATGCTGAGTTTGCCTCCATACAGCTGGGTTAGCTCATGGTCCACCTGGCCCAAAAGTCTGTGTGTCCCGTTCATTTCTTTCAAAAGAATTAAACAGCTTACCAAAACCATAGCAATTGTTTCTATACGGGTTATTGACAGGCTGAGTAAAATTCAGACCGCTTTGACATCAGTAGCAAAACTCCCACTGACATCAGCACAGCAAAAGTTTGGCAAATTCTACTGAATTAGAATACAGCAGTAGGAAGCAGAAGTATTTTGTTTTCCTCTGGGTATTTAATGGGTTGTAAACTTTAGCAGTGGCACAAGTCCCATGAGTGTCAATAAGAGAAATGTGGCTAAAACTGAGTCAGTTCTTTCTGAGAATGTTAAATGACAGTGAACCGAAATGTATATACAGCAAAAAGTTTTATTTCAATGAAAAACATGCCTGTGTTACTTTGTTGCCTCCAGGTCTGCCCTAGAATTTAGATGAAAGTTTACTAGTTACCTTGGGAAAATGTATTTTGTGAAAATGGAGCTTGTCACAACAGGGCCAATTTTACTAGAAACCAGCACTTAACATTGCTGGTCACAAAGAACACAGCACATAATTTTGCAAAATTCAGAAAAATATTGTATTTAATACTACAGCTTTTTGAAAGGAATTATAGATGCATTGTCCCTATGACAAGAGTATAGAATCAGTGGGTGACTGGAATATTAGAAAGGATACTTCAGAAAGTAGATGTCTGAAGTAACATTTAATCTTTAGGGCAAGGACTGTAGCAGACCCTAGGAACTGAGAGTAGAAAACCATCTGGCTTCCTCGCAACTTAATGAAGAGAGTCTTCTCATAGTTAGTCAAATGGATTGTTTACCTAAAAATTTTAGTCATAAATTGATTTGTGGAGAAAAACAGTGAAAAAATAAGGGCATGAAAAGGAATCTAAAATATGTGTACTAGCTTGTCAGCTTGTAATGGTTGTTTTGGTGGTTCCAACACATAGAGATAACAATGTTTCTAGGAAAGAATCAGTCAATCATTGAGATTTTTGTTGTTCTACAGATGTTGTTTATTAGTTTATGATTCCATGAGCCATCAGGCAGACGAATCCTAAGGCAAAAGGCAAGTGGCAAAAACATATACCAAAGCTATATTTATGCTGACCACAGAATCTACTCAGCTTGATCCAAGTATCTTACTTTCTAACAGTTTCATTCATGTGGCACTTGCAAATACAAATGGTGTATAACAGACAGTCTTAAAAAACAAGCTCACCTTTATCCCATTAATCTCAGTGGTACCTGAGTTTGAAATCCCAAAGATAATATTTCAGTATCAACACTGATTATTAAAATGCTGATAATTTTATCAGGTAGAATGAAGGGGAGTGCAAAAAGATGGAGACAAGTGGTAAATGAAAGCAGAAGCAGTAAACACACGCAGGATGCAGAATATAGCTAGAATTGAGGGGAGAAGAGAAAAAAAAGGAAAAGCCTGCTCAAGTTTAGCAGAGGCATGTAGGCACAGCATTTCATTCTAGTACAAAGTCAAAGTGTTATAGTATTACTGCCTATATTCTTTTAAAGTGGCTGACTACTTTGCATCTAGAATAGACACTTAAATATGAAAGAAAAATTAGGAGTCTTCTATTGTTCCATGCCATTTATGTCGCACACAAAAGAAAAAATGTAATTCCATTAAATTGATCTTTAATATTTCCTTTTTGTTTCACAAACTAAAACCAGAACTGTATAGAAGGTTAACATATTTTGTTGAAATACTGCTAAAGTAATAATGATGAAATTGCTATACATAATACCATCATAAATTTAATAATACTATAAATATAATAATATAATAAAATAAAATTGCTAATTTGTTTTATTTCTTGTCAGGACAGGTGATAATCTCTCTTCACTCATTCAGAATTTTTTTCTTACACTTACACTGAAGTGGAATGCTTGAATTTCCATGATGCTGTGAAAGTGCTGAGATGCACTGAGGAGTATTACATAAGCCACCATTTGTTGTATGATGTTAAATCAGTTGAAAGCCAGTCTCTTGGATCAAGTGCAGCAGGGAGCTGAAGAGATATTTTGTAAGCCAGAGTTTGTTGAGCCAGAGCTCAGCATATTCCTGCCTTTGGTCCTGTAACAGAACCGTAGACACTAAGAAGATTAATTGAAGACTCTGTAATTTCCAACTGTGCCCAGGTATTAAATTTAAATTTATAAAGAAGTCTGAGTCTCCTAAGCATCACTGGTAAATTTTGCTTCTGATTATCATCTGAATGGTATAAATGAGCTATGAGGTTGACTTGGGAAATGTATATACTCTCCTTTTTTTCTTTCATGTGTAGTCAGACTTCTCCCTATTGCAGTTTCTGACTGTCACCTCATATTCTCAGGTTCTGCATATGTGAGAAGAGTCTGTCCCTAGCAGGGCAGCTGTACCATGAGGTGATTCAAGCCCTGGACCAATGCCCAGAGAGGTTGTGTCATGCCTTTCCTTGGAGATATTCAGCACCAAATGGGTCAAGGCTCTGAGCAACCCAAACTTTGTAATTAGTCCTTGACAAGCAAGGTGTTAGACCAGGTGACCTCCAGGGGTCCCTTCCACCTATTTTCTTCTATAATTCAAGTTTCTAAAGGTTTTTAATAAGAAAATCCTATTGTTATCCTTGCCCTTCTCTCTGACTCTTTTTTTCATTATCTGTCAGAATTTTTTGGAATTTATGTGTCCCCCAATTGCCTCTGGAGCCTTCATTTTCTTGTGAAAGTCTCTTTCAAATAAGTTACTACTTTTTGCTGTTACTTCTCTTTAGTTCAGAGTGAAAAGTATCTTCTCCGAGGTTATGTCATTAATCTACACACTGTAAAAGACTGGCTCAGTGCATGAATTACAATTGAACTGTAGCATTCTCCACTCCAATACCTGTTTAATTTTGTCATAATGTAAGATTTTGCATTACAGATATGTATACTGTAACTCTATAAATTGCTTCCTTTTTCAATGCAAAATCGGATTAAAAATCATAAATAATAAAAAGGAAATAAGAAAGAATTCCTTTTAATTGATTGTGTGATCAATAAACAATTTCCATTAAAAAAGTAAAATTAAAAAGCCTAATTCTGTAAGCATGCTGATGATGTAAAGGTTAGAAGCCTGGGAAGTCCCCATTGTACATTGGCTTTTCACTCAAAGATCAGCAGAAAGCTCCATTGTTAGACAACAGTGTTAAAATGAAATATTCTGCCTGGAGTTAAGAAGGCATGACGTGTTTGTTTGTAAGAAAAGGAGGGTGTCATTTGGTGAAACTGCAGGAAGCTTCAGAGTAGCAACAGGGTGTCTTTTTTTTTTCAGCGCCTCCAATTGACTTCATACACATTCTAAAGAAATCATTGAGATTAATTAAATTCAAGATACCATTACAAATTCTAGTAATTCATATCTTCATTTAGGGCTCACAGAAAAGAGATTTGATGATGCTAAGCATATATAACCCATTGGTTGCTGGAGGTTGCGATTTGAACTCCATTTGTTACAGAAACTCAGAATTGCTTCTCTGATCACATTAAGGCTCATAATGCGTATATAACTTGATTGTGTAACAAACTTTCAGTTACAGTCTTAAATGTGGTAAAAGAGAAATTGAGAATAAGAATCTTAAAAGTTTAAGATCAAATCATTTCAGTATAACTCTACTGCTTAAAGACAGAACTTCTTTTAATGTGAATAATTTTTCTAATTATGATTTAAAAACTAAACTGATTTTCATTAAAAATGTGCATTTCTAAGGTAGAAATTAACTATTGTGCTCAGATCTCATTAACATCAATCATTTCTATTTTCATATCTATCTCATTAAGCTGTATTTCCTTTTAATTTTTTGCCAGCTTTGTAACTGGCTATTGGAAATTCAAATTGAATGTCCAGTGAACCTCAATGATCTGTGAACCTGTTGTGGTTTAACCCCAGCCAGCAACTAAGCACCATGTAGCTGCTCACTCACTTCCCCCCTACCTAGTGGGATGGGGGAGAAGATCAGGAAAAAGATAGAACTTGTAGGTTGAGATAAGAACAGTTTAATAGAACAGCAGGGAAGAAACTAATGATGATAATAATAACAATAATAAAATGACCATAACAATAACAATAACAACAACAACAATAACAACAATAATAATAATAGGATTGGAATATACAAAACAAGTGATGCACAATGCAATTGCTCACCACCTGCTGACCGAAGCCCAGTTAGTTCTTGAGTGGTGATCTCTCCCAGCCCCACTCCCCCCAGTTTATATAGTGGACATGACGTCCCATGGTATGGAATACCCTGCTGGCCAGTTTGGGTCAGCTGCCCTGGCTGTGTTCCCTCCCAACATCTTGTGCTCCTCCATCCTTCTTGCTGGCTGGGCATGAGAAGCTGAAAATATCCTTGACTTTAGACGAAACATTACTTAGCAGCAACTGAAAACATCAGAGTGTTATCAACATTCTTCTCATGCTGAACACAAAACATAGCACTGTACCAGCTACTAGGAAGACAATTAACTCTATCCCAGCTGAAATCAGGACAGAACTGCAAAATGTTTTGATTTGTTCCAACTTTTATGTTCTAAATAGAGCTTCACCTTGGAAATGGAGCATAGTGTCCAACTGAAATCGTAACATAAAATAAGTGAAAAATATAAATTTTTGAGGAAACTGAAAGAAGGGGGTTTGAGGGTGAGGGAGTGGGCAAGGAGTTGTAGACTGGTCTGTATTTACATTTTTCTTGCAGTAACACTGCTACTTGGTATAAGGTGCTCACTTTGCCCTGACTAATTGAAGTCCTGACTGGTAAACATTTATCTATGCATATAAGTTCTTATATGCCTTCTGCCAGTTTGTTTGCCTTCAGCAGCACTAATTGGTCTGAGTAATCATGGGTTTCTCTAATGTGCTTCTATTTGAAGCCCTAATGGTAAATCTTGGAGGTTCTTAAATATTTTTTTCCTATAAATCTTTATAGGAAGTTTTCCTTATTCACATGTATAAATGCTATAGCCACAAATGGGTGACTTTTATACATCTTGCAACCTGGTGTCCTAAAAGAGGGACAAAACCTTCATGGGCAGAACTGGACCCCTGTGAATTCACAAAGCCAGCCTGCTGCCTAGTCAGTCACTTCAGCAACAGGGGGCATGAGGAAAGGGTTTCTGTTCACTCCAGAGTCTAACTCCAGTCACTCCATCTCAGACTGTTTGGAGTCATTCATCATTTGAAAGTTCTTCCAACAGCACTAGAACATCTGTGAACAGAAACCAGAGACATGCAGGACCTGTGGACACTATTCTTATAATATAAAGAACAGGTGTAAGACAGTCTAAAGATCTCTCTCTTCTACTCTCAGGTTTTTGAAGTGAACACTAAGCAGATACTCAGAGAATAAGTAGAAGAACACATGTATGCAACCAAGTCATATCCTTCAGATAACATCCGATGGTGACTTTATCTTAATTTGATACAGTTCCTTTTCCAAACTAGTCAAAGAGTATGTGGGTAGATGCAGTGATGACAAAATACCACTGCAGCAATACTGCAAAGAAAATTTTACACAAATTTAACTCTTTCTGTGTTTATACTTCAATTTATTAATCAAATATGAGGACTATAGCTCTGTTCCACTCTCAGATCCTTGGAGTTTTTGATATTTAACTTGTACATTGAATCATAGAATCATAGAATGATTTGGGTTGGAGGGGACCTTAAAGATCATCTAGTTCCACCCCCCTGCCATGGTCAGGTACACCTTCCACTACACCAGGTTGCTCAAAGCCCCATCCAGCATGGCCTTGAACACTTCCAGGGATGGGGCATCCACAGCTTCTCTGGGCAACCTGTTCCAGTGCCTCACCACCCTCAGAGTAAAGGATTTTTTCCTATTATCTAATCTAAATCTAGCCTCTTTCACTTGAAAGACTTGAAGACATACTTCACCTGCTTTTTTAGCTTTTGTTCAACATATTGCAGATCCAGAGAGTCTTAAGAAGTGATCCTTATTTGTTAGTGAATCACACCAGCATTTTACCTCCACTATAGGAGTTGTTTACATTGTGTGGCTAACACAGTAGCTCTTCCATACCATGAGTCATTAAGTACCAGTGGCATCCCTAGCATGTGGCAGGCCCTTTTCTGCCTAATATGACATGGTAATCTACAAGAAATTTTTAAGCTGACTTTCTACAAAGAGTCAAAATTACTCTAGGAACTCTCTAGCTAGACTTATTGGCAAAACTATAAAGAAGATACATGGACAATTAAATAACGTTACATAAACTTGGAAAGCAGGGTAGATTTCATAAAATCATATACCAAGATGCAGCAATGTTTATGTACAGGCTATTTTGACTAGAGAATCTCTGATTTGGTTATACGCAGCAGAGCCTAATACTCTTACATCCAGACATCAGATTTGGCTTTGCTGAATACTAGCAAGCATGTAATGAGAGGGGCGATATTCAACCTTGTTTACAGCTTTAAACTATAGTTGCTTAAAACTGTAAATTTTGAGGAACTTGCTTCTTCAGTTTTACTCAACAACAAGAGATTCTGCCTTCCATTGTCTTGTAGGTACAGTTAATTGCTTGGATCTTTTCACTTGCCTCAAGGCAGCTAAAGTGATTTTGCAATAGGAGTTGAGAGGCAAGACAGGGAAATTACATTTGTTCTGATTTCTTGTTTCCACTTTGATAGTGCTATCCTTTTCCCACTCAAGGCCAGAGTTGTGAAAAAGTGATCATTCTTCATTTCTTATTTAAGGAGATTCTTTAACCCTCTGACTAGCAGGTTGAAAGAAACTTGAGTCAGAGATCTGGTCATTCAACATTTATTTTGATTCTTTCTTCAATATGTGAAGGCAAGAGGTGGATAAAAATGATATTTTTTTTTCTGCAGAAACTAGTTAAGGTCTTGCTAGTTCACACTGCATTATTTAAATAATTAGAATAGTAAATACATAAACCTTAAACAATTACTATTTTGATATGAAAAGTATTATGAAATTATTTACATGCTCATTCCAAGTAATCTTCATCAGAAAAATGTCCCTTCGATGACTATTTAGTGGGCATAGTGGATGGGTGGACTTGATGATCTTAAAGGTCTTTTTCAACCTAAATGATTCTATGATTCTATTGAAATGTGTATCATTTTATATAGGATACTATCTGACTTTTGTTATTTTTGATTGAACTGATTTTTTGATTGAAATTTTTAATTTCAAAATTGCCTTAGTCTGATTTGTTAAGATGCTAGTATGCAAATATAAAAATCATTACTTTCTTTTTAGCACCTGAGTCTTCAAAATTGTCAGCATTTTAAAACTGACACAGAGCAGCTGTATCGATTATCATACCATCTGATAGATGGAAACTGAATTTTAAACAACTAACTTTATTTGGTGAGTAACAAGATGATCCTTCCAGTTTGTTCTACCATGGGTTCCATTCTGAAGGTAGAACTGGAACAATATTAACATATTAGATTGCCCTTGGAGTGCATGAATTGGATTCTTTTTTGATTAAATTAAATTAGATGTGTTTGTAATGTCTAGCTGAAGCACTCCAGTTGAAAATGGGCATTCAGATCATGGGACACAACTAGGATTCATCTGAAGTTGAGGGGAAAAAAAAACCCAGAAGGACAAAATAGGTACTCTTTTAGTTAGAACCTCACCACCAACTGAACAGTTCACTAAAGTAAATGTAGAAAAATAACCCAATAACATGGACCTCTTTCTTTTTCTTTTCTTTTATGGCCAAGTAGCAAATAAATTTTCCCACTGCCAGTCACTTAACGCGAGAGCCTGAGAGCCCACAGTTAAACTGATTGTGGCATAGTGATGTTCAGAAACCACAAGCTGAAATGAATATTCACTGTGAAACAGAGCATCGCTTTACTTCTCCATTAGGAGTAGAGTGCCATAAGAAGTTACCATGGAACTATTTGACAAAGTTTTTTAATGGCTGAACCAAATCAGTGACTAAATTTTTCATGTATACTGTGGTTTTCCCCTGAATTCAGGCACAGATAAGTTGCTTCCTTTTACAGAAAGCTCAGTTCAGTTAATGAGTTGAAAAAGATACAAACTTCTCTTACTGTTGTTAGTAGTTGCCAGCTTTAGACTTGACAGCTTAGAACTAAGACTGAAATAAAAAGAATGAGATGAGGTTTTGGTAGTGTATTCTGCCTTCAGGTTAGAGAGAACAACATTTTGAGATGGGACTGCTACTAAATATTTTGACCAGGCATAAAAGATCTTTTGAAGCAACTCTAACATTCTGTTCATATCATGAAATATCATATTTTTCTTAGAATGTTTCATAACTTATAATGAATATTTATCAAAGCACTGATTTTTTACTTGGTTTTGGTTTCTCTTGCACTTGCTGGTTTTCATTTGATAATGACATTTTTCTACTCTTTCACAATTCAAGGAGGAGCTCTGGATTGCAATTTTAACCATGCACTTCAAAAGTATTATTTTTCTCAGTAATGCTTTCTGTTCTTATTATGAGCATTATAGTGAGGATTGATTAATTTTCTGTCATTCTCTGTCCTTATTACAATTCCTGCTCTGTGAATAAGACATTAAACTTTTCATGTACAATATATTATGCACTTGCTGTACTACATTAACCTTTCAGATCTTCTGTACTTTAGTAGGCTGGCAATTTTATTCCTTTTTAAATTTTCTCAGGGTGGTAGAAGGGAAAGGTAGCAGATCCAACCAGTCAAATTCTGGAAAACTGACAAGGTCATTGTAAAACACTTCTACCCTGTGCAAGTGTAGGAGAATGTAAGCTTAAATTTTAATAAAAATATTATCAGGAGAACAGGAAAATTATGATAGGAGAGTGAAATAGATTGATACAAAACACTTTTTCATTCCTGCTTAAAAGGATAATTTTGTACCATGTGATGGTTTCCTAGGCTTAACTGATGCTTTCAGTTCTCATTAGCAGCAAAAATGTCTCCTTCTTTGGATCAGTTCCTTTTTTATAAGCCCCTTGCTTAGTACTACTATTTGTGAAAGATACTTGACAAGAGAAACTGTAAGTGTAACAAATGGATTTATAATGCCCTTTTTAATGCCAAAAAGTTAATTATGGTCACTAATGGGACTTTGTCTGAATGACAAGTTTAACTTGCTCTTGATCTTCAAAAAGATCATTAAAATAGTTAGCTTTGCACCTGAAGGCCTCTAGCTAATTTAAACCTAAAGTCCAGTTGAGCAGTAGCTTCTGAGAGCACAGCTCTCAGGAATATTTTGCTGAAACCCCACAAAATGCCATGAAATTATGAAAAGTATTCAAGACAAGGCCTCATCAGGAATATTCCTTGACCATCATTTCATCACATAAAAAAATCATGTAAGTAAATTACTTCTGTAGTTCCAACTCCCACCAGAAGGAAACCAAAAAGGTTGCAAATATTATTCCTTTTGTCCCTTCCCTCATCCTGACATCAAGCTTGAAAAAGAGAGTTTGCAGAAACACTTTCAAGTAGTTTAAACATATGGTCTAGAACAATGTTTCAGTCTTTGGATTTGCCTTAGACATGTTAGTTTAAATCCCTTATTTATTTCATCTCGTTATATTTCAAGAAAATATCAGTACGGTCTGATGTCTACAGTTAAGATGAAGTGAATTGTTAACTGAAGAAAAAAGTGAATTATTAATTTTTAGACTATTACCTGCTTTCTGCATGGGCTTATTAACAAGCAAATGATAAGATGTAACATTATGACACCAATTTGTGGCATTTGACTTAATATTTTGAACTGAATTGCTAAAAGCCATATGCATATCAGCAGATTTTACTGCTAGAAAATCTGATAGCATCTAATCCTTTGATCTTGAGTAGGTCTGAAAAAAACCCATAATAAAGATGCCTCACTAGTGACCAAACTTTATAATACCATCTAATAAGAAAAAAAACTGAAAACAGCCCCCAAGCTCCCATATTTGAATATTTCCTGTCTTTAACCCAAAAGCCACAATATATAGCTGAAAATCTAGCTAGAACATTTTTAACATAATGTTTTTAATTACACAGAACATTGTCATTCAAGAACATTATTTATTACATCTAGTTGTTGATTTCTAATAAGAAATGATTATTCAAACAAAACATAAAATTATTATTCTAGTAGTTTTCCTCATACTTCTTCAAATTAGTAAAAAACCGTAAAGCAGATTCATTAACAAAGTCACTAGAATTATTAGTCTGTATTTCTCCAAGATGGTCTCAGTATTAGGTTATTGACAAGGGAAAATGGAATGGATGAACTGACTGCCAAATCTGACAATCATGGCTTACAATCTGTGTTGTCTAGCTGTGATATTTTTTAGAAATGTGCAGAAAGTCTAATAAAGTAATAGCCAAAGTAATTAAATGGGAAGGCAGTTATTTTTAATTCTAGGATTTGTGTAAATATCTGTCACGGAGTTTATATTTTTACAGGTTTTAGCAATTTTCTCCTAAGTTAAGATTTAATTAATAAGATTGCTGCTTTACTAGCATAAGGTAATGTCTTACAAGAAGAGTTCTGTAATTTGTTTTAAATTATGCCTGTCACAGAAGAAGGATATGTGATGTGTATTTAAAAACTAGCTTGGAACTATACTGGGACTGCTAGACTTTTACATCTTCTGAAAAACAGACAGAATCTTTATTAATAACATCATTTGTAAGTCATATGATTTCTGTTGAGAGAGGTACCTGAATTTACTGCTGGATTCCTGTCTTCCCCAAACTCACATCCTCTTAAGGATTCTGTCTTTCTCAATGAACATTTAGAGAGCTGAAATCCTAGCTTTTGTGGGACAAATAGCAAGCTGGTAAATCACTGCATTTATACAGTCTAGTTGCTCTTTAAAAGAAAAAATGCTTTACAAATCTCTCTTTGAAGTAGGTGTTCATACATATCCACTAATGTTCTGTCGAAGTTCAGTTGCTTAAGATCTTTTAGTATCACATTTTAATTATTCTATACACCAGTGCCTTTCATAAGATATTTGGTGAAGGGTGAAATATCTTGGGGCAATGGAACAAGTCAGGTTTAAAAAAAAATAATATCAAGCAGGCTTTATTTTTATGGTGAACCTAATTACAGAGCATGAAATTATGGTTTTGATTAATATATAGAAATCCCAATATATCCCTATCCATTTCACTCTATTATATTTGGGGTTTATTTTTTATTTTATGGAGGATATCATAAATCACCGGCCTATCTATTGGATCTCTCTGTTCAATGGCCTTGTAATGAAGAACCCAACAAACTGTATAAAATATACTGTGATCTGGAGAAGCCTATGGAAGACTATTTAACAGTAACAGAATGAGCCCTTTGCTAAAAGAGAACAAAAGAAATCTTGTTTTCTACCAGTAGTGTATTTAAGGCAGGTCACCTGGTGTCTCTCCTATGCACCTATACCACAGTTTAACATACATTATCAAGATGTTTATTTGAGATTAGGAGAATCGATTTGAAAAAAAGTCTGTTACTTAGGATCACTGAGTAATGGTACTATTTTAGTTAAGTTACTAGCTATAAAAAAGAAGGGGGGTGGGGGAAATCCTGTAGCCTCCATGTCTGTCTGATCCTGGCAATGTGATTTTCTATAATTCCCTCAGTTAGTGGGAACTGTCTCACTTATTTTACACTTTTGGCTTTCAGAATTATAGCCCAATTTTACAAGGGAAAATTAGCTTCCCTAAGGTAAGTATTCTCTTGTTACATGAGAGGTGAGATCCAGACACTGTGAATTCCTGGCAGAGACCTATACTTTCCTGTGTTTTCTTCATTTGGTGGAAGCTATTTCAATATTATTTTATATTTTGGACGAGAAAAGTTATAAATAAGTTTTAGAAGAGGAAATGTGTTTCCTTCCAATCAGAATTGTATTGTTCTTCTAAACCTAAGTTCCAGCCCCAGAGGTATATGCACCCTGTATTTTATGATACAGTTCATAAATGTTTCAAGACTAATTTGAAACTAACTATACTTTAGACAAAACCTTGTGTATAAAAATAAGTCGAGTTAGCTTAATGACTCATTTCTTTAGACTTAACCATTAACAACTTCAGCCTTTGTACATTTTTCTGTAAATTACTTAAATGCACTATATTTACTTACTGCTTATTGAATTTACATGTAAAGAGTATGCATTTATTTCACAGCAATTCTGCCAATTTAGACGGAATTGTCTCAAGCTACTTGGAGAAATACCACTGCAATACGTTTTACTTTAAAAAGTTCTTCATTCCTTGTTCATGTTTGTTATTATTTTGTTCATGTTCAGTCCTTTGCTCTAGTTCCCTCAATAGCTTTGTCTCTTTCCAGTTATTTCAATGTAGTCTTTCTGCTGAGTATACAGACAGATATAACTGTTTACATAGAAAACATGATTTTATCTTGATTTAGTCAAGTGAAATATACATCTGAATCCTGTATTGGTTTAAATTGGCATTATATGGATTAAGTTTACTAAAATCACGTTTATAATACATATCCACATAATTAGTGGATATACTTCAGACGTGAAGAATCTCTCTTCATGAGGTACAATAATAAATAGCTGATTTAAGTTATGCTTTTGCTATCTTTATATGAAGGTAAAAGTCCTATTCTCATTTTTGCATTTTTCATTTTTTTCTGCCTTATTTTCTTTCATTCCCTTTTTCATTTTTAGATTTTGTTTATTTTTTTTTCTAGATTTCCTCACTTCCTGTGACTTTATCTTCTTTGCAGTAATTTTTACCTTGTCTCTTCCTAAGCTTTGCTTATACTTATTCACACATATCTACTTTAGTGTAACCTTTTCCTTTCTGTTCTTCATTTACTTCTATCCAAATTCCTGCCTCCTGTCCCCTGATTGCCTTCACCTCTACTCCCTAGTTGTTTTCAGGCTAGCTGGCTGTCATTCAAACTTCAGTGGAACATCTGTTCGGATGGTACACGGAGCAGAAAGAGCACACTTTGAAAAATCACCCAGCCTAAAACACCACAGGGTAGAGTCTATAGGCCAACCTGTTATCTTTGGATATCTCAAGTTTGAAAAATGCAAACTGGATTCTGGATGATAGTGAGGATCAGTAAAAGCAGACATAAACACTCTATTATCTCTATCATGTTGCTTTAGATTTTAGTCAATTAAGGCTTTTACATTACCTTTAGGTTATAAAACAATGCTGATTTAAATACAGATGTGGAAACCCAATGTCTTTAATGGAGAATAAGATTTCTGAAGTTAGGAAAAAGCTGTAGAGAACCAAGCACAGAGTTATGCCAACTTGTGGGGACTTCAGTCTGCCATATTAACACAGTAATCTTGAAAAAAATCCTAAAGCCTGAATAAAATTATACATATGAAGCTATTTTAAAAACTCCACGCACTCTTCTTTCCAGTGTTAGTGAGGCTATTGCACAAGAACAATGATGTTTTCGCACATCAAGACAATGTCCCAAAAAACTTTAAATAAGACTGAGGATCCTAAAAAATGGAGCTTAGATAAACACGCTTGGATTAATATTGCTAGGTAATTACTATATCTGTTTAGACCATGCTGGGGCATGAACACAGAAAGAGGTAAAGCTATGTCTGGAATTTTGGGCAGCAAGCAGCAATTCTGATGTTCCCTGTTGCTTAAAGATTTCTAGCATATTTTGGTGATTCTCACATACAGCTAGGATAGAAGGAAAACAACAGTGGCAAAAACTAATTAAAGATAAATAACAAAATAAGCAATTTCAACTCTGAAAACTGTTATTTCTGCTTTGCTGATGAGATAAGGCATATGTGAACTCTTGCATTAATTAAACTGTTAATATAACAATTTGGCTTACTTCACAAGATTCTTCATTAAGACTTAGTTCCCTTCCTTATTTCTTTTGACTCTGCAGTGGCTTTAGTTTTCTTTCTCCCACCAGCTGCTACCCACCACTGTATAACGATGAATTCTGCATTAATGAAGAAAGTCCTATTACCAATTCAGAACAACTTTTTGTTTACTCATGTATGACAATGGAAAAAACAGTCACAAGAAGGACAACCTTATGTTACTGTCAGAATGTATATTTGATAACATTTGTGACCTTGCATTTGCTTTTCTTTCATCCTTATTTTATCTTTTATTTCTATATAGCCATCTGTGATCCTTAGATAGAATATAAATCCTTTCAGGATGTTTGTGCAACAAATAATACAAGAGCACTAAAAATGCAACAGCCGTTAGGCACTACTTGAGTTCAAACAATAACAATAGCAGTAGATTGTGTTTATATGTGCCTTCTGATACTTTACAATTTTTACTGCAAAGCAGACTTTACTGTCCTATCCCAGATATCTGTGTTGAACTCAGTAGCAGATAGGACATGAGTAAAAATAACAAAAAATGCTCATGAAGTCATCCTAATGTCCACTAATTGTATAAAATTACTCTATTCTCATGAAAGAGTTTTTTTCTATTCCAGAAAATCTTTGACAAAGAAAATTTGCGTAGCTGCAACTAGCATTTGAACCATATGCACTTAGTCATGGATTTGTGGTCCAAATCTTTCTATCCTATTCATCTTTTCCTTCTCCATGCCATCTTCCCTTCTCATTTGAGGTCTTTTCTCACAGCTATCTAAAGAAAGGAAGATAATGAGCTGGGATGAGCAGAGAGCAGAACTCTGGACTCTCAGAAAGAAAAGGAATCAACGTTAAGGAATCATGAACGCTCACTGAAGAAACATGTCTGTCTTCTCCAGGGCTGGGAAAGCTGCCCAATATAATTAGCATTTATATTGCCTGGAAATTACATTAGAACATTTGGGAGAAGTTTCCTTAAAATATGGATGGTTTCAGGGCCAGATTTTTGGAACTGTACACATGCATAGTATATTTGAGTATTGTGCAAATATTTACATGTGAGTAATATATCAGTTACTTTCGTCGGTTGTGCTGAAGTGTTTGCTGCATAGACATTTTGTTACTCTGGAAATCTGGCACTTAAACAGTGATAAAACAGTGTTGCGGACCAGAATAGGGCACTTTGACTCAAGTCTCAGTTCTAGGGAGAATAATACTGAAAGTAAAGACCGTGTGATGCAGATGGACAAATTTAGCTTCATGTCACCATTGTGCTTTCAAGAATTTAGAAGAGAACACATAACTGTCTGCTGGTGCAGAGATGTTCTTTGGGGCCTTTGGCTGAAGCACCACACTCACTCCTTTCTAGATGTCTTCTATGAGGGGAGAATTAAAGTAGGGTCACAATTGCGCTGCTTTGCTGGGACATGTGTATGGCTCTGTGGATGAGCAGGCTGAGCACCTCTTCACAATCCCTGTGAGCCAGCTCAGCAGTCGTCAGAGCCAGGCCAGGCAAGATACATCATTTTTTAAGAGAAGCAACGTGAAATGATCAAAGGTTGTAATTTGCAGTCCTCAGAGATTAAACAATTTCAAGTGTAAAAAGCATCAGAATCTTCTGTTATAATATTCCTAAGAATTTATTATACTATGAAATACTGTTTCTGTTCTTCCTAAGGCATGAAGCTCTGTTTCCTAAAGGCAAATGAGCCATCAGAGACAGCGATTCAGAAAGGTCGGTTCAGTGCCTGCAAAATGTTTTCTAATTCAGAGCAGAAAATATTGACTTTGACATTATCTTCACCTTTTGTGTCTAAACCTCTTCATTATTTATTCCTGGTTTCATATTGTCAAAGATTATATTTTAACTTCAGCACTTCAGATGGTAGCAAACTGCTTCTACGGGCCTGGGACAGACATCTCCTTATATTAAAAGTAGACTAATAGAAAGGCCTAGCTAAATAGAAATGGGAAAACATATGATGAGTACACTCATAATTTGTTTTGTGATCACTGCTTTATCTCCCTGCAGATGACTTTTTGCATTGATTAGATAGAAACCTGGGCCACTTCTGCATGAATCCCACTCTCTGTCTCACCAAGGCCTATTTATTCTTCCCCCCATTCTTATGTTGATGCTAGAATGTGCACAGCTGTATCAGGAATTGTGAATTTAGCAGAGCTTGTACAAAGAAACACAAGGCTCATGGGTTCATGTGGATCACAGGAAGCCATGTTATTAAAAAAAAAAAAAGAAATCTTCCATGTCTCTACCCTATTTGTCCTTCATACACTGTATGAAATTCAGCAGTCTGTTACCAGCAAGTACAGTCTTAAACTGACTAAATTCTATGAAGGTTAGTGGTCTTTTTAGTTAAAAATGTAAGATCAAATAATGTTTGATTTTTCCTATCTATATTAGAGAGAGAAAAAGTCTGCTTTCAGAATTCCTCATCTTACATCTTGAGTCAAAAGCATTCTTTGACAGTGCCAAATTATCTCATTTCAGCTACAATATACTGCTAAAAGGAACAATCTAATGTCAAAAACAGCCTTTGCTTTGCAAAAAATAATTATTGCCTTTAGCTTTATTTATAGAAATAACATGATTACTATAGGCTGTTCTAACTACTTTAAACAAAAATATATACTATAATGTGAATGGCAAATGGTTTAGAGTCAGCTAATTAAGTTACTCAGCCATAACTTCACAAAGACTGTGATTTGATGATAAAATAGTAGTTCATTTCAAACGTCCATATAGCTTTCAGTCCATTTTTAAAGTGGATTTTTTTTTTAAGTGGAGTTGTTTTTTTGTTAAAAAAGTTATTACTCAAGGAAAGGAATCTTAATGGACATGTGGAAAGCCCCTTACATAAAAAACAAAATTAGTTTTTTTTCTGAGCTATCTTCCTCAGTTGTGTGCCTTCCAACCTGACAAGGAAGAAAAAGCCGTGCACAGGCAGGGCAGGCTCCCAGTCCTTTCAGGATGTGCCTCACTAAACAGTGATGGCATCAAATAATTATATCCTCTCATGAATTAGGAAGAGAGCTTGAGGCAACCTAGAAAACATTCATGAATAGAAAAATTCAGCCAGATGAGTTGTTATTGTGTGTTAACAAGCTTAACAGAGATATTCCCGTTGGTCAGTACCTGATGCAGAGCGTCTTTTCCTATGGTGGACTCTCCTGCTGACCTCCTCCGCCTGCCACTGACTCTGTGGGGTCACAAATCACTGGTATATGGCTTAGAATGACTGAATCCTCTGAGCATCAAAACTATCTTCTTGTAAAATAATCTTCTAGTAGCCTAGTAAAATAGTTGACTCCTGGTTTTCCTGAGAGGCTCTGAAAACTAGCTGCCAAGTGAGGTGCCGAGTACTGGGTGACCCTCCATCACTGGGATCAATACTTCTCAGGCCTCAGGTCTGAAGTGTTAAACATATGGCTGACATTTTGGTCAAAAGGCTGTTCTGGCTGAAATGTTGCTGATGTTTGCTGTTCAAGGAAAATAAAGATGTCATTTGAAAACTGGAGGAGTCCTGACGTCTGAGTGATTGAATTACACTGTGATGGTGAGGTGCAGCAGGAAAACAAACATCAAATACCAGCCTTTTTAAAGAATACAATGTCTTTTAACAAGCTAACACCTACAAAATATTGCAGCTGTGCAATACAGAATATTTTATGTAGGGAAATCCAGAATAACCACACAAGGCAGAAACATAACATATTTCAAAAGAGGAACTACATATTTTATTCATACAGGATGACATTATCTTAGCAGATTAGGTACAATTCTTGCTAAAAAAAGGATATATTTAAATATTTATATAACTCATTAATCAGGGAAGGAAAAAATATCTCCCTCAGCAATAAAGATTTGTGAATGGCTAATTACCAGAACATATTAATTTTTAACATATTAATTTTTTTACCATGCATATCTAATATTTGGCATTCATCCTTGTGTCCATGGAAATTTCTGGATGCCTGCAATCCTTAGAAAGGGAATTAATCAAGGCAATTACTCATTTTCAAAGAAGTAATTTACAGGAAAGAATTATATGTCCCTTACAGTTCAGACAAACAATGTAAGCACAAAGACTTTGCATGTTTCTTCCCAGCTTACAGAATGATTTTGAACCCGTTTTTTCCACAGTCCAGGTAAAAGAGCTTTGCTTGCCAAAATACTTGATTTTGAGAATGACTGCTTGTCAATTATTGTTTTTCTCAGAAGAATGCAAAAGATTCAAACTCGATCTCAATGCAGACTATTGAGGTGTGGTAGACTTTTCCATCACAAGCATCTTAGAAGTTAAGACTTGATGATTTTTCTAAAACACATCTTCTTACTGAAACACAACTGTATTTAAAAGCAATTTTTGGCCAGCGTTATGCAACAGGTTGATTCAGTGAGCATAGTGGTATCTTCTGGCTTGGTAACCTAGTAAACTAAATCATAGAAAAGCAACTTCTTTTCAAGAAATTTGAATTTTTTTTTGTCCCAGGTATTCCTATTCATTGTGTCTGCATTTTACAGCCAAGCTGACATTATGAAAAGGGTTTAACTTGCCTGCAGTATCCTTGCCTGTAGCATTAGTGACGTCTATCCTTCTGGCCTTTGCTCCGAGCAATTTGCACTGTGGCTTTTTCCGATTCCCTGCTTTCCTGTCAGACTGGGGCAGCCTTTTGTATCTCTCTAGTTACTTAATGAAAAACCTCACAGAGGGAGATGTAAGGGCAGACTGGTATGCTAAATGGAAAAGAGGCATGCTTGACCATTCTCATAAGCAAACCATGATAAAGTGGACATGAACCAGTATTAAATCTAGCCACTCATTTTTTAAAAGTCTCTTCAATGTTTAGTGTAGCCCTAGTTCCCCATCTGTGGACAAAGAGGCTTGGATAAGAGGATCCAGGGAACCCTTCAGCTGTACTGGATAGGTTCTTGACTATCTGCTTTAGGTGTTCTAACTGCAAAATGTTTTTAAATGCTCAGACTTACCCTGATCCTGCTGATTTAAGTACCTTGTACAATCCTATGTCTCTATTTCCTCTCAAGAACCACATATTTCTAAAGGCTTTCCTGTCTGCCTGTGCTTAGATGCCAAGGTCAGGTGGCAGAATTTATGAGACAGGGATGGAAAAAGGCTCTTTTCAAGAATCATTCCAATGACTTCTTTAAGATACCCTCATTCAAAGTTCAGAAGGGGTTGGGCTAGGAAAGGCAAAGGCATGCTCACCAGTTACTGTGAGCTGTTTAGATAAGACTCTCTTACAAAGTCATTGGAATGCACATACTGCACACGGTTATTTGGTCCCTTACAAGATTGCATTGGTTTAGTAAAGAATGCACAGAAACTTGTGCTCTAATACGCTATTACAAAAGTTTTAATTCATCTTTTGCTGTTTTTCCTTTTTTTTTTTATTTTGTTTTGATCCTAAGTAGTGCTTGCCTTAATGGATGTTATGCTATTGCATGAACGCTGGGAACTCAAATCATGTTACTTGTGTAAGTATAGATTATTCTTGCAGAAAAATATTTTTGCATCCTGCATAAGTCTCAGTTTGCTGTAAGATGTCTCTTAGGATTTCAAATCCTGGATGTTAGAAAAAATTTATCTGATAAATAAATGGTCTGGGCAAATAATAAGCATGTAAGTGGTATTAAAGAGCACAGTTTTGTGAGATACGAGATGGTACAAAATTCAAGTTTTAGAAAAAAGAACCAGTGTCTTAATTGTTCTATACCTTAATACTAAACTTCACATATTCACAAATATGTGCAATTAGACAACACAGCACTGAGCTAACATGCAGAAATAGAATAAACTCACTATAAATACTGTTTATAAGAGCAGAACGATCTATCTTTCACTTTACAAGCTGTAAAGGCCAGAAAGGATCAAGAAGCATGAACAAGAAGGATTTCATTTTGTATAGTTCAATTTAGTAACAAAGTTACCAATAACAAATCCACACAAGTTGCACACATGTAAATGAGATTCTCAAAAAAAGATGTAACATTAAGTAATAGTGATATAATTCTAATATATTCTTCCCATCCTTTCCAGTTACTCTTTGGCAGCTGGATTTATCAACAATGTAAACGCAAGGTAGGAAAGCCTCTGTCCTGTTGTTACCTTTACATGTACAGGAGTTGCTAAATTGTTCAAAGCTGGTTTGAGTGCATTAATTCTCAAAAGTCTGCTTGGGATATTTTTCAGTTTTGTACCAGTTAAAGCATATTACTTTGGGTAAAATACTGCAAAATTGCAAGGCTTGAAATGAGTTTTTGTAATTCAAATGTTATTTTCTGAAGTTCTGGTCATAAGGGACATATTAAAGTTATTTTCCCATTTTAGAGCATGCCTCCAAAGGTTTGGACTTTACTAAAAACTGTAAATAATCACTCAGATGTGCTTAAGTATAGACACATCAAACTAAATAACAGTGAAAAGCTAGTGTCTGAACTTAGCAGCTGAAAATACAGAGTGGTATAAACAAACAAACAAAAAAAGGCGTTAAAATAAATACTGCCTAAAGAAAAGAGAAAAGGCTTCCATAATCAAAATCAATTTGATGACACACTATATAACCTTCGCTTAGATATTCTGGAATCTCAGCCCCTTTGTTAGATAGATCTTGTCCTTCTTAAGCTCTGAGCCGGTCTGGGCCATTAGTTTAGAGCCATTATTTTAAAGACTTCCAATACGTTCAAGGAAAGTGCAAAGCAGGTCCTGCTGCAGATGCAACAGCAAGTTACACAGAGCTTAATGCAAAGTTCTTGCTGTGGAAGCAAGGATGAAGATACACTTCCTCACATTCACAGATGTTACACATTTGGAGGTATCCAGTGTTCAGGTGTCATTAGAACACCTATGCTAATTGTTTTATTCATATTTTAATTTCTCCAGTTCAGATGACTGCAGTCTTCCATGGCACCCATCAAAATCTCTTTATTTCTCAGTTCCAGTAATTGTCCATCTAATCAAATTTAAGTGCTGGTTTGGTCTTAAAAATTCTGCGTAATTTCACTTTTCCTTGTGTAAGGACACTCTTCTTGTCATCATGAAATCTACCCTTTTCTGATGCCATGTTCATAAGGTGGTAAACACCTCAGAGATATTTCTCTAAGTTTTTCCACATAACCTAAGGTTGGCGCTACTCCTCTGGTGTTTCACTGAGCATGCTTTCCCAAGCCATGGCCCTTTTGCATCCAGCTCCCATTAATTCATTCCACTGTATCTGAAGGAACCACTGTCCATCTCATGTTTCTTCTGAGGCTGAAGAGTCCACAGACCTGATACAACAGTACTTCATAGTGGCTGCATCCCATTCCCCAAATCCTCCTTTTCCATTGCTTGAAGACTTCACCCATGTCACCTCAGCCTTTGCATTGGCTGTTCTGCTGCATTATAAATAAGAATAAGGCCATTGTTATTGTAATCTTAGCAGTTATTTGGCTCCAATATCTAGAGATTAATGGAATTAATACAAAATTCATACAAATTCATACAAAAATCTAGCTCAGATACATGGACCAGGCTTACAACATTTTTTATTTTCCACAAAAATGGAGGGAAAACCACTGGGACAGTTGAATGTCTTAAGACACACACAGTAAATACATATGAAAAAACAGCTTTGCAAAGCAATCAGTCTCTTGCAGGATAAAGCTGGCTTTCAAAATACCAGCCAGGGAGTTAAGGAAACTCAGTGTAAATATAAAACCCCACCAGCTATTTTTGGATATATACACATAACATGTTCATGTCAGCTAGTGCTGGCAGATACAAACCACATCATTGTAACTGCTATGTGATCTGAACTTTGAATGATGGTAAGTGACGGCTCTAAGTTTTTTTTATTCAAGACACTGGTCAGAGAAAGATAATTTGCTGATGATCCCAAGAGAAAACTCAGAGGCATCTGGGGATTATTTGCTGAATTTATCTGTAAATGAAACTGGGATTTGGAAGCTCATAAGAGTGAACGTTACTCTCCCCCATCCTCCCTTACCAAGCTCTATCTCAAACCATCACATTAAACTTACACTCTGTGGAGCAGTCAAGACTCTTGCTTGTGGCATAAACATAATAATGTTTGAGATGTGCTGCAGAGAACTATCTAGAGCCATGGCTAACATTCTGACTGCATTTCAATAAGTTGCAAACTCATGCTGAACTTTGCTTCCTAATTGAATGGAAAGGCAAAGTTCAGCATTCTCCTGATCATTCTCTGTTAGAGCATAAGGAGAATTTGTCTTCTAACAACACAGCACCCTTCCCTCATGCTTCAGTGTAGTCCTCAGTCTAAACAATATTAAGAAATAGCTAATGGCAATGTTGTTATCAATTCTTCTGGCAGTGCACTGCTGCTGCCTATATATTGCATTATTTTATCCTCTGTGCTAAAACTAGGATTGGCATAGCAAAGTATGTAAATCTAAATTAAAAAATATCTTTCCTTGAAAATAACTATACCACTAAGTGAATATTTCTAAGCAATCTAGTTTTTAACAGTAAAAGTTCTCTAACACATACCTGTACAACCATACTAAGCCAGCGAAAATTTCTGAAAGCCGGTTTTAGCCTTATCATTATCTAACTTAATGCTTTCTCAGCATCCAAATGGAAAAATATATTAAGGTGTCAACCTTATCTGACTGAGCGTCATAGCTAATACCCATAACACCCAGCTCTGAATATCACCTTAATTTGTCCCACTGATAAAGTCTGATCTTTATCCACCAGCACATTAATTACCTTATTTACTTGATGTGTTTAATGCAGCTGCTATATTAGCACCAAAAATTAAAAAAGGAAGACAGATCCTATCTGGCATGATAGAAAACTATTCCAGTTTCTGTGGGATCATTTTGTGATGACCAAGGCCTTGATCCTGAGCTCAGCATTATTAACACCTTAGCTTTGCTTGCCTTTTTTTTTATTTTTTTTTGAGGGGTGGAAGTTAATAAAAGAAAGAGAAATGACAGAGTATCAACCAAAAGTCATGATTTATTGTGGATTTTCATTTTTATCTAAACACATAACATCCAATTTCTTCATAAAGCAGATATTTTTCTTCCTGTTCACTGAAGGCTCATCTCTAGTTTCCTCAGAACTTTACTAGATCTTGTGGGCCTCAGCGAACAAGTAGAAAATCTTACCACATCTGCCCTGGTAACTTCCTTAAAGGCAATTATACCTAATATCAAACCTGATTTTCACTAGGCAAAACTTTCTTTTAGAGCAGTCTCCATTTATTTAGTACCATCAAAGCCATTCAGAACTCCTTGAATTGCTCTGAAGATGCTCAGACTCAGAGCAGTCTTTTGAATACCTTGTACAGTGGACAGAAAACACAAAATTCGCATCTCAGTAAATTTTCTGGATGCATTTACTTGTGAGTCTTTGCGGTGTAAACTACTTTTACTGGGTTTAGGGTCTTTCTTCAAGTCTAGTTGTTCAAAATAGCTTGATGGTTGGTACCTCTGAACAGTCTGACAGAAAGCACATACCAAATGTTTTTTGCAGAGCACCTGTGTGAAGGCAGGTAGCTTTTAAATACACAGATTAAGAGTAAGGCATCCATACAAGTTTCTTTAGCAGCCTGTGTTGCACATTCAAAACAAAAAAGCATTTTGTAACTTTTTCAATGAACACACCATTTCATTGTTAAGGATTTTCAATTTACTGAATCAATACTTTTTTTTCAAATACTTAAAAAACCCTATTTTTTCCCCCAGTGAAGCTTGTTTACATGGAAAACTATAATTTTCTGTAGTAGCTTGTACCAGCTGAGGTGTTTTCAAAAGAAGAATGAGAGAAAAGGAAAAATTTAAAATTACTATTCATTCTTCTCATGCTCTTAAATAGGAAATGCACTTTGAAAAAAAAAAAAAAAAAAAGAAAATCCAAGACAGAAAAATGTGAACTCTAAAAAGAACATTTGAGAAAATACAGAAAAAAAACCCCATATCAAATGACTGTTTTCTACAGAAGCATTTATACAACTTAAAAAATCTTGTCCAAAGAAATATAATCTTACTCAAAATGTCAAAGAAATTTGGTAACTTTAAATATTCAGAATCCATTTCTATGACTTCAGTATTCAAAAGAAGTAGATTTTTAGGGGGATATTTTCAGTTTAACAAAATGAAGCAAGACTGAGCGTTTTGGTTTCCTTCCATTTTATAAAAAAAAAAAAAATATTTACTCATTTCTAATTCTAACGTAAATTTTGGATTTAGATTTAGGATCTGATGCTAGATTTACTTAAGGACAATATGGAACCACAGAACATGTGAAAGCTCTGTAATAATGAAATAAATAATCCTGTTCTCCAGACCCAAGCTGTATTTCCAGGACTTTTAAAGAAAGAAAGAAAGAAACATATCTTGATCTAAATCTCGATGTATTTGCAGACATGTACAAGTGCAAACACACAGACTATGTATATAATGTGACTATAGTGTATGCACGTATTTGAAAACACAGCATCATAACCACGACACACTAAATCCAGTGAAACCACGTCTGTGCACCACAATGCTTTGTGCAGTGCAGTTACACCACATGGAATAAAGCTGCAGCTATTGCATGGGCCGTGAACATTGTACCATTTCAATATACCAACTTACTGCTCAGTGAAAGTATTCAGCAAAAATTATTCCCCATTCACCTTCCCACCTGTGCATGCTATACAACATTTTACAGTTAATGGCATAACAATTAAAAAAATGGTATTGCAGATGTATTGCTTTAATTGAATCCTACATTGCTGTTATTACACAAATTGTTTCCCAAAACTGGCAGTGGCAGGATTCTAGGTGGTGTTACTGATCTAGATCTGTCTTGTGTTTTGTTTTATCTAACCATTTTTTGGCACAGCTTGATGATGTGACAACTAATATATGCTACCTCCCTGTTATGGCTCAGGTCAACAGACTACAGAGCTGTATGGGATACACTCAGTTCTGCACTGGTGCTTGTGCCCGACAGAGTACAGCCAGGCAGTCTTGGAGTTGAGCCTTTATACAGAATTAAAGGTGGGATCAGGAACCTAAAGGTAGAAGAGCTAGTTTTTAAGGAAATGGTACAGCTTCAAACTTAGTGACTTCCCATTTTAAATACTTGAGTAAATAGAGGCTTACTTAAATAAAGCTACCAGAAAAGAAAAGGATGGACATTGTAATCTCAACAATTTAGCTGAAATCAGCCTAGGAGCTCATTGCTCAACTCATAGGGCCGTTTCTGGATTGGACGATTGAACATCACAGGAATCATTTGGATTTTCCAAAACATCACATTGCTTACCTTTTATGTCCCTGTCCTGATGCTGATCTGCCTTGCCCCAGAGCTCCAAAGATGCAAGGCAGCAGCACTGAGCCAAGAGATTGCAAATTGATTTGCAATCCCATTTTTGTAAGTGGTAAAGTTTAACCGCTATCTTCCTCCATCAAAATTTTTACTTCAGACCTATGCCACATGTTTCTTTGACCTGTAATATATAAATTTCTTTTTTTTTTTTCTTTCTTTCCATCATAAGTCCTCATAAGAAACAACCTGTAATTTTATTGGACATTACTTACAGTGGTAATGTTGTGTTTATGCACTTAATTTCCCAGAAAGTCTTTTGTCATCTTAGAAATACGATAGTGTGCATTGGTGGGTAGAGAAGGACTAGTCATTTTAACTGTTACGTGTATTGGTTTAAGCCCAAGAGATTCATGGAAAAGTTAGCAAATTTAAATTGAAAAAGAAAAATTGCAAATAGATGGTGTACTACAGTATTGGTGGATGTTTGACAGGATGGTAGCAAAAAGCTCACTGTTTAGAGATATAATTCTACACTGCCTGGTATGTATTTTGAAAATCATTAGCTTTTTAGCAAATTATTTATGTGCCAAATAATTGAAATCAATTACCCAATTGTTAAAGCTGATTACTTTTTTATTATCTGTTAGCCTTAAAAGGAAAGTAACTTCTTGAGATTACTGTCAAAGAGGGCATACTATTTAATTTATACTTGCTGTTCTTTGTAATTATACTAATCCTTAAAGGTAATAAGAAAACTTGAAACTTTTTTTTTTTTTAAATCCTTACTTCATACATCTCAATAACTATTGAAAATCAGATTTTTGGTGACATTTTGTTGTTTTATTTACTCCATTTTGAACCAGATTTTCAAAAGAGCTATTTCTTGTTTAGTAGTCATAATTGTATAAGGAAAAATAGGGGTTTAATTATAATGAACTCTGAAGGAAATTAACACCTACATTTGAACCACAGACAAAAATCACAATAAGCAGTGTGGTTAATATAGCTATCAGGAAGTTAGAAAGGAAAGTGATATTAGTTAAGGTTTTGTAACTGAAAAATAGAAATATAAAGTTCACAATGAATTACCATCCTGTAATTGTGATAATTGATATTTTATTGATGATGTCTCAAAATGGTAGTGATCACCTCATTTTGAATTAGTCTTTAAACAGCAATAACAGGACACAGGCTGCCTACTAGTCCTTAAAAGCTCTTTAGTGGATTAAGAAAGATTTTGATCCAGTTAAGAAATACTACAGTTCTACAAAACACTTGATGTTTGATTTAGGAGCAGGAGACGTTTTGAAGAAGCTGCTGTACAGAAAATCAATTCAAGAGGCAGCCTGGGAAAACCCGAAATTAAATGCAAACCTTTAAGTAGAATTTTGGGAAGATTTAAGAGTGCTGTACTTAAGATGAGCAGTGTAGCCCTTGATAAGCTATCCTTTGTAACTTTAATTTTATGTTTTAATGATCATATAAATTAACAACTTTTTAAAAGCCATGTATATACTACTATCTCCTATTTTCCATGGAGCAAAATTCAACTATAATTTACAGGAGTAAAACAAAATAAAACAAACAAACATGGAAAAACTCAAATAGGTATTTATTCCTTTGGTGTAAAACTGCAGTTGAAAACTCCCAAACCCTACATCTAAACATTAACATTGTATTATCCATGGCTTTTAGATATGTAATTAGGGTAGTTTTTACCCCATAAAACAAATCATACAAGAACTTCCAGCAAGACTGCTACTTATCTCAGTGTACTACTTAACTGCCAAATCATTACCCTGCATATTATACTGCATCTTGAGAAAAGAGTCACTTAACTGTAATTGAAAATAAAATACGTTGGAAGAAGCAGCCAAAGGCAAGGAGATAAAACTGAAATTAGCAAGAGATTCAAACAGCCTTGAAATATGCTGTTGTATGAGCAATAGATGGAGGCATCACAGGCAGATGAGTAAGCAAATCACTGGCTCTAACAGCAGCAGCAACAAATGCTAATTACACCAATCACATACTTTTATTGGAAATGGAATTATATAGATAGATGTATGCATATATATATAGACACGCACATATGTTTCATTAATAATAATCTCATACACACTTGCATAAATTATATATTAATAACCAGTATAAATAGTGTGGTTAGATTATATGTTAAATAATAATATATCAATAGCATTGCATTTATTAAACTGTACACAGGTCTCAGAGCAGTGGAAGTCTTGTATCCTCACATATCATACTTTGTCCTCAATTTCTTAATGATGAAGCTGTCACATTAAGATTTATAACATCTTCTTTCAGGGATCTCACACTGATAGACTGCAAACAAGAAACCGATAGCCAGCTGAATAGAGAACATCTGGTTGGTTCTGATCATTTTTCCATTATTTACATTTGTAGACTTTCTACAGCAGTAACTGCAGAAAGATGTCTGGAAGATGTGTTTTCACAAAAGCCTTCAAATTCCTCATTGGCCTTTTTTTCTTCTTCAGGCAGAGATGCACACAACACATACTTCATATTCCTTGATGAAATTATTTGAGGATATAGATGGATAGCCTTCTGGAGCTATTTTTTCCGACTGAATAGAGCACAGGTGTCTCAAGTGCAGTGACTATCACCATAATAATCAGGATGCATTCAAACCCCTTTTCTTCTTAAAGATACAGTAAACTAAGGTTCCAATTGCCCTATGATAACAAAACCTCAAGATGGGCTGAAAATCATCATGACTGAGAATATGTAGGAAAACAGTTTTCTTGCAGTTTCACACCTTTATTTCATTTTTACTAGGTAATTTTGAAGATATAAGTGTTGGTTTAAAAAAACAAAAGCATCCCTTACTCTTTTCCCCCAGAAAGTCTTAATAAATATTCACAGTTACTGATGAGATTGAAAAAGCTGCTTTGGAGTAAAAAAACCAAAACCAATAACAAATCCCCAAACCCAACAAAAAGACACACACACAAAAAAAAAAAATCCCTGAAGATTTTGTTATAGCTTAGCCTGCTTTTGGGAACTGTGAAAGCAGCTGTATTTTGTAGCTGCCGTTCTGCGAAGGAGGATCCCCTTGCAGTGGACAGTCCGTTCTTCCCTACACAGGAGCAGCAAACAGCGAACCCTCACATACGCGCTCCATCCAGCCTGGATGGGTGCTCCCGTGGTCCCTGCAGAGCGCTGGGATTCCCACCCTGCGCCCAGAGCCCCCACTTGCTCAGCTGAAGTCGGCTCTAACTGATGGCACCTCACAGCAGTTCAGCAGGTATCAGTGCTTCCTCAGGTGCCTTTAATTTACCACCTCAGTAAAACTCAGCGTGTGCAGCAGAGAATTGCCAATACCAACATACTCTTTTGCACTCTCCAATTTGATGTCCAAGCAAAGGATCGATGAGACACTGGAAGAAATACATAATCTTTAAATTAAAGCAAAGAATTTTACTTCTATTCATGTAGTATTAATAATGTGTAGCTGGTGATTTTAAAGAAATATTAAGACTGACCAAGCTATTGACTGGCAACTGATAAAGCTGAAAACAGGTTTTATTGAGGAAAAAAACCCCAATTCCATATTGTTTGCCCCTGCTGGTTTCATTTGGAACCTACTATAGCAAACTGAAATATTTCCCCTACAAAAATATTTCCCAACTTTAATATGTAATCTGCTTGTTAAAGTATGAGATTTGATTATTCCTACTTGTTTAGATGCACATCTGACTAGTCATCATGATATAAGTAGTCCTTCACTGTATTTAACTCAGCATTTGACCTTCCAAATAAATTGTGCACAGAAGTTCTGTCCAGTGGATAGGATAATATTCCCATTCTTTTGTTTAAAATTTGCTGCTTACTTAATTCTAGCATGCTACTGGTTTTTATACAAACAAGTTATGTGGTTATTTGTGGGAACAGCTGAATAAACAAAAGTCAGATTAGTTATCACTATGTAACACCCTAAAAAACAAATTTCATGTCTAAGGAAGAAGAGGAATTAGTCAATTAGTTGATTTAATTTTTTTTTTCAAATTTTTATTTTCACAGTGTGCTCACTGAAAAAAGCAGTAAGCTTCACAGAAGCAGAAGAAACTAGACTTACTGCCACTGCCAAAAAGGTCAGAAATGATGTTTCAGAAACAGAAATGGAATAAAATCCCCAACTCTGGATTAAGGTTGAGACACGAATTATCTCATGTTTTAATTTTCAGGGATTCCAAATTTTGATGGATGGCTGTGTCTGCATACATTTCTATGAATAACTTGCTCCAGTTGGGAAATTGTGCTCTTTACTCTTGAGCTAACACTGTTGTATCTAGTAGAAATCACAGTCTGTCTGAGCAGCTCTGACTGTATGAAAGCTTGCTTTCTCCAGCAGGTTTTCATAGGATGAATGATTTTTTTAAAGCAGAGAGAAAGAGAAAGGATGTTATGAGCTTTATGTAGAAAAGCAGACCACAGGGCTGCTATCAGGGAAATCTGATACAGAGTACTGTACTTGTTCCTTTGACTTCTTTCCAATGAAAAGTAAAATATTATACTTTTATAGTTCTAGAAGACATTATTCAACATTGTACCTCATCTATATTTACCTACCCTAATTCACCAAGGAACAACTTCTTTTGTAGACTGCCTGAACTGGCATGAGATACTAGGAAACCAGGAATCATGACTTCAGGGACACACCACCAGGGACCTCCATAGAGATGCTGTGATGCAGCTACTCCTCTTTTTCCTAGTTATATTAGAGGCATAGCCGGTGTTTTCACTGACACTATCAAGCTCACCCATTTATTTTAATGTTATCTGTCCCTTTAAACCTTCTATCCATTTTTGTTGTTCCCCCGTCTGCTCTATACCAAGGATTTTGTACAGTTTGGCAAAGCAGGGTTTTTTTACCATGAAGCTCCGTGTGCTTTCTCAGCCAGCTGGTTCTCTCTCTGGAGTTCTAGAGATTATTATTTGTGATAGCAACAACACGGACAACTCCACTATGGAAATGCCACTCAGCAAACTTTACAGGTACAAAATGGATTTTAATTAGGCTACATTTTACATACAGATTGCATTATTACACATACCAAATGGCTCGGTTGTGGACAATTATTTTAATGTAGTAACAATGGATTCATACAGGGGCTATTGAGGAAATATTATTGAAGAAGTGTCAGCTATTATGAAATGAACAGAAACATTACAGTCACTCTGAGCTTCTGCTCAGCAGCTAAAGTTATTTTGTTTGTCAACATTTATAATGCTGCCTTACTGCCATACTAACACTGTCTTGCCCACTGGAATTGTATCTGTACTGCATACGCGCTAAGCAAGGCAGGCTGTAGCACTCCGCATTCACAGTATAATATATTGAAATGAATGGATGTTTTACAGTCAGCTTCAATATGGCAACAATTTTATCTGAGATGTCTTTTCCAAGGTCACACAAGAAATGCATCTTTGTGCTAAAAATGGAATCCAGATGTCAGCTGAATATAATCAGCAGAAACATTTCTGTAGACACTGCTCCTATCAGCATAGCACTAGGTAAGTGTTTAGTATCCCTCGCTCAGGTTTTCAGCCCAAGCTTTCCCTTCCCCTCTGTGACGCCGTGATTTCTTTATGGCACCAGTTCAAGTGATCTGTGCCTCCAAAACCTGTCAAAGTCTCTCCATCACGTGTCGTCAGATAAGGGATGCACTGAACAGCCCTGTACGTCTGACTCGTCTGAGCCGGCTCTGGGAGCAGGGCTGGCGTTCGCCACAAACCTCGGATCAAGCAGAGCATGCTCACTGTCTGTAGAGTGTGTTCTCTGTCTGTATATCGATGTCAGACCCCAAACTGCACTAATCTGAAAATAAACAGAGTGAATGGATATTAAACGTGAGTAGCAGTCGCTGGAAATCACTACAGAGTATTTGTAATAAAATGCAGGGGATTTACCATTCCCATTAGAGTTAGTATCAGTTCTGTGGCTAAAAATACAGGCACTAATGCTCCTAAAACTAAACGAGTCTCCCATTTTCAGTACCATTCTAATCAAATCCAAATGAAGGTATTTAGATGGAAGCCATCCGCAGCATCAATGACATGCTCCTGTTGGTTATCCCAGGATGTGCAGTATCAACAACTGGGCAGCAGTGCTGAGTGCATGGAAAAAATCCAAAAACCTTTTTTCAGTGCTTAACCACAGAGGAAATACAGCCTTCTCCCTTGTACAACACATACTGAACTATAAGGTTGCCAAAATAGCTTGTTATGTGGAAGCCCTGTGCTACCAGAAGATAAAAACACTGAACTAATTGTTTGTATTAGGGCCTCTAGGCCCTGTGGCATTTTATATGCAAATATACTTGGGCTTACATGTGTATTAAGTCAAATCGATGAAATTATCACCGTAGAATGAACTGAAATGATAGAACATTCCCTTTAATTTGAAAAGGATTTGCAATTCAGCACTCCCATAGAAAGCTAATTGAAATGCACTTATGTTGCTGAAAAGCAGTGATAAATTTATGAAATGCACATGATTATTTTTAGCTGTCAAAATACTTGAAATACTAAGCTGTAGATAGATAATTAACCAGCTAGTATGATTGAAGGCACATGATTTAATTTAAAAGATGAGCCCAAAAGAATGACTACAAAAAAGATGACGCTGCAGAAATAAAGATATAACAATTAAAATGTGCCTCTTGAGCAAAGTATGAAAGCATACACCTAATTCTAAGCATATGACTGTCCCTGCAACTTCACAATACTAATAACTTGCAAAATTTTTTAGCAAGGTCTTTAGCAAGGTTTAGCAGGTGCTGGAGGAGTTACTTAGACAAATATCTCACTGAATGATTTAGCAAAATTTCAATCACAACTTTCTCTCTGTGAACATAGATTTGCTATTTTGATGGATGCCTTGTACAGCAAGGAAGAAGGAAAAGAAGAGAGGCAGGGGAAAATAAAGAAAAAGTTTAAAATACAGTGAACTTTTCACCTGGTATAAATTCCATGTAAAATCACAGTGCATTGTTCTAAATAGTTTATTGGTCATAACAAAAAGAACACTTTTTTCTTACAAAGTGTATTTACTACTATCTACATGGTATTTTATAACTGCAGATCTTTCAGATCAAAGGCATACTGAAATGTGACAAGTAATTTCTGTTGCCTAGATTAGTAAAAACATACCAATGTTATATGAAGTTATTTAACTGAAAAAGTTAAAATATTAGAAGTATTAATGGACGTTCTTCCATTTCCACAGCAACATTTTTTTTCTTCTTTTTTTTTGTTTTGTTTTTGTTGACATATTTGATCATACCTCTATGGTATGGTAAAGGGAAAGGAAAAAGAGGAAAACAGAATTAATGTCATTGCACCACTTGCTGTATTTCTTTACTGTCTGACAACAGAAAACTAAATGAGAAAATAGTATGTGATAAGGTTTTCCACAGAAATGGCTCATGTGCTAGTAGGTATCAGAGAGTTCAAAGAAACAGTTGCAGCAGAGAGAAGGAAGATTTTGGGGAGCTTTGAGAAAGCCCGAAGCAAATATTTGAAAGTGTTTTTAAAATTAGGTGGAGGCATTACTTTACCCCCCCCCCCACATATAATTTGTGTAACAGGTGGACAAATGTAGTAAATACTATGTAAATTAAAGAATCCAGTGTTGTGATTGTTCATAATATTTCTGTGTTTATTTCTTCTCCCTATATTATTTGAAATCTGTGCCCATATAAAGGGTATTTGGGTGGCTTTTTTACTGGATGTCATGAAAGCAGTATTGACAACCTTACCTATCAAGATATCTGTCAATACATATATAAATGTCAAAGACTTAGGTCAGATATTTGAGAACAATTCCTGACAAGGTGGAATTTTGTGGGTTTTATTTTTTTCACCACATTTGGTTTGTGGCTGAAGTGTATGGGACTACTGATGTTAAAAATTTAAATGACAAGGTCTCAGAAATCATTTTTTCAGCACAGAAGACTGATTGTAAAGAACAGTATGTGAAAAAGAAAGGAATCAATACTTGAATGCATTTCTTATATCTAGACAAACAGAACATTATAAAGAACAATTCTGGAGATCTATTCCTGAATATCCTTTTTTTTCTACTTAATATAGAAATTCTTCAGGGCTTCATATGAGCATAATAAGGCTAGAAAAAACTGCCTTGGTCAAGTGCAATCACTGTCATCACAGGCAGTCATGTTTATTTTACCACAGTGTGAAGAATGTCCATTGCCACCTATTCAACAAGCCCCAGAAAAACCTTTCATGCCTTGTGACAGGCTGAAGACACATAACTGGAAGGCCACTGAAGAACTGTAGGCTATAAAATGGCTCAAAAAAAAAAAAAGAAAAGAACAGAAAAGACCAAAGATAGTAACAACAACAGGGATATTTCAGACTGGTGGCTAGAATATAGCTTATCTGAAACAATTTTGTTTAATGTAAGATCCGTTCTTTATTGGGTTTTTAGGTATGTATAAGGAACTGAGAGGAGGGGAAAACTTCTGCACTTGTAATTCAAAATTGTTTTCCATACTAAGAGCAGTAATTACTCCTTAAACTTAAAAGGCTACTTATTCCCTATTGTCCCACTTAGTAATTCAGTCTTTTATGTTCTAACATAAACACCTTTCTAGTTTTCAGGATAAGTAGCACTAATTTGCTTTAGATTTGCCTCATGATATAGAAAATATTTAATTTCTGGCTCTTGGTAACAAAATTTGTCCCAAGTCACAACAGAAGATGGACTGCCATTTAACTTTTCCTGAATACCATCTGAAATGTAAATTTTCAACATTTTCAGAAAGTTTGTTTGTTTTATTTTTCATTTCATAGACATTCACTACTAAACTTCAGAAGCAGTATTACAAACATGGCCATGAAATCCAGAATTACCTAGAATATTGTATTAACATGGCTAAAATTCATGTCATTCTAAAAATTTATAACTATTTCTCCATGCATTCAAAATGCCAAAGTCTCCATGTGACTTTCATTTTGTAGTCCAACGTGAGGAGAAAGGGTATAAACATTACTCAAGGACAGCAGTGAGACAGTTAACATACTTTATTTTCAGTTTTCCTCCAAAGGAGTGAAGTGTCAAGAAAGGAAGATGAAAAGAACATTAAGTTTTGCTTTTCCTCGAATTTACTGAAAGCAGTCAGCATGTTTAAAGTAAGTGATGTATAGTTATATTCCTTTCAAGACCTCCAGGGCTATTTTGCTGCCCAGTGATTATATGAAGGAAAAGGCAGACCTATATCAACTTTGACTTCCAATTTCCATTGAAGAGCACTCCTAAGTCTTGGGTAGCTAGCCCATCTCCCAGATGTAGAGTTGAATTTCAGGTCCAGCTGCCCACCCTTAATGACAGACAAAATTAAAAAGTCTGTCGACCTCAAAATTTATGTTTGAGATCCAGAGAAAAAGCTGTGGCCTAGAACCATTTCTGCCTTATTAATTTGAAAAATAAATATATTTCTATACAACTGACATTCCAGTTATGCCTACAAGGATTTGAGCTATGTTGGTACATAAAGCTGGTAACATTAAGGAAAACCAAAAATCAGGGTGTTGAAAATGAACATTAAAGTTCATACGAGTGAGCCCTAACATTATATTATTTTCACTTGATTTTTTTTTAAGTTGTTTAACTGTATTGACATCAGTGGAATTTTCTCCAATATTCACAGTCAAATTACTTTGAAAGCAATTAATTCATTGATACCACTACACTGAGTTGTTGCCACCCAATGCAGATTATATTTTAAAAAAAAATATACACTAACTTTTTTAAAAAAGGAAATATCTACAATCTATAAAGTATAAATATTTACCATATCAGCTACATTTAATAATGCATTGTGCTGTAGAGTAGCCTGTAGCATACATACAATGTTTTTCCCCACTAATTTAAAAATATTCAGCAAATCTTCATAATTATTAATCCAAAATAACTTGAGTCAAGCACAAGGACAGATATCTGGAGCATCTACCAGATGGTAGAGCAGTGATACAGAAAAAGAGTTAGGAGGTCATCCTGAATAATCATCTCTACATAACCTTGGCATGCAGTGTTCCAGTAAAATGTCCTGATGAGTTTCTTGGATAAATAAAAGGGGGAATATCCATTAGAAATAGAAAAGCTATCCATCCTCTACAGGTAATACTGAGAGTATTGCTATGAAAATATTATTCCATGCTTAGGGATCACATTTCATAAAAGATATGCGTATACTGGAAAGACCTCAAAGGGATGACACAAAGCAATTAAAAGGAAGGAAAAACAAGCACTTACACATTTTGAGTTATTTGGCTTATCAAATCAGAGTTTGAAAAGTTATACTTCTATAACTTGCTGTATGGATACTTACAAATCTACCCAATAAGGCAATGATTTCCAAATTTACAAAGATAATGTAAAATGCAGTATTTGGTTGTTGTACTCAGTTTAGTGCAGCCTAGAATTAAGGTATCAAGGAAAGTGGTTAAAAAACATGCACTGATGTGGTACACACTCCCTCACACCATGACACTTCATAACATGTAGTGGCATACTTTACAAGTACACTGTTGCTCAGATTAAGGAAAGAAAAGAAATGAAAAGAAAAAAAAAATACCATTACTACTGTTAGGGAATGGGATAGGACTGTATGTTCTGTGATAATCCTCTCAAACTGTGAATTGTAGTCCCACTCAGAGAAAGCCCATCTTCACCCTTTTCTTTCGGATGGCCAGGTAAAAGGTGGAATTGCTTACATTGCTCTCAGCATGGAAAAAGTACTACACTAGCTTCTCTTTAATTTAGTGTGTGTGAGCATTAAACCTCTTTCCTAAAGTTTTCAGGAATTATTTTTTTTTTGTTTTTTACCTATGGAGCAAAGATGGCTGAATGTTTTCTTTCTTATTTTCTATTCTCCTCTCGGACTTTCCCCAAACTTTTGTGGGTAGACAAAGAATACTGTATTGAGCAGAACAAGCTTTCATGAAGGATATTAAATCATCTTAAATTTTTCTTAGATACTTTTGTTATAGCAGGACCATCATATTCACAAGATGTTCAGAAAATTTTTTCTTTCCTTACAATACTAGGGACTCTACGTAATATTTTCTTCATTTTGGAGCTTATGATAAGGATTGCCAAATTAAGACCACTTGAGTTTATCTCAAAAATTAATTTCCTAAGATTCCAGAGATCTTAGGTTACTGGTAGAACTTAGATTTTGCTCTTTTCTCACTGTAGCCACAGAGTTTAATATCCTGAAGATTGAGATGTTTTTGTCTACCTATGGCCTTTAGGAGGACTTAATGTACTATTTCACAGTTCAGAGGACCAGAAAATCTGACCTCATTTGCCCTTAAACACTTGGAAATTAATCACAGTTTCTCTTTCATGTACGTAAACAGTAATGGGCAAGATTCAAAGGAGCAAAAACAGGTCAGTTCCAAGCTTGAAGTCCTTAAAGAGGTCACTGACTTTCAAAGATTTTAAAGGGCAGTTTAAAGATGCACAGTTTCTTTGGATTCCTTACAAGACAGGAGTGCAATGGCCATGTGCTTTTCTAAAACATTTCCACATTTCCTTTGCCTGTTCTTGACATGCTGCTATGCCAGAAAAAAGGGGTAGAAGAGCAAGTAAGCTGGCATTCCTATTCCTGCAGATTTCTTCCAACAAAATAAATTTACCTTTGGAAATTGAAATTTACCAAAAGCTTTGGCTTTTGACACATCCTATACAGCAAAAAAATCAGAAAAACTGATTTTTCATTGTTTACAAATGTACAAAAGAACAAATTGTGTTTCAATGAGGTTATTTGTTGCCCCAAACAATTCTGTGTGTTCATGGGAAGACTAGGAGTGAATCTTCTTTTTTTTTCATTTCCATTTCATTAATTCATTAGAGTTACACAATATTTAAAGCTTATATCACCAGAAATGCCTTAGGCAATTAATCTATAATTTTATAGCACATGTAAATAATCCCAAGGCAGATTTAAATTTGTTGCCTATTTCTGACTTGGATGAAATTATATCAGATCTTTTCAGTTAGTCACTAGATATCATATGCTAAGTAGATTCCAGTCTAAACTGTTGGCATCATGATGGAATAATCCACTAACTATCTTACCATTTAGCTGTAATTTTTTAATAGATCTGCCTGACCTTCAGTTGCAAAACTATACATGATTTTTTTAATATAATAATATAATGCCATGTTATTTTTTAAAAAAAAACATGTCAGTTAGCTTCCTTCTGGCTTCAGCAAAAAATCTCTTGAGCATTAGCAAAGAATAATTTAAGAAAGACTTGCATTCTTTCTTATAAATAGATGTATGCACATATATGTGTATATAAATATATATAAAAATGTATTTGAACAGAGAAAAGATAGGGTTTATAAGAACTGCATTAACTTTATTTTAATAAATGTAACTCATAAATAATTAATTTCCTACGTCTTCCTAGCAACTACAAAAATGGATTCTGAAGTGTCCTGGTTTCAGCCGGGATAGAGTTAAGTGTCTTCCTAGTAGCTGGTACAGTGCTGTGTTCTGAGTTCAGTATGAGAAGAATGTTGATAACACCCTGATGTTTTCGGTTGCTGCTAAGTAATGTTTAGACTAAGTCAAGGATTTTTCAGCTTCTCATGCCCACCCAGCGAGAAGGCTGGAGGGGCACAAGAAGCTGGCACAGGACACAGCCAGGGCAGCTGACCCAAGCTGGCCAACGAGGTATTCCATACCACGGGACGTCACAGTCAGGAAATAACTGGGTGGCGTGGGGGTGTTGATCACCACTCGGGGACTAACTGTGTATTGATCGGCGGGTGTTGAGCAATTGCACTGTGCATGATTTGTACATTCCAATCCTTTTATTATTACTGTTGTCATTTTCTTAGTGTTATCATTATTAGTTTCTTCTTTTCTGTTCTACTAAATTGTTCTTATCTCAACCCACAGGTTTTACTTCTTTTCCAGATCTTCTCCCCCATTCCACTGGGGGAGAGGGGGGAGTGATTGAGCAGCTGCATGCTGGGGTTAAACCACGACAATATGTTCACCGTCAGGCTCAGTTTAGTTCCTGTTTCTTAAAAGGAGAGTAGATACATGAGATGTAAGAGGATGCTGTTACCACTTTTGAGAGCTTCTCTCCAAACTGGAGCTTACTGAATCCAAGGAGACGAGAAGGTCTACAAAATACAACTCATTTTTTTACTTCTAACTCCATGCAAAGGGTCTGAGTCTTGGGTAATGTGATCCTATACTACAGAGAGATTGGTTGGAACTTTGCCTCAGAGATTTACTTTCTGAACATCCTATAGTGCAACAGGCTGGCAGGTAACTAAAAGTCGAGACAACAAATTTCTTTTAGATGATGCAGCTGAATATGTACTTATATCATTCTCCCCTACTCAGGAAGAGTATATTTGGATGCCTTCACAGGAATAAATACTGCCTCAGGCCATATTATGCCCAGGGATGATCCTACATGTGCACAGTCTGCTTGTGCCTTGGCTCCTGAGCCATGATAGACACCCTAGAGAAAGCGAAGCAAATTCCACCTCTCCTGGAAGCTATTGAAAGCCCTTTTCATTATATATTTTCTCTCTTCCATGTCCTGGGATTTCCAGAGGTCAGTGGAACTGATGAAGTAGGTGTTCTCCATTTAGGTCAGGAATGTGGCATGTTTATCAAGGCTTTCATGTTTTCTTTCTGCTCCTGGTCTCTTCAGCTCAGGACTTCCCTAAACTATAAAAAATCTTACCAATTCTCCTCTCCTCAGGCTCACTGTTCTCAAGTGTTGACTTGCCTCAGGATTTCAAGTTTGCTTGTCCTCCTTGAATTTTCCCAAAGTACTAGGTACTAACCTCTTCCTAGGAACAACATGCAAGAACCTAATCACTACCTTAATCCCTCTTAAATCAGCCTAAATCAGAAAAGACCCTGAGTCAATCAAAGAAGTACAGTAACTATTTTGCAACATTTCCTGTCTCAGGGTCCTCAAAAAAATTACTTTCCTTACCTATTCACTAACTGTTCCCTAGAGCCATGCTCTCCTCTACCAAATAATTTTTTAAATACTTGAGACAATTCGTCTCTCTCAATCATGGAACAATATAACCAATCCTGCAAATCTTAAAGGAACAAGCTCACACATAGTCATTTTGTGGTCTGCTTTTGAAAGTACGGCAGTCAATAGCAAGTCAAAAGTAGCATGAGGAAATCATGCTGTGACTGCAAGAAACACCTGAAATAGTCTGCCAAGTCTCATTGTCCTGGATTTATTTTTATGCAGTCCTATATAGCACAAAGATGCATGTGTATTATTCCAGCTATTTAATATATGACACTTTTTCTACCAAATTCATCTACTGAGATATTTCACAAACTGAAGCTTCCTTAGAAAGGCCACACTTCCATTGAAATACCTACTGATTCAATAAAAATGTCTGGCTTATTATATTGCAAGTCTAGTTGAAACCACAGAAGTCAGTAATTCAGGTATTCCATGGACCAATGCAGAAATATTATGCTTATTTTGTGGGAGTGTGACCTTACTAATACTACCTGAAGAAATATTTGGGTTCAGCTATGTGTATTTATTTAGCCATTAGCCAACTGAAATATATTTGAAGACAATGGAATTTAATGAGTTAAGACTGAATTTCATACTTATTTACTAATTCCATGTACAGCACCTCCATCTTGCAGCATTTTCCATGTTAACTGAATGGCTAGGAGGCTAGACAACCCATGTGAAGCAGAAGCTTATAACAATCTGGCATATGAAAAAGATTAACATTTGAGCACTGATACTTGGTTTTAGAAAAGGAGAGAATTTAAAAGGTTTTTCTCCTACTTTGCAAAATATTTTACCAGCTAAGATGAGTTCTATTGTAACAAGACAGGTTGAATGAAGTCTGAAATTCAGTCACAACATTGAAAATCAGACTTTTGCCACTTTTATGAATAACCCAACAGACAAGAAAAGGAATACGTATATTCCAGAAAAAAAGTTGCAGCCCCTCTTTTGGTGGCAGAGGAACAATATTCTCTAGGTGAAGGAAGTTCTTGGTCTTTGTACCAAAAGAAAGACTAGTGAATTTGACACCATCAACTTCAGAATCATCGATGACAATGTTAAGTCCAAGTTACTATTTAGACATACAAAACTTGCAGAGATAGATGGGTTTCAAAGAGAATTACACCTGCAAGAGTATTCCCCTGACATTTTATTCCTATTCCCAGAAAGTATCCTTCATAAAAGCATCCACTACTACTACAGTGCATCCAGTTCTACCACCCAGGCAAAGGCTACGGAAGAAGAGGTAGCCTAGATCTCTCCCTCACTCCCCCCACATGCATCTTCTGTGAGCTCCTAGTTTTTAAATCTGCACTACATTGTGAAGGAGAAAGGGTTAGCTGCTCACAGTCTCAGATTCTGAAATACAGACTTTAAAATACTCTAGGAAAATGATCATTTGGGTGTTAATAGATTCCAAGGCACTCAGTTTCAAATACCATTTAACTTCCAGGCACCAGTTGTAGCCTGTGGGAGAAGTTCATTAGTATTGAAAAGTACTTCTTTTTTTTCTGAAGAGCCATGAAAAAAGGTTCATCCATATGATAAACATATGTTATGTGAATACATGCCTTTTCACAAGTTTCAAGAAGCATACACTTAAGTATCAAGGAATACAATACTCCCTAGCACTGACTGTGAACATCACGTAACAGTTTTTCAAAATATGTCTGGACCAAACACTGGAGAATTAACTACACAAAACAATCCTGCTTTGGCATGTGTACTCGAATGATACTTCATAGTCTCTTTGCATCTGTAATTTCTACAATTCTATAACTGTTCAGGGATTCCAGATTCATAAATTCCTTGGCCAAATTGGCAAAAGGCTGCAACAATTTCCCACCCTTAAATCAACTACAGACCACAGACCTCCCTGGGAAAAGTTCGGGGGACTTAGTGTACCTGAGAACTAAACTTACCAGAGGATAATTTGCTGAGTCCAAGTCCTCAGGTATATCCCATAAACCTCCAGTGATGTCAACAGATATATGCAGGGTGTAGCAGCACAGTTTGGGTTCAGCATGTTGGTCAATGCTTCAACATGCAAGTTCTGACTTTCAATGAAAGGAGGCATTTTACAAAGGGAAGTGGTGTTCCTTTGATATAAAATCAGATACAGTTACTGTGCTCCACCAATACATTAATTGACCATTATTAATGAAAGACTTATCTAACCCCACTGAAGGATTCAACTTGTATTACGACAATTTTTATGCCAATAAAAGCTGTGTTTTCAGAGGTACAAAAGAAAGGAAGACATTTAACAGTATTCATTAAGGAACTGTCATCACCCTTAAGGTTAACTCTTTGCTGTGCAGACTTCTGCTCATCTAAGGAAGGGGCATTAGAAAGTAAAATTCTGCCCCTTGATGCAGAAGGCTACTCCCAGCCCTAATGCATAACAGGGGGTAGTTTAACATAGCCTACGAGCTCTGAAGATGCTGTTGGTTACAGGGGTTCATTAGGCTCCTTACTTGCCCTATTCTCCCTCCAAAATAACCCCTCCACAACAAAATCCACATTAACATGCACTGTGTATTGGGGGCAGAAGAGAGCATTTATAGGGTCCACAGTTGAAGTAGGTACTCCCAGAATCCCTTGCTTGGGAGTTTGTACATTAACTTCACTCCTCTTAATATGACTTCATAGCAGAAACTCCATCCCTAAGTACTTCACCCAATCTCCTCTTTTATTAGGGCCTAGAGCTTATGTCATCAACTGCATTAGTGCAAATGAGCACAGACCACGACAATCTTCAAATAACTGTACTTCATACTTGCCTACACAATGCTGTATGTAACAAAGGTAAGCAAAGTCTGTACCAGATTTTAGAGGGCCTTTGAACTGGGAAGGGGAAGAACTATCAGTTTCCTTAGTCTCCAGCAATAAATTTGGTTCATTTTGGCTTAAATACATTTCACACATTCTCCCTCTTCAGTCTAGCTACATTAATCAGTCCAAAATGCAATAGATGCCTACAAAACATTACAGAAAAAGGGAAAACATGCATTGAAACATCCTCTAACACTCACAGTGATTTGTGCAGCAAGGACTCGCGAGTCTGAGGCACTTTCTTTGCATTTAGTTGTTCCTGAGAGATTTTTCTTCCATGATTCTTCCTTTTTAAACCATGTAAATTTTTCATAGCCACTGAATCTTTCAGTAGGGACTGCCACAGTTTAACATCCCATTATGAGAATAACTCACACTGTTTGTTTTGAACTTGTCACTTCAGTTACGTAAGTTCCTGTTAGTACCAGCTATGAGATTTAAGTCACAGCACAGAAGAGATCTATTTGGACATACTGATGTTAAATAATAAAAGCAACTGCTGTTCCTTAATTTAAAAAAAAAAAAAAAAAAAAAACAACAACCAAAACCATACATGCAAATTAGTGTGCCTATACAAAATCAAACAGACAGAAGGGCAAACCCACTGGTGATATGGAAAATCACTGTATGGAAATAAAATTAAATTATATGACACAGTATAGGACATGTCCTTGGCACATCAGTGTAGGCAGTAAAACACTACAGTGTAAAGGGTGCCAACGTGTTATTTCCTTTCCCTACTACATTTTGCTGCCACAAAAGAAAATGAAAGATACTTTGTCCTTACTATAAATACCAAGGAGAGAAACAAGCAATAGGATTAGCATAAGAAACATCTTTGGAACTAATGTATCACTTAAACACATCCATAGCATGCTGTATGTCAAACAGTAACAGGGAACAGAATTTGAATCAAACCTAAACCCAGCAAGATGATAAAAGAAACTGTCTCAAGAGAACCCACAGCTTGTTGCTTAAAACTGTGACATTAAAGCATCTTCCACATTAACCCATGACATTTTAGGGTGTTTTTCCTAGAACTTAAATAAGAGTCTGAGGCAGTGAGCAAAATTAAAAGACCATAACCAGAACAACATACAAATGCAGGATCTGTCAGATAGAGAGATCAGCTAGGCCACCATACAATGCAGCCCACCTCATAAATTACAGTTTAATAATACTTTTGTATATGATGATATGGGTTATTGGTCATGGAGCATTAACACAACGATGCCTGGAAATGGGAATTTTACAATCTCTTAAAATGCACTTATTTCACTTGGTCCAATTCATTGTTGCTTGCTGTTATGGGTAATTATGGGAGCTGTCCTATATTACGCAAAATTACAATTGTTGTGAGCAGGTATTTTGATCAAAGGGAGCCTGTAGTTTCATGCCCTGTTTTACTTCATATAAATTGATGCTAGAATTATTTAAAAGGAAAAACAGAAAAATCCAAAAAACTAAACACCTGTTGCCATTCCTGATCCATTCCAAAGAATTCACATCAGCAGCAAGGTTTTCAATCAGTTTCAGTGAGTTTTGGGCTGAGCCCTTATACATGCACCTTCTACTAAGCAACGTGAATACATATAAGTAAGGAAGCCAATTCTTTATTCCAAAGATGTTCTCCTAGATGCTCTCCTGAAATCTGAGGTCACTACTTACTTCCAAGTTTGAAAGAGACTTACAGAGTTACCTACATGGACAAAATGGGGGAGGGGAACAGGGAAAATAAAAATTATGGACCCATTTTATGTGGGAAGCTGGTGACACTTCAGTGCTTTGGCTGTCCAGTGGGCTGACTTAAGACAGTCAAATTGTTGAATCAATTGGAAAAAAAGGAATGAGAGAGCAGAAAACAAGGCAGGGACGGAGATCAAACTGTGGTCTTCAGTTCATAACTCAGATGAGGTGCTTAAAGAAGCTCTTGGTCCTAACTATTGCCCAACCCATGTGCTTTCAGGTACCGCCATTGTTGAAAAAGTGACAGATGACAAAATGTGTCAGCATCGTTATTTACTGGAGTTTGCTGTTTAGCACATCAGCTGAAATCAGCATCAGATCAGCTCATCTTAATATAGGCAGTGAACTGTACCTGCTGAACAGAGACTTACTACCTTACTGCCACCTTTTTGTAGGGAGAGCAAAGTTCATGAAAGGGGAAGGACATGCAGGCAAGAACAGTAACTTCTTATATTCCTGCAAGGTGGTTCTCTAGAAATCATGAGTCAGAGCCTTACTCACTCCATACACTCCGCTGATGAGGCCTTACTCCTCCCTGCATTTAATCATTTTTGGACTTATGATATCTACAGGTATGCAGTCATTATACAACTATTGTGAGATTGCAGCAGTCTATACCAGCATGAGCTTGAGCCTAGGTATTCTTATATTTAACAATGTTCAGTTTGTACAGCTTTGATTTGTCCTAATCTGCCATTATATTTGACTCAAATGAGGAGTACTTCTCCCCTCTTTTTAAACAAAACAACATTTGCTGGAGTTAACACATGTACTGCATGTGGCTCAAGCTGCTAGCAAGCAGAAGGGTGAATGTATTTACTTACACTCCCTCAAAAGTTCATTTTCTAGAATGGATTTTTATGTGGCTTGGTAGCCTTCCAAGTGCAAAGGATTAAATCACCAGGAAGTGCTATCCTTCCGCTTTCAATTCCCTTTTAAAATGTGTTATTTTGTGATGCCACCAGATATCAGTAGTGATGCTTGTCAACATTACATACTGCTGTTTAATTGCCTTAAAAATGATTTCCCTAGCAGTATCATTAATAATACCAAGCCTAAATTGGATTAAGCACTATACCACTATAAAGTTAATTCACTGTGATACTAATGAAATGTCATGTGAAGCTTCCTGTAAATCCAGCTAAACAGTCACTGCCAAGGATCATTAAATCAACGGCATGTTCAGCTATTCTGCTTAGAAAGTATTGTTTTAATTGCTACCAGGTGATTTTTGTTAATTTAAGCATCATCCATTTTACTGACTTTTTAAGTCTGATGGCATATAGGGCCTTTTGTAGATCAATAATGACAATACTTGGCCAATGCTAGGAAAGGAACGAAGTTCACTTGAGAAAGTGGTTGAACTGGAATGGCAAAACTTCAATCAAATTATTCCACTGCATATTTATGAAAGACCCAAGTAAAGACCTGCTCTAATGCTCAATCCAGTTGGCAGGTTTTGGCTTGAACATCATCTGAAATCTTAAGTATCTACAGCTCCCATAGGAGATTTCCCATTGGTCACCCAAGTTTGCAAAACTTCAGCCTTCACCTCTCTGCGTCAGCTTACTCAGGTAGAAAATAGGAATAACATTTCCCTACCTTTGTGAAATATTTTTAAATTCACTGGAGGAAGGAGTGCAACTGACATTGTAAGTTCTAGGCTCAAACATTGGCTATAAATGTTTGCTGAGTGGCTAAAAATTTGCCATGATCTTGACATGCACATCATGCTGCTTTATTGTTCATATTCTCAGAGGGCGGTGTCTTTGGTTTTTGTTTTGCCCTGAATCCCATTAGTTTTGTCCTACTTTTTCTCTTATTTTTCCAAAAATACAAGCACGTGAAAAACGGCCCTTCCAAGCATGGAGTATCCTTTGTCCCTGAGGATTGTTCATAGCAACAATTCAGAATCTAAGGATCGTGACTATGATCTTAAACAAAGTTCTCAGATTACAAACAGTAGGAGAGAGGGCAAAGAAGGAAAACTACTTAGTCAGAGAGGAAAGGTCAAAAGGAATAGCCAGAGGAGCTCAGGGGACACACATCAGCTGATACACTTTTCAGATGTATAAGGTAAGAGATACAGGTCAGTGTACTGCCCAGAAAGTAAGTGGGGAAAGGTAGCTTCAGAAAACAAAGGTGAAGTTGTTTCACCCATCTCTGAGCCTGCTGGAAGTTATACAGAACTATTGCACTAAATCTCTCAGTAATAAAGCTACCTCTCAGCAGTCTCTCTTACTAGCTTGATGCAGTTTAATGACTTCTTGGCAGAGTAAGCTTGCATCTGTCTGGAGAAGATTGTACAGACATATAACTTAGTATTGGCTGTTGGTTGATCCAGAAGCTGGAAAGACTCTTGCAGCCTTGAGTTACAGCAGCCTCTTTTGGATGTCCAGGAAAGGAGGATTTACCAGAATCTCAGCATTACTTACTACTGTGAAAGTTATGTCTTCTAAAGCACAGTCTTTCTCTCCCTGCACATAAACACTGAGCAAGGCAAGGCAGCTCTTGGAATACAGCTATGCAGCATCTGCATGAGAGCTTAAGCAGGTCTGAGGTATACAGAGCCCTTCTTTCCCATCAGCTATGACAAAAAGAGCCAAGATTTGGCTGATGATTCTCCTTGTTCCACACCATTTACTTCTTACAAAAACATTTGACTTCTGATCTGTGTTCAAACGTGTGTACCTTCAGATCTAGAGGAAACAATAAATATTCAAGCATAAAATTTAAGAATGTGTTCATCACTGCTTATTTTGGTCCACGCATTCTGTATTTTTGGTCCCCAGACCTCAGTGGTAGTTCTACTCTAGATAAAAGAATACAGTTCATTCTGAATGTCTTATGAGTGTTAGTGGAAGAAAGCAGGATTTCACCCTACTTCACTGATATTGCGCAAACAACACAATGAAAGCCATGTCTTTCTAAAGGAGATGCTAATGGGGCAGAAATCTTACTTCCACTAAACAGCTTCAGCTGCAAATGCTCCTTTCTCCTTAACAGCTCTTCCATATAATATCTTTTATCCAACTCAAGGCAATGATAAAATCTCATTTCAAAGAAACACATTCAGCATCACTTTTGGTAATGACATTGCTTTAAATCTTACTAATCTGACACATCATTGCTAAAAAATCAGTGCTAAAAATCTCCCTTTTGTCTCAGAGATATTCTTCAGCAATACTTCCACTGAATGGCAGCATTCTTTCTCTTCTGTTATGACCCTGTCTGCCCAAAGCACGGTTAATGTGGACAAGCTGTAAATCAAAAAGCAGTATCAAGTCAGATCTCATTCCACATCTCTCCTTTGTAGCCAGATTTCCCAATGAGGGGTCAGAGCCATTGGGTAATGCCTGGTAGCAGGGAAAAGGCACCTCTGAACCACCTGTGGAGGATTTTCAATTAAGAACTACCATCTTTACCAGTGAAAATCTAACTCTTCTCTTAACAGAAGGACACAGACCTGGCTTTCTATCCTCACATCCATTTGTCAACTTTCAGGGATATTTTAATTTTACAGGTAATGTTTGATTTTTAAATAATATTTTTAGGGATTCCCCTATAAAAGTGAAGATTAGCCCAGAATGCCATAAAGTCTGAAAGTGTCACATTATTTTTTTGATAGTAAAAGTCCTTCTGGTTAAACACCTGCCCTCTGAACTTATCAAGCAACTGATGGAAGTCTCAGGTTTCATACAGCTTAAGTCCATTTTCTGTACAGTACAGCAAAAGTGTCTCAGGGACTGCTGTGGCTGTTGCTACAATTATTGCAAGCTCTTTGCTGGCCTGTGGATGTTTAGTTTGTCTCCTGAGCAGTCAGCATAGCCTCTTCCTATAAAGGGGGCAATCTGAATAACAAGCAAGGCAAGAACACTTTAAAGGAGGCTGAAAACAAGTTGTTTGGCACAAATTTTTACATCAATACTCCTGGGACAGGAAGGTGGCCTTAGTGTAAATGAGGACTAAACATTTAATATTTTGGCCTTAGTTTTCACTTTATTAAGCTATTAGATTTAGTTCATGTTTCTAATATACTATGCAAATGATGATTCTCTTTACTGATTTATATATATGCATACATGCTTGCTCACACTAGGAAAGTTAATTCATAAGATAATTAAGTATTCAATTTCAGCACAGTGGTTTTCCCTAAAAGTCCAGAAAAGCTGGGTTTCCTTTTGATAGAGGCCTATACAGTGGCAGTGATGTTTCTATTTTTTCATTCTTTTTACTATATACCTCCAGGTCAGACTTAAAAAACAGTTAGAGCACTCAGAATAAACATAACATCTATTAATATCCTGTGTTGCCATCTCTTTAGGTCCATTTCTCTGTAGCAGTTATTCTTTTATCATGAATGGCTTATCAAACATTGTAAACTCCATGCCTCTCCAGACAATTTTAAAGGCTGTAGATCGTATAATCAACTACTCCACTGTCAGTTGGCATCATAAACCACAAGGAGCCAGTTGTTCAGGATGTCATCCAGCCTCTGACCGGAGGCAAGGATGAAAGCTGAACTCTGACCTGAGTGATTGAGAATATACTGTTTGTCACTGTCTATAGAAAACGTGAACTGCCTTCACTGGTATCCAGACTTTCTAAATTTAGCTCCATGATAAAATCTTGAGATAAGTGAAACCTTTCAAAGAGGAGATGATAGTGCTTTTGTGTTCCTTCCCAGGGCACCTTACAGCACATTTCTGAAATAATAAAATTCTAGATGTGTACATTTGGACAGGAGACAGTCATTCAAATTTTACACTCGTGTAAATGGGATCAGCATCCCAGGCTTGTCAGCTGAGGAATTCAGTCTACTTAAAACACTCCATCACAATATCTGCCAGTTTATCTTCAGATAATTATGGTGTTCTCTGTATGTGTTTTCAAATGCTGGCCTTCCATGCATATATTTTACACATTTCTTATGACTCAGGAAAAGATGCAGTTATGAAAACATTTGAGTCAGAAATGAAAGCTTGGTGGTGGTGCTGTTGCAAGTTACTGTCAATACCTGTCAGTCTTTCCTGGGCTTTGACATAATTTCCAAATGCCCTAGAAGAGGATGAAAATGCAGTACCTCCTCTAAAACAGCAATTCTCAGCAGTCTCTCTTCTCTCACCTTCTTCATTTTACCTCCCCAGCACACACATTGGGAATTAGGCAGTGTGGTGCTCTCAACACTACAGTTTGCTAGTTTTTCAGAGGGTAGCCTGTAGTCATTCTACACCTAAACTTGTCCTTTTAGCACCTACCTCTGGCCTATTTCTCATACCTCCTCTGAAATAACTGGTGTAACTTTTAGCTTGGGCTCCACTGCTGTAAAATGTGGAGCCCGTCAAGTCAGAGATGTCAGCTTAATGGTGTTGTACCATTTCCTCCCAGACAGGTCTACAAGATTTAAGTTAATGGTGAAACAGCAAGGCTAGGATCTAGGAGCTTGATATGTTTCATCTGCACCAAGAGCTATCCCAGCTTGCATATGGGGCTTCAGCCTTCCTCACTGAAAGTAATGGGAAGACTGAACTGTTTTCAAAAATCCCAGAACAGACGCACAGCTATAAAGGGTGTCTTCTCTGTGAAAGAGTCTATGTGAAGCCTTCTAATCTGATAAAAGGAATTTTGTTGAAATTTTTTTTCTTCCAAATTGAGTCCAGTGGTTTTCAGTCCAATTGAGAAACTAGAAAACATACACGATTTATGTATATATAACAGATTTTAATTATGTAAATTTTAGGACAATGAGCCTATTATAACTCAGTATTAATGTTTTCTCCTCCTTCTCTGCTGCTGCCAGCTTATTTGACTGCCCACTGCTGAAAGTGTAGTATAGACATGGGTAGCACTGACTCATTGCAGTTTGTCACATAGTAAGAAACACTAGAAAATACACACCTTTCTGTACATTTATGCCATGAGGACTGACATCCGTGGGGCCCTGTGTGACTGCAGGAGTCAGTCAATACACATGAACTTGAAGGAGCCTCCAAGTACATAATTTCATATACTCAAATGGCCCAAGGTCAGAGAGAAAGTCACTGTCACTCTGAAATAGAGGCTAAAGAGTCCTGACTCAGTCCTTTGAGCTAACCACCCAACCATGCTTCATTTCACATCCTTCTTAAGAGTCATTAAATGTTTCTTCAAGCACAGCATAAAATTGGCTGCATTGAGTGCCTAGTTCTCATTCTCACACCAAATTTATGAAGTCTGATGTTTTATTAGCACCCTCCCCTCAAAAACTCCCAAACCAAAACAGAAAATAAAGTAATACAAAAGGAGAGCCACTTATTTCTCCATTTTAGTGAAAAAAAGCAAAGGATACCTTCTTTCCTATAACGTACTTGCCAATTATATGCACTACTAATTTAAAACACAGAAAGAAACATTCTTTGGAATCACAGCAACAAAAGATAACCTTGCCAGATTTGTTAGTATTTGGAACTTCAAAATTGGTTTGGTGAACTCTCAAAAGATGTTTCTGCTAAAAAAAAGCCATTAAAGTGATGTGACGCTGTATGTGTGAAACTACTGTATTGCCTAGCAATTTCCAGCTGCTTCACCATTAAGGTTTTAAACATCATTTCGTTCTGTTTGACAAGCTCAGCAAAATCCACAAGCAATGAATACTGAGTCAGTTCAAAGTGATTCAAATCATGAAATGTTCCTGTGTTTCTAGTTTTCCACATATTTGCAAAATTACAATATTTTGCTTTCTATCTTTGCAGTTTTAATTACAACGCTGAGCTGTTCTACCAAAAAAACAATCAAACAAGAAATAGATGATGTGCTTCACAACTTACTTGTAATGCAATTGCACCTAGGTGACAGGGACTGAGATTCTCTTTGCTACTTACTGTTTAACCATTAACAGGGAAAGAATATGTGTATATTTACTTTACTAACTTAGAGTCTACTGACTAGATCAGACCCAGACTACTGACCAGACACCAGTTTGCTAATTCCTGGCTTCAGCACTGAGACCCCTACTTTGCATACCACAGCTGAAACATTAGCTGTCTGCTCTATGATGCAATAATGCCTAAACTGAGTTACTAAACCTTACTAATTATACCATACACTTTCTGTGCAAGCTCAAAAGCAGAGCAATCCCTTCCAATCTCCCTATTTTCACCCTGATGTCCATCCAGGGACATGATGTCATACCACCACCATTCTATTATTTCATGACCCAGCATGTATCTATCCACCATCCAATTCCATATCCACCATTCACCATTTCCCCTGTGGAGCTTTAAGGAGCAGTAGATGTTGCATACAGCCATAAGAGAAAAGAAAAAAAAAAAGTAGCAGGTGTTTAGAATCCAAGTTGCTGCTTCCCGTTAATAATATAACACTGTTTGCAATCAACTTTTTTTTTCCTTGTTTCCCATTGTTGAATGAGTAACAGTATTGTACTACCATGTAATGCACAGATTATTAAATAAAGGAACAGGAATAATTTTATCTTATGATGAGAAGTGGGCAGAGCTAACTGGCCAGAACTGACATGCCTTAAACTGCGTCCTGCTGAAGAATACAGCCCCCAGGTTCATGCAGTCTGTTCGTTTATAAACGTGTACTATGAAAAAATTCATTAATGGGATGTCCTGGGTTCAGCTGGGATAGAGTTAATTTTCACAGGAACCTGGGAAGGGCCATAGCCGGGACAGCTGACCTGAACTAGCCAAGGAGCTATTCCAAACCATGTGCCATCATGCCCAGTATAGAAATAGGGAGCGGGCTGGGGGGGTCTCTCGGCTTTCGGTGGGGAAGTGGCAGAGCAACGGGTTCCAGATGGTGAGCAGTTGCACTGTGCATCACTCGTTTTGTGTATTCTTTTATTTGTATCATTATTGTTCTAATTTTCTCTTTTTGTGTTGCCCCAGTAAATTGTCCTTATCTCAACCCTCGAGGTTCCGGGTTTCTTTCCTTTTCTCTTTCTGATTCTCCCCCCCATCCCACCGGAGGGGGGCAGGGGGACTGAGCGAGCGGCTGCGTGGTCCTTTGTTACCGTCTGGGCTGAAACCACGACATGGGAGTTACATGCTCAACAAAAGAAGGCTAGAGCAGGGCAAACGTTTTCAGTGAACATGTGATCTGACATATTTAGCCACTTCTGTGCAAGCAGTCTCTCTTCTTGGAGGCAGATTGACCCAATTCATTTTAAAAGAGCATTTTAGTTTTTTGAATTCTCATGCATGAGTTGCTGTGTTGCCATATATATTGCTTATTTGTACATGTGACATGCAATTGGTTAGATAAGTTACTCTCCAGGTTTGCAAGAAATCTGTATGAACACTTCCAAAATGAATAGGCCAGACCCATTCTCCTTCATTTATGCTAGTTACTTCACCTCTCCACAAACATAGTGCACATCCATTCCCACAGACAAGAAATGAAATGGGACAAACATAGCCTCCAAGGAAAGAAATTATGCTCATGCAAATACATATTTGCAGATACGTCTCTGAAGAAAGCACACACTTGTGCATCAAGCAACAGGTGGACACACCTGATGGTAAGGTAATTGTCTTCTTACATACCCACATCAGAAGAAACCATTGTTCTGCGGCCACAGATGAACAACAAAAATGCTGTACAGTTGCAATGACAGTAACTGAAAGAAAGACTATGTCTGGGCAGCACCCAAACCCAAATCCGTAATTTCTACAAGCAGCAACCAAAACCTACACAGTAGTCAAGTAGGTAGTTGTATTGGGTCTGGCTGAGATGGAGTTAATTCTCCCCATAGCAGCCATCATAGCGCTCTGCATTGGTAGCTAGAAAGGTGTTGATAACACACCAGTGTTTTGGCTACTGCTGAGCAGTGCTGGCACAGCAT
>JANZLQ010000056.1:13180462-13194072 GCA_026212715.1 Elanus axillaris
TATTAATTCTTATTTAAGTTTGTTCTTATTTTACCCAAATCCAAAAATATAATTAGATATTTTCCCCCCCCCCCCCGCCTTAAAAATAACAGAATGTACCAAGTGATTGTCAGGTCAATACACTGAAGCGAAGAATAACAAATATTTCTTTGAAGGATGTTGATTAAAATGTAAGAGTAATGATATAAAATTTATGGGATGATTCACATAACTGAAATGTCAAGCTACAGTATGTACAGACTTACATGGAAGAGATCAAAAAGCAGGGAGCAGTGGCAATGGGTGGGGACTTTTATGCATCAAGGTGGTTTACATTTGATGAGAACTACAATTCATCAAAGAAGAGGTAATAGCAAGCTTATTTGCTGAAGGAATCTTTTCCCATTTCTATTTCCTCTTCTTGTCTCTTCAAAATTTCTTTGGCAGGAAGGTACAAGAATGTAGTCATTGGGAGAGAAAAAAAGGTGAAAATATCAGAACAATTGAATGAGAGCAGACCAAGTAAATTCAAAACATTCTTAAATGCTTTCAAGCAATAACCTTCTAGGTCAATATGCCCTGGGACAATGCACACTATTGAAGTACATCTCATGTAACATAGTGGTGCAGATATAACAAAGGAAAAAGACAGGAAAGTTTTCTTGTATTGATTTTATTGAAGAAGTTACATTCCTGTTTATGAAAATTATAAAATAATTATCATAATTTGCAGAATTTTCATAGTTCTAGAGGCAGGCATGAAAAGAGCACAATTTCAAATTTGTGAAGAGCTGTTTCCCTACAAAGAGTTATTTCAATTACCACTATAATAAATAAAGCTTGTTGATCAATGCTATATAATGAATTTATTAGCATAAAACCAAGCTGAAATGTTCACAGTGAGAAAAAAAATGTTCACCTGAGGAAAGAGATGTGATTCAGAGGCATGTGGGCTGTGCATATATTTTAATTATCTACCCACGTATGAAGTTGGTGCCTTGATAGAATGAAAGGAAAATGCTGAAAAGATTTTTATTTTGTTAACATATAGCAGTTAGAGTGAAGCAAGAACAGATAAAGTATTGACTTGTAGATTCTACTTTCCTAGTGTAATTTAAAACAAGATTAAAAATTTAAAATGAACTTCAAGATAAGAAAGAACAGTGACTATACTTGTGTAGTATGTTTCATGTCACAAACCAACCAGTCAAATGCAAAATCTTTTGTTGCTAACCAATGCCATGGATAAATGAGCAGCTACTAAATAAAACAATGATTAATACTCTCTCTCATGGTGATAGTTTTTCTCTTCTTAGGCTTCAGCATTGAATATAAAAGCAGAATTAAGTTTCTAAAGCTTACTTTTTAAAAGATATTTAGGAACATTATTTTTTAAGATGTTGTCCAAAATGAAATAGGAATTGAGTATCTAGATATTTCTGAACAGCTGATCCCAAGAGTCCTGAAAAATTAAGTAATGTAATCCAGCTTTTAATGATAGGAACATATGGGTTGGTGTGGCAATACCTAGATTGCATTATTCAAGAGTACATCAAGATAACAATTTAACTTCTTGAGAAAAGACCCAGGTGTAAAACATACTTCCATACACTGATTTATGTGGGAAGGAAATCATACAAGCAGATCAAAAGGGAATACACCCCCTTTGGTCAGGTGTGATCTGAATCATTGGAAAATTAAGACCACTGGAGGCTTTTGCCAACACAAAGACAGTGTAGGTACACTCTACATTTATCAACTGGTTCCATATTTCAAAAGTGTTTATGATTACACTACTTGTGGCTGAAAGACTTCAACTCATGGTTTCCACTAGAACATGCTCAGTGACACCCCCATGAAAATGTTTACAATTTGGTGAAATAAATTTTACAGGACTTTACAGAGACACTTAAAAGGATGAGCTTAGAGGTTTTTTGAAATAGCACCTAACCACACCATTCCATTGAAATAGAAACTTGGCATATAGGGATTGATATAGTGCCCTTACAATAGGGCATAGAATGGGATACAGTCAGAAATCAAATGTTTAGCTGCAAGAACAAAGACAGAAGTATCATGTGACAAGAGTTACCTAGCAGTGAAGGTGCTAACATTCACTCGGTACTTATTTTAGATTCTAGAGCTCTTTAAGCAGCAGAGTTTTGCCTCTGGAGAAGTTGAGCTAGAGTTCCTGCTTAACTTCCTTTGCAGTCCTAAGACATGCTTGGAGAGCTATCTAGACTCCATCCAGATCACTAATAGTCATAATTTAGTAGAAGTTTAGAATTTAACAATTTCTGTTTTGTTGTTGTTGCCACTTATATAAAATTTACCCCAAATCTTGCCCACTTTAAGAAGCACATTGCACTCAATCAGATTTCAAATAGGAACATTTTTAATAGGAACATTTATACAGCCTTCAGCTTAAAACTATTTTAAGAAATTTCATTGCATTCAGTTTTTCTCTAGTAAAACTAAATTAGATTGTTAACATTTATTGCTATTTTCCCCTATTACTTAAAATGACCTAAATAGAACATATAAAACATTAAATGGAGACCAGAGGCATTCCAACAAATTATCTTGTTACCTATATTTTTCCCCAGCTCTCCAAACTTTCTGGGTTACTGGGTTTTGATTTTGTGTATTTTTGTGTAGCTGTTGAGTCTATGCATTGTAGAACAACCGGATACAACTTGGCACTATGTAGGAAGGGTGTAAGATCTCACAGTTCTGTTTTAGCTATACATATATAAGTAGCTTTCTAAACTACCCGACTATGTTAAAACACCCACAAATTTAGCCTGTGGTCCAAAGAATCCTGCTAGAGTTCCTGTGTTACTACCCATTCAAATTCTAATGTGCTTAACTCAGCACTTTCCAGGCACACTACATATTAGGTACTACACAAATTGTGCACTGCTGAACAAAGACGCATAAATTGCCCTCTAACTGAAATCCATGGAAGGTGGCAATCAACTTTACTGAAGCCACTATACAATCTTCAGCCTAATTTTATACTATGGGTCTGTAAGAAAACCTGTAGCAACTTTTGTAAATGTATGAAGTTTGTTGTTAATTACAGCCTTTGATGGTGGGCTGTATATTTGTTACCTGCTATTTCAGCTCATAAAGCAAAGGGAATGTAATAGCCACCAGGAAAAAGGGGAATACCAGGGAAGCATTGGGTGGAGAATAAACAAATGAGCAGAGTGAGCACAAGAAAAACTAATGCACAAAGGGAAAGGAGAGCATCAAGGCCTGAGACTTAAATGTTTACTAGAAAGCATGAACGGACTGGTATGTTCTCTTTGCTACATTGACCCTCAGCCATCTAAACCCCATGGTTAACAGGAAAGAGAGACCTGTTGCTTTATCCTAAAAATACCCAAGGTTAGACTAGTCAGCTCCGCACCACTTAAAAACACTATGCACCAGAATGTTAGGCTTGCTAGGATTCACTTATATGGTAACAGGGTTTGCAATTAGCTAAGTAAAATAGTTCCCTGATTAATGCTTCTCTGTCAAAAGACAAAAAGTAAGGAATACTTAGAAAAGGAATTGAACGCAAAGCAAAAGTCTGTGTCAGTGGTAGGATTGTTTTTAATAATCCTTAATTAAATTATGAACTTACTGGCACAGGGCATTTTGAAGATGAAAAAGGATATATTGACTTAAAAAGAAATTAATTCATGGAAAAAAAATCCACCCAATGGTGACTGAAAATGACTTCTATACTGTTGTCTTTTTCTGAAGTTCCTATCCCTGATTGCTGGGCCTGAATGCTACAGCAGGAGATGGATCATTCACTGGGGATGCCCAAAGTAGTTACCATATCACCGTATTAACATTTACTATTGTTGGTCCTGGGTTTTGTATCATATTATTATTAGGTATTCTTTATGGTTGTATGAAGGATTCTTCCTCAAAGTCCTTCTCATTTTAAACATCCTAAATACTTTGACAATAGTTTGACAACAGATTTGACAATAGAGGAATTGCATTTGCAGAGGAGAATGCTTATGTTTTTTGAATATGAGCTATTCTCTAGAAATGGTTCTAGAAAGCGATCAACATCTGTTGTATGTTCTTAAAAGAGGTGATGCAAGTAATTTCAGAAAGCTGTTGGCTGTATCTTCCAGCATTTCTGGACATTACCTAAGGGTAATCTGTGACATTTCACCTTGCTCTGGAAAGCAGACATCAACAAATCAAGGTATTTATTGCCATTTCAGTACCTCTATGTCTGACATGTCCAGGAACACTCCATGTATTCATGGTGATTTTAAATTTTGTCCCCCAAAATACTGAATTTTGCAAGCAATGTTGTTAGTATGCCGGTACCTAAGACTCTATTTATACTTTACAGACTTAAACAAAAAACCTGAATAGAGCTACAGAAAAAAAAAGACAATGGGGCCTATTTACAAAATAAATCATATCAAATTTATGTTGAAATGGGCTTCTTGCCTATGTAAAAGTTCTTTGGATGATTTCTGAGCTGGTAAGTAATACTTCCAAGCATTACATATCACACATTTATACCTTTAATCCATTTTGACATGACATTGAAGGTGCCTATTCCTTTGTCCAATCTTTCATTATACACGTTCTTTCTGCTGAAAATAGCTACTTATTATAAGATCATGTCTGATGTAATTAGTGAACAGATCTACAGCTTCCATGCTTGCAAGCTATGACTGTCATGTGATTCTGAGGCTAAAAATATTTGCTTTCTCTCCCAAGTCAGTTCTGTTGTACTGTTACACTGTAGGAATAAATTGAAGCCAAAATACTATCTGTTCTTGGATCACTCTTCAGATCTGATGTATTAATCTTCTCACCAGTGCAGTATGGGTCATTCAAAATATTTCAGTCTCTAAGTATCTATTAGATTAGATACTAATCCATTTTTACTCCACTGCACAGAACTCCAGCCAGCTTCACAGGGTATCACTGTGATTAAATGGCAAAAATGGACACTTTGCTCTGTTCTTAGCAAGTTTAACCCATTGCTGAGGATTTTGAGATACGGTGGAGGAAGCACAGCAGTAGATACACTTCCCAAGCTATTGCTGCTGTTCCATTGTTTGAGGACTGTAAAGGTCTGCTTATGGACTGGTTCAAGCCAGTTTGATTACAGTAAGAAAAAAAGAGATGTTTTCAGCAGGTCTTTCATTATGTAACCAAAGCCTGAATTGTTCCAGGTGAAGCTGTGAAAGATGTATGCATTTGCAGCGCCTCGTCTATGGTTACTGACCCTTGCTGGAGCTGTGGGGATCTCAGGAGACAAGGAAACTGGAGAAGTGACACACTGTGAATCACTGATACATGAGCTTTAGCTTATTATATTGAACTCCATTACTAGTAACAGCCACAAAAATCTAGTTATTAATCACTCCGAGTCCTCAACATCACTGAATATCTGAAAGGAAAGGGGAAGGAGTATGGCCAATACCAGCAAGCTGAAATAAAATTTTCAGGAGAAAATATGTTGGAAGCAGAGACCCAGCCATCTTTACAGACTGGGTTGTAAAGATAAAGAAATATTTCACTCCTGTGAAGTAGAAGGTTCTGCAGATTAGTTAGACAGAGTCTGCCCCCTTCCTTTCTCCTCCTCTATGCTGCACCTGTTAAAGTCTTAAGTTTTAGAGACAGGGAAATAGAACCAAGACTTGAAATGGTGTTTCCTCTTTGAAATTTTTGTTAGGGAATATTAGGGGTTCCCATTATCCTGTCCACTTGGTAAGTTAATCTATGTGATAGCCACCTACAAATTATGCAGCTACTTCTTGACCCAGGCTTGCACCCATTTCCTCCTGTGCTGCCCAGAGGTTTCCCCAGGGGAGGACCAGAGGTGCAGAGGGATGCTGAGAACAACCACCCACAGGAATGCTGCCATGCCACCTCCGCTCAGTACAGATGTCAGGGTACCACCACAGTATTTGTTGCTGTACCACAAAAACTGTCCTGATTAGATCCAGATGTGGTTTTGTCACTGTGCTCAAAAGCAATGATTCTGTTTTTGTCCTAAAAGGGCCGCATGCTCCTCCACTCAGGTTAATTGGGTGTGCCAAGAGACTGATGATGTGGTGCTGTTTCTAGACCCCAAACTAGATTTGACTGAACTTTTCTCTACAAAGCACATTACTGTACGACATACAAAATTGCAGTTCCACAGCACTTAAGAGCTCTGGCTGTTGTGGCTGTGCCTTATCCTGCTTCCCTTATCTGAAAAGAACTGAACTTTGTAAAAACATATTTTTAAAAATCCCTTACTTACTGAATTATACTATTTTTATTATTATACTGAACAACTGTTTTAAACTATACTTGGAATTTCTCAGTTTCATGTACAATTCCAAGCTTGCATTGCCCTACTGAGATAATTTAGGGTTTGTCCTTTTTAAAATCTATTTCTACAATGGAAAAAAAAAATTAGCAGCTTTTTGTCTAAGGAGTACTGCAGAGTGATTTTCATTGTGGTTTAATGTGTTGGGTTTATGCATTGTGTCTAATCATAGTGAGTAGAATTTATATAAATTCATATAAATAATCTTTATTATTATTATTACTACATCTTCAAGGATCATATAAAATATGGTTCACTAATTCAGGGAATAATATACCAAATATCTTGCACACTTCTGAATTCATTACAGAGTTCAGAAATCTGATGTTTCAAGTAAGGAAAAAGAACCAATTATTTTACTGTTAAGAACAGCTATAAAAAACCAGATAATTTAAGTAAAAAATAGAACAAAGGAGATAATTTGTAACAACTTCTCTGTTTTTTTCTTTGTTCTGCAAAATGTTGATAAATGGATATAAGGTCTTCTTTCAAAAGTTACTAAGTTTTCTTACACTTTTTCAAGGTGTTTTTAGAAATCTGAATAATTTATGAAGAAGGTTGCAAATGATGCACACTATGTCTATGAACTCTGTGCTAGGTTATGGAGCTAAACTAGAACAGAATAACCTGTAATACAGCCAATAAACTTTTCTGTTTGTAAACTGATAAAAGGAGTTAATTCCAGAACAGTAGCTCACAAGCAAGATTACAAGTAAGTCCTCACATTTAGGCCTTATCAACAAGTGTAACAGTCTAGAGATGGGTTTTGACTGAGATATATGAAAATTATAATAACAAAAAAAGAATGCAGATATATAATGGAGATAAAATAACGAGAGGGATGGTACACTACCCTTCTTACCCTATGCCTCTAAAGACATTCCTGCTTCAGGCACCTTTAAAGACAGTCTCAGCACTGGATTTGTCCAATCTCAAAAAAGGCAAAAGATTAATAGTGCCAGTGATCCTATAATACAGTGTGAAGTACACATAGAAGAAGTGCTCTTGTGCCTCATAGCTTGCTTGGGTTTTTTCCAACTATTCTAGCAACATTATAAAAGCTCTTACTGTTACTTAAAATAAGTGTCTTCCATATGGCAAGATCACCGTCTGAGAAATGTATCTCCTATTACTCATTTTGACACAGTAGACTACTTTTAGTAGCTGAGGATGTGTGTAGTATTTTCATTTGGTAAATCATCTGTTTATAACTAAATATTTAAACTGATTCCCATTTTGCAAAATGACATTCAAAGCAGCTATATAAAATGTACTTTAACAATTGTTAACCAACATTGGTTAAAGTTAATGGAAAGTATAAGTATTTGCTATCTCAACAAAAAAGATCATGATGATGCCAAACCACCAATTCAGAGGAGTCCATATCAGAATACAGATGGTTTCATTATGCTGGTCTGTCTTGCCACCAAGATATAAAGATCACCTGAAGGTTGGACTGAATTCTGTGTCATTCAGTAAACGAAAGCCAGGAATAAAACTGGACTGTCTTTAGGCTCTTCCTGTATCTCCTAGAAGTTGTCTGAAAGTTAGAGGATTTTTTTTTAAAACTGAAATTTCTACACAAAAGTTATTTCCTATACTAAAACATGTATCCAGTTTAATAAGTATCTAAATAGAATCTAACCATGTCTAAATGTGTAAGGAGAATTGAAGAAACTGACAAATAATCAACAGCCAATCAAATGAGGTAAACTTTAAAGTTATTTGATAAGAAAAATAGGGTAGACTTCTTCATATTGAAGTAGAATTGGTCACTAGAATTGTGATAATTTAAATTCACTTGACCTGTTCTGTATCTCAACCTGGAACACTGAGTCATTCTTATCACTAAACACTTCCTTTGGTTTGTATTAAATTTCAAATTATTTTCTCTGGCAGGCTAACAAGTGATATAGGAACTTCTGGATCTTGCATGTTGGTCAGTTAGGTTAATTTTTCAGGATGTGGAACCTTAGGTTGTTCAGGGAAATAATTTAAACAGTGCATTCTGTCCTCCATATATGTTTGTAATCCCCCAAAATAATAGCCAGGAATATTTTTTCTAAAACATTTGTCAGGATTATCCACAGCTAAAGATTAGTTTCTGAATGTTTTTACTGTGAATATAAGGTGTGATATCAATGTTTTTCTTTCCCCAAGGTCTTTTTGGGGTATTAAATCATGGTCTGCAATGGATTTGATAAATACTTTCTGATTCTCACCATTTACTTTGCTTGTTTCATAATTAAAAAGAACTCTAATGATAGTACACAGAGCAGGGAAAAATTGTATTTGTTTCTAATGGATCTAATTTATACTGCCTGTATATCTGTAGCATTTTCATTGACCCCCAGAAAACTACTCATGAATAAATATGAGCTACTTCTTATATAGACGTGGGAACAAATAGGCAAAAGACAGACACATCAAGACAATGTCAACATGAAAGAACAAGACTGTACTAGTAGGTACATAGGTAATTCCTTTTTTTTTCAGTGTTGTTTTTAAATGCTTTCAAAAGGTTTTTAATAAATTTTAAACACATGAATTGAATTGTTGAAATACCTTGCTTGAAAGAAGCATTGACCATATTAAAGTATGGCAAGCTGAAACAGAGACTAAGGGAAAGTAGATCATTCATTTCTACTTTAAATATATTTGAATAAATAAACAGTTTAAAAAAGGCAAAAGGATTCTTTTTATGTATCTAATTTCTTAATATATCTAATTTCTTGGGTCTGCCTGCTGTCAGTTACTCACGTAATATGTAAATTGCATTTTCAGCGTTCAAGTCCTTCCCCTTTGTATCCCAACCTTTGAAGAAAAAGTATGTCACAAATGCAGTTGCTGGGAGAGAGTCAAAGGAATAATTTGAGGATGAATAGTTCATCAATTTTTACTGTATACAGTGCACCTCCCAGCTATCTATGACTTTTAGAAAGTATTTGATATTTAGGTTACTGATTTTGAATACAGCGTAAATAGGTCAGTGTCTGTGCATGTATATATATGTATATGAAAACATACACCTGTGTATTCCTAGGTTTTTTTACCAATATATGTATTGTGTAGAATTTACTTTACCTATCACATTTCTGTGATAACTCTTCTTTGTTGGAAGTACCTTTAAACAAAACAGCAGAACACAGTGATCAAGCTGATTCCTGAGCAACTCAATTGACCATAACATTATTTTCTCAGTTCCAGAACACAAGTTCTTGTGCTGACTGTGGTTTAGCTGTGGTTTAGGCTTGCAGTATCATAAGCATTAAATTATGATCTTTCTATTAATTTTTTTTTCTTCTGCAACAATTCTGCTCTTTGCAACAGCTGCCAAAAGATCTAAATAGGACAGAAGAATAGAGATGACCAGAGCTGACACCAGCTGTTCCAGAAAAGTCAGAGAACAACACAGTTCCAATGTCTTGGAAACTGAAGAGCAAAGGACAAATTGTGGTCTGGGGAAATACGAAACCCAATGAACATCTAACAAGACTTTGACTGTGGAGTTCGAGATGTTCTTGCTTGTGCAATGTACAGGAATCTGTCTGTGCCAATGACACTTAAAAGTGATCCTCTTTGCTTAGCAGCACAGATCTAGCCCCTTCTTCTTAGTAAAATATATGTTTCTTCAGTGCATGTATATATCTCCTGGAATTTTTTCCTTCAAGACATTATGTCATATTATGATACTATTTCCAGATATCAATTTCCTTTTGCCAGATAAAACAAAGTGTTTGAACTTCTCCAAAATAAAAAAGAAAAGCCACCCACTCAATATACCATGCAGTTCCAGAGCTGGGTGTGTTTTAAGCCAAAACTGTTCTTTCTGCCGGAAAATTAGCTCTGCAGAGAACTATGCTGTGACCAGACACTGAGTTGAAGCACTGCTTTTGTTACTAAACCAGAAACCACACTCTCTTAGGTTTAATTCCAACCTCTTTTTGTAAAGATACTGCATAAACACAAAAAAAGACATTTTTTTAACTTCTAAAATGAATTGTACTCTTTCTTGCCTTTACAGCTGTTCACTGATATGCCTTATTTATAGGGGCTGCTTAATGCATTTGTTCAGTTAGAGGTAGCAGGAATAAATGCAGCTGCACCATTTGCAGAAGTGAGGAGTTCTGCATCACATGATACGGCACCAAGATCTGCACAAATAGGTTCACTGGTGTACACCAAGTCAACCTAAGGAAACTCAGGCTCTGTTTACCTCTTCGCCATTGTTAACAGTTTCTGCCTAGTATTATGTCCCAGGTGGAAATGACTGAATTGAACAAATAAAGACTTTTCTTTTATCTTTTCTGCCTTCAGATTATTCTTTTTATCCTTTTACAAGCTGGAGGAGGTTTCATCTGTTCTCACACAGAATGGATTTACTGTTTGTTATAATAATTTCCCCAAACCAGCAGCAATTTAATATGATATTTATTTATAACTTGCTCAGCTCTAAAGAGCGTAGGTGTAAGATCATTTCCAAGCACATTGTCTTACTGGCTCTCACCTCAGCTATGCAAAGGCTCAAAGGACAGCTTTTAAAACCTGCAGATCAGGCGGCTCCAGGCATCAGTCTACAAAGATGTGGGAAAGCACTGGAGGTTAGCTGGATTTCAGTCCTCATCTTGGAAAAATATCTGTACTACACTACTGGCAATGAGTGCACTGTAGCCATAGCAGCAAACTCAAGTGTCCTATAGAGATGCCAAAGCTGGGCCTCATCCAGTCAGAATCAGCTATGAGCAACAGTCCAGGTACAGCAGCAGAGAAATTACTTATCCTGCAAGCTACACGTATGACTTCAGCATAGATAAATCCTTTCTCTAAATCCACTTTCAGAGCATGCATTACTAATATCTTTGTGTTTCAGGTAAGGTTAACCTCAGGAATTTTATAATTATTCTTAAGAAATGGTAATGACAAAAATAGCAATAGATTGCTCTACCTTTCTGTGAATTTTCTTATTGCTGGCAATTGCTAGCCCTTCAAGTCTTACTGAGGGTTTCATTTATGGAAGAGAACTGGCAATGTACAAGATTTTTATCGTTTTTTACCTAATCCCCACTGGGTCTTTTTATTCCAATTATAATTCTTCTAAAGAGCTGGAACTTTTTATTTTTCTTTCCATAATTACTTAGGAAAATATTCTGACAGCTTGACTGTTATAGACATCTGACTGCTAGAAAACAAGCATTGCAGGAAGGGAGAACAGATACTATTTTACCTAATGCTTATATCCATGGGTCTTGTAGAAACTCACATTTGCAAAAACACATTCTGCAAGGCATTTCCACACAGAATTAGCTGGACTGCATATGTAAATAAGGTGCTATAAATAAGCAAATGCAGCCACTTCTTATTCAAAAGTTAGCTCACCAAAATAATGCTGCACAAAAAACTCTCCTGCTTTGGCTTTTTACCAGATTAATTTAAAATTTTCATTTCAGACAGTTTGTGGCCAGTGTTTGAATTGTACTTAAAGTTTCTAGTTCATTTATGTTTGAGATACTGCAAGCTAATAAAAAAAAGAAAAGAAGCAACTCCATGAAACTGCCAAATTTCATTAAGTTTTGTGTTTCATCTATACATTTACTGAGGTTCACTCTGAACAGGGAGTGCCCACACTGGAAATTCTAATTCACAGGAGGAAGCTAGGTGAATTATAGTCTCTGCCAGCAAGACAGACTGAACAAAACAGCTGTTGTGTTTTTATATTATGGCCTTTCATTTTGGGAAATCTGCCCCGAAAAATAATAATACCCTCTGGAATATAAACAGAGCACTAGTATTCTTTGATTCTTTAGTGAAAATACTGAACAAACAGAAATTCTGTGTCTGCTTCTTGCTTACTTAAATTATGTTTTTTCTTTCAAAGTTAATAATTCCATTTAAAAAATTATGAGAGACAGAGACACCCCTCCACACACTCATCTTCAGTTTAGATATTTTAGTTTTAACATTACATTTTTCAACTGAGTAACTAACCATCTGTATATATATCTCTCAGGAGGAAAGTCATTCACAAATAAATGTAATTTAAACATTCTCAAACTTGGGAGTAGGCACCTACTATTTTGCCTGGCATGGGATTTCCTATTCTCGTTCTAAAATTCTCTTAACCTCCCTTGTCTCTGTGCTGTGTTGTTCAGCACTATGTCCTTCTTCTCATTTACTCTTTCTTCCATTTTCTTCAGGAAAGATTAAATCTTACCACAAATTATTCCTGCCTTATCACATTGAGCCATATTTTATGGACAGGGCAAGATTTGGCCTATAATGTCAATTGGCACATAAAGCAAATGGGATGTCATTTGTAGGTTTATCTCAAAGATTTGTAGGGATATTTCCAAATTGCTACTGGAAGCATAGATTTCTAATTTGCCTTATATTAAGGAAACTGCTTGCCATTTCTAAAGAAATGGTTAAGACTTCCTGATTACCAAAAACTTGGTGAATATCAAGCATTTTTCCTTTACAATCACTGTAATGGTAAAGAAGCAACAGGGAATTATGATCTATCTGTGTCTAAATAGCCTTAGCAGGTTCTTTTTTCCATAACATTGAACACTATTTTAGTATGGGTTTAAGCTTCATAGACCATTTTAAATGAATATGAGATAACTTACTAAAATCACTTGATAATGTAGTTTTCTCTTCTAATATGGCTAAGTACTACTATTATTGTACTTGTAGCAAAAGATTGTCCGGAAGCCACAGTCACGACTGATGCCACATTCTCGTAGGGATTATACAAACACACAGGGTGACAGGACTCTCAAAAACTTATGACCAGGCCATTAGAAATGAATCACATTCGATTTTATTTTATGTAACTTACTACCATCTTAAAAAACAGTCAATCAGTTTCATTAAGTTACAGCGTCTCTAGCCATAGGGTTAACAGTGATTAGACATTATTTTTACTGGAGTCAAGATACTGACTTTACTAGGACAGGATTTAGTTGCTCTACCTGGTTTACCACAATTTACCAGTAACACTTATTGTATAAGGAAGTGTGATGGGTTGACCCTGGCTGGACGCCAGGTGCCCAACAAAGCCATTCTATCACTCCCTTTTCCTCACTGGACAGGGGAGAGAAAATATAACAAAGTGCTTGTGGGTTGAGATAAGGACAGGAGAGATCATTCACTAATCGTTGTCACGGGCAAAACAGACTCAGGTTGGGGAAAATTAACTCAAATTATTACAAATCAAAACAGAGTAGGGTAATGAGAAATAAAATCAGATCTCACAACACCTTCCCTCCACCCCTCCCTT
>JANZLQ010000056.1:13194172-13218158 GCA_026212715.1 Elanus axillaris
CCCCGCCCCCCGCTACCAAAACCTTGCCACAGAAATCCAATACAGGAAGCCATTACTCTTCCTGCCCAGTGTAAATGCTTGGTACGTGAGAACCACAGATTCTGAAAAACTGTTAAATTTGGTACTGCAGTGATAATTTTTTTATAATTGCTAGTGTAGGCATATCATATGATATTAAATGCAGCTTCCTTTTTCCTAACACATTTAATTTTGACAAAGAGCCAAACACATGTTTTTTCAGACTCTTATTTCTTTATCTTAATTTGTTAAGTAACTGATCTTATTTCACAGAAGGACTTCAAACATGCCCATGGAAATAGGGACTTTTCCAGCAAATTCATTATACATTTCCTTGCTGGAGGGTTTATTATTTGCAAGCAAACATTTGCTACTGGCAAAATCCCACCTAATATATTCTTGGCTTGTATGTAACTCTCTTTTTCATTTTTATCATAGCAAACTCATTCATTTTTTTGAAGTTTCACATTTACAGTTAAAATACAGAAATGAAATGTTTTAATTTTTTTTAAAGATATCACTAAGTAATCAGAAATATGTCTGCATGAAATTACTGAAATGTTCATATTCAGCAAAGAGGCCACAGTTTTCACATGAACTCTGTGGAGTAGGCTAAGATAACTACTCTCCTTTTGACTTGTAATAGAAAACATAACTCTGGAGTATTGTAAACACCAGAGTAATCAGTTCAGCTCATGTGGCATTGCACAGCAGGTCAGGAGGGAGTGGGGGTGTAGCCAGTAGTTTTAGCACATTAACACAGCCCATCACAATGGCAGAGGGTTCTTCAGAGAGGGTTTGACACAGAGAACATACGCTGCTTTTTCTTCTGAGAAAAGGCTTCCTGCTCTTGAATGTAGAAGGATTTCATTAATGAGTCATTCCATAAACAGCAGATGGTAGGAAGAGTGTAAACACGTGAAGATACCCATGAAACTAAGACAGAAGGTCAAGGATCCCAGTGGAGTAGTGCAAAGGCTAATAGAGCTAAAAGAAAGCTAACCATCATCTCAGCTGGTGTAAACCAGAGTAACTATTGATAACAGCCAAGCTATCCTGATTTACGTACTCTGGGGATCCCCCCTGATTCTCCCTGAGTGTCAGCCATGTCTCTGCATCCTCGTTTCAGATATTCTGGATATTATCAGTTATGTTTTAGTAATTCATCAGCATAAGGTGTGCACTTATGATCCACAGAGAAATGCTCTGTGAAATTGGAGCATTTCTCCAGGCTGGTTGTGCAAGAATAAACAAAAGAGCTAAGGACATGGTAAATGTCGGGTTCATAAGGGTAAGCAAAAAATAAAAGGAATAGGCCTTACAAGATTTTGTTTTCCACTGAGAAAAATGGGGATGTGAAAACATCTCAGTGGCTGCACAGTAACTTTAAGAAACCTAATCTAGCTGTAAATTACTCTGCTTTTGTACAGGTGGCAGTTTAGCCATGAAGTTCATTGCAAGCTAATTTACCTTGCAGAGATTATCCTGCAGAGCTGCTGGTAAATATTTTTTTTTTTGCAGAAGTAGTAAGCTTTAAGCAGAAAGTTAGTGAATACACTACTGACAGTAATTCCACACATCAGGACTATCATGGAGTATGTTCATGAAGACAAAAAAACCCCAACAAAATAAAAAAACAGATGGTGATTGAAGTAAGTAGCTGAGCAGAGAGTTGAGTAGTCAAGCAATACTGATATGTTAGTCTGTTTGAACAATTTAAATAGTTTTTCATCTCCTTTTGTATTTGGTCAATCATTTTCCCATCTATATTTGATCAGCTACGTTCAGTTCACTCTTATGGTAATGTCTTCTGGATGGTCAAATGTATTATTTGCCACTATATCCAATCAGCTCTAGAGAGGAAAGTAGAAGAGATGGAGAAAATATGCATTTGGAGTTGTACAGAGCATGAAGTTGTACTAAACCATGGACAGGTCCCAGGGGCTTTATGGCATTGTGGAAAGTTAGAACCAGCCAGCAAAAATATTTGAACAGGGGAAAAAAGTGCTTAAATGACGAGGAGAAGAAAATGTTGAGGGTAACACAGTAAAGTCAAGCAGTAGATTATAGTAATGAGACCCATGTTGTTACTGTAAAATGTCATTTTTATGTCTAATTTTATTACTTTTTACCACAAAAAAACAACTCACTTGGGTGGCATCCCTCATTGTCATCCTATCCTTTTGCTTCTTCCTCCCTGTCGGCTTATCTCCAATTAGCCAATGTCCCTCTCAGGCTTTCTGCAGTATGAATTGCTCTGCAGGGTTGGAACATGCTCTTCTGCTAACACTGCTCATAACCTAAGTCGTGCAGCCAGTCTGGCAACCCCAGTAGATAAATAGGACAGAACTTAGACAAGGCTAAAATTCAGCCTTGTCTGCAGTTTGAAGTTGAACTAAGATTTTAATTTGGGACAGTTTTGCGTTTATGGGTGCATGGAATACTGCTGTGCTGGAGAAAAATACAGCAGGAGTGGTCCAGAAATCTCCCTCCTCAAGGACCTTTCTTGCAGTTTAGGAATGAAAGAAATGGGACAGTGATGGGACTGTATGAAAGAATTCATCCTCAAGATTCCATAACTCTGAGCTGATAGCACAACAGGGTGAATCGACATTAAGCTGCTCTGTAAAAAAAAAAAAAAAAAAAAATCTACTCAAGTAACATTTCAGACATCTACTGCAATTTCGCGGACTGCACTTCTCTAAATCCAGGCAGTGCTGTTTCATAGGATGCATACAGAAAGGGTATTTGAAAGGCCAGTCTTCACTGTTTCTTGGTTGTTAAAATAGAGACAAAAAAAAAAGATAAGGGCACTTGAATCAAGCAGTCTCATTACAAGTTTGATTTGGCATTTTTAATGGTCATGAAACACCACTGACTGAATTGTAATTGGTGTTGTGGGTTTTTTTAAATGTCTGAAAGTGTGTAATGATATAACTTCCAAGAGAGATATGACAGTGGAAAACAACATCTCTCCAGCAAATTCTGTTGAAATGCAGAGTAGGAAAGAAAGGGCATGATTATGTTTCTGTGTTGAGCTAGCACCTTCTTTGCAGACAGAGAAGGACCTCCTCAGGTAATATGGCATTTCTGTATAACTGCACATCATTTCACAACCTTGCAACTGAATCATGTACCAATGCTGACTTTAGCATTTAAAAGCACACATATTAGGAGCTTCCCACAAGTATTTACAGTCCTTGAATGGGTTAGGACGTTGTGAGTGAAAAGGAGTACAAAAGGGTTGCTTTCACAATGATGGAATTGCCATAGGCCTGCCCTGGGTTAAAGACACTTTTAAATGCTAATCTGTAGAGTATTGCATACATGTATCCTCCCTTATTTCTCCCTTTACAATTCATTCAGTAGAGGTGCTTGAGGTAAAGATCCCTGGATTTGCACATTTAAGAAGTAAGAGCCAAGTGGTTTTAGTTGAGATTGTGAATCTGAATTTCCACTTCAGCGTATAGGACAAGGCTCCTCTGTTTAAAGAAATTTTTGATTGATGTGACTGTATATTATTTAATTGTGGATTTAGTCTTATGCTAAACAAATGATATGAAAATGTTAAGGCAGTTGTTTTCATATGTACACTCTTCTTATTTCTCTATGAACTTTGACTTACGTACATTAATGCAAATGGCTTTTGAGACAGCTTTGCTTCTTTTCCCCTGCAGAGTGTATGTATTCATGTGCCAAACAGAGATGGAGAAGTAAATTCCTTCTGGAATTTCTCAAGCACCACCTGTTCCCCCCATAACTCCAGTTCTAAATAAGTAGCTTGCCAACAGAAATCAGATGGAAGAAACAGAAAATGTAAAATATCAAGTTTGTCAATAAAGCCAGTTAATAGACCTCAGAATTTATCCCTAAGGCCTAAATGTGCAGGCAACTACATTGTACAGAGGAACTGAAAAGATTTTAAGTGCCCTAAATATATATATGTGTACATATATATATATATATATACACACACACACTCGTATTACATAACTCCCTTCTAAGTGTTCTATTTTATTCCCTGAAGGATTTAGCAATCTTTTTTCTTCACATCCATCTCCTCTTCGTAGTAAAGAATTGATGAATTGGTCAGGGAACAGAACACTGCAAGTTGAATTAGCAGCTGTTCATACAGCCTGAGTTTTGACTATTTAGTGGATGTTCACACTGTTCGTAATCTGCATAAGAAATTTGTGAATATGACCATCTCTATAAAACTTTTCATTCGGCCAACATGAATAACAGTTTGCAACAATGTACAAATGAATGAAGATTAGTTCTGTATAAAGCCCAAGCTTTAGAAAAAGGCTTAGGGTCAGTTTCAAAGAGTACATAAGCCTCATATACAGTAAATCTCATCCAGATAAAAATATCCCAGTTAAGTCTGACTAATAATATTGTCAAGCTCAGTAGTCTAAAATATTGAGTTTAGTCCTTCACTTGGACTAAGATGGGAATTGTGTTAGATGATTTACAGTTTCATGGATGCTGGAAAGAACAGGAGGGTCAAGGAACAGTTTTTCTCTTTCATGTAAACTTCACAGTCTCCAGTCAGACCACATTTAACTTTAACAAATAATGATCTGGCAACCATGATAAAAAACTATCTTCATGTCCATCAAAAAGAACTTGTTAATAATATAGAGGTATAATATATAGATAAAGTTTCCCTGAAGTCAACCTGTAACTGGACTTTGAGATTGAAAAGCTATTTGTGTAAGTTATTTACTTTATAATTAAGCAATTAATTCATCAAAATGCCTTTTAAACCCTATGGCTCACAGATATAGGAGGCAGATACTTTTTGAACACCTGTGTCATAAATTCTCTTGTACCACAGTCATACATAACAAAAATGATAACATTTGTGATATTAGATCTGCTAAATTACAGTGGTATCATCCCTCATAAATCCAAGGAACTTTGTAAAGCAAGCTTTCAGAAGTACCCATATTTTTCTTTTTTTTTTTTAATCTGTGTTTTCTTTATGTTCTCAGCAGTGTTAAAAACAAAACAACAAACCACACCTCATGGGTAAGAGCTGCAACTTCTGAAATCAATCCAAAACTATTATTCTGTGGACATAAACAGACTTTCACTTGACATGGTGCTGAATTGTGGTCAGACTAGTGATATTTTAAAAGGGCAGAGTAAACCCTTTTGATTAAATAATACTTTGTGGTTGCTGAAAATAAATGGGTAGTTAGTTCTAACTACAAGCAGGTAGTTAGAAGATTTCTCTGTTGGTTCAGTGTTTCTTCTCTCATCCCAGTGGGAAGTATGAGTGATATTTTACAGCTTGGAACATGCAAGTACAAGTTACTCCCTGGTCAATGGCCTCTCACCATGATATCATTTATCACTAATCATGATTTTTCTTGCACATATTTAGTTTTAAAGTTTTCCATTCTTCTATTGAAACAATAGAAATATGCTTGTAGACCAAGACTGTAAAAACACATACTGTAGTTTGAGATTTCAAATTTGTTATTTGAAATTATTGGGTTTTTACCAATCATGTCCAAAAGGCAGGATTTCACTCCTAAGAAGCAGTTAAAGAAACAGCAGCTGCAACATCTATGCATTCCTTATCATTCTTTACACCAAGACATGACGAAGTATTTACTTCAACAATATCAATTCAGTTAAGAATTTAGCTGAGCTTTTTTTTTTTTAAAGGCATCTATAGAGGAAGTGCGTATTTTTTGAAGGATGCATAAATTTAGATACAGTCACTGACTGAAGTGAGAACTTTATACTTTTACCTTTTAAAACTGAGAACAGTGATGGTCATATTTTGCTTCTTTCAAAGAATTCACAAAATTAAAAAACCTGGCAAATGTGAATAATTTAATAGTACCATATAATTTTGGATCAAGTACTAAAATACTAAACAATCACAAGTGATTTGACATTCTTTGCTCAATGGTAGTACTATGTACATGTGCAAGTTACACTGTATTATAATTTTGAAAAGCATTTTTAATCAGACAAAGCATGATGTGGCTTTATATTTTAGCCTCAATCTTTCATTTCAAATGCTGATTCTTCTGGTGAGTTTTGTGATGTCTCTTCCTGGACCCTGAGGTAAAAATTATCCAGCCCAAGAATTCTTCAGCTGATAAATGTGATAATGAACTCTTACTTGAACTCTCCCACCTAAAATCTAAATTTTCACCAAATCATCTTGCTTAGCTGATGTATTTGTGTAGAGAAAGAATACAATACCACACAATGAACAGAGGATAAGTGGAGTTATGTCATACTGCTGTTGCAACCTTGATGTTGCTCCATGACTCTTTTAGTATATTCAGTCTGGCAGAAGCTACATCCAATTAGACTAAATATTGATATTTTGGTTGCAGTGAGCTTTTCATTCAAAGACCACTTCTAATAACATATTCCTACTTGCAGGACTTCAGGTAATAATTCTAGTCTCATTAGTTATTTCATAGGGTCATCAAATCTTACCTTTCTAACTTCTCTGGTGGAAGAGAAGACAGCATCTGCTTTTGCAGGGCTTATTTTAGGTGTATCACTAAACTTTTTTGTTCACATCTCAGGGAAACAAAAGACAGTATATACAATTTTAAAAGGTGGTTAAAAATTAAAAAAAAATAAAATTGGGGAGTTATTTCAATCTAATTATATACAAAGTATTTCACTGGATATAAGTCACAAAATGCAGGGTGCCTGTGGGCGACTTCACATCCATTATTCTTCAGTGATTTACCTGCCGTGAGAGAGATGATAAGTTCAACACAGAGAAGGTAAGAAGTAAAAGCTATAAAGCCTAAATGAAAACTTTGTAAGGCATAAAAAAAGATCCTTTTTCAATCATTGAGTCTGTCTCATGAAGGTTGACTTTTGTATGATGGATGAACATGGACCACTACCCTTTACTTCAATATACCCATGTCAGACTACCTCATACAGAACAGTTTTCTTGATTAGTCCAGTTTATGGAGATAGATGTCTCCCTTTCTGGTTAGCAGCCTATATTTTGGTGCCAAACTGTGCAAGTTCTAATCCCAATATCTGAAATAAGCAGTTGCCTGGTGACTGAAGTGTGAAATAAAGTGCCACAAACATCTCGTCTTGGTAAATATTTTTTCTTTATTGAATGTTTTCTTGTTTAGTTATTGAATTTGGAGTTGGGGGGAAAAATTGAGATCAATCATTTTCAGTGTTGGAATTTTTTTAGAAAAATCACTCTGATGCAATCCAGCATCCATTAAACAATATTTTCCTTTTTTCAGTAGAGAAAAATAGAAATTATGACTGAAAGCATTGATAAGAATTTGGATTGGGAAAATGGGGATGGTCCTGTATATCTCAATCCATTGGATATCTCCATTGCCCATTTTTTTGCCATCAGGTGGAATGAATGGCTCTGTTGCATCTGTGCTGCATCCTCTTTACAAGAAATTCACTGTGTGGCTCTGGAACATGCTCAGTTTATACAAATTATTTGGCAATTTTTAGCAGCTATATTCTGACAAATTATAAAACTACAGGGAAAACGAAGGGATTATGAGGACAGAGACAGATACTTTGCTTAACTCAGAGGTGCTACAGTTATCATACAGAATATTTTTGTTTTAAAGAGTAGGGGCACCATTCCTCCCAGCTAGGTCTGGATTATGGAATCTACTTGCAGACAAATGAAAGCTTACCTTTGAGCCTGCAGACGCTGTGTGGCCACAGACTTTACAGCTAGTATATTTTAGTAAAAAAAAAAAAGCCTGTTGGCATGAAGCTGAGTTACTATGGGTTTTTCTCATCTCTATCACTGTATCAAAATGTCAGTTTATGCCCAAAAATATAGCAGCACCCTTTTTCCCCAAAGAAATTATCTTTCTGAATATGTTAAAAAGAAAAAAAAACAACCAAACATCCCTGTTTCTATCGGTAATGTATTTTCTGCTCCAGCCTCTCTGAGAGCTTGTTGGATTGTTGAAGTGGAGTAGGTGATGACTTGGAAATTTCAGTTACATAATGAGTCCAGCACAACAAATTGCTGAAGGTCACTAGGAAAATATTGCTTATTTTTTTTAAATGGTCAGTTTAATCTCAAATACTCTTAAGGAGGCATCTGCTAGAATCATCACTAGTTACTGAACCATATTTCTATTTGATAACATCCTTACAAGAGTGCAAAGAGAAGGTCAAATACACAGTAACTACAGGTCACTGCAATTTTTGTGAGACTGGTGCACAAAGAGGTACACTTAAGGAAACCAAGGAAAAAGAAGAAAGTCTGGAGCTGAGCAGGAAATATTTGTTTCTATCGTAGGGGCATTTCTGAAATTTCAAATGTTTTTTCCTGTTACTGACTGGAGCAAAGAGTCAATAGCTCAATTTATTATTTTTTTTTTTAATCCTAAAATCAGATAAATTGATGAGGGTCAAACACTATGTATATAGTATGTGCATATGTGTGTGTGCATGTGTATGCACATACATATGCACTACATTATTTTCCTGATTACAAGACCATGCCACCACTGCAGACTCCCAGACACAGAGCTGTGCAGCAAAGATAAGGAAGGAAGGGTCAGGATAAAGAAGCAGAGATGCAGAGAGGAAACAGGATGCTTTAGGGCCAGGAGGGTGGTCTCAAATGCTGTCTATAGCCAGTGGAGAACTGGGTCCTTTCAAGTAGCTTGGTGTAGGAACCTGACCTGGTTTTGGGTAGGTGACCCAAAAAAAGGTCCCTTCTGATCCCCTCCTGTGTATCAGAGGGACATTTGTCTTTCAATATTATACTACACAAGAATTAATGGTGAGAGAAAATCTTGAATTCCTCAGCTCTCTTTAATACTATAGTAATATTAAAATTATACCCTGGCACAAGGCAATTAAGTATACATGGCAGAATTAGTGGAAAGGGTAGATTTGATTAAAAACAGCATTTAAAAAGTTTCAAGATAAAATGTGTATTATTTCATATGACCTTGCTATTGCTAATTTATCCATCATAATTTATTAAAGGCACTTTGATAATTATCCACTGAGGAAGAATCCAGGTATGCCAAACAATGTAAGTAAACTCCATGTTCAAGACAAAAGAAGTGGCATAGTTGGGAAAAGCTGAGGCATAGAAAGAAATAGTAAAAGAACAATAATAAGTCATCACGAAGATGTGTTACAGCATGAAGTGAAAGATTTCCCCAAGATCCAATCTTAAAGGAGTTCTGAAAATTAAGTATTGAATTTTTCAGAATTATGCAGTATGCAATGTTTATTGTTGGAAGTATCAAGCAAGAAGCTCACTACTATGATACAATTAAAGAAATGATAGAGGAAAATATTTTCCAGGAGCAAGACTGCTTAACAAAATGCAAGTCTTCACTAAACAGAAGACGAAAGCATCGACAGCCACAGTGAAATTCCAAAAGTTCAGTGGGTCCTGTGAAACAAAATGTTCTTGTTTCAAGCCTAGGGAAGAAAAGATCTATCATCTTGATAACCATGCCTATGCCTTGTGGCATTTCCAGGAAATGATACAGCTTGAAGAGAAACTACTTCAACACTTATCCATCATTTTGTTAAAAGCCAAAATTTCCATATGCTTTTTATTCACCTTTCTCTGTCCCATTGTTTTCTCTTCTGTTTCCTCTGTATTTTGTTTCTTCACATTTAGCTATTTCTCATTGTTTCTCCTCCTCTCTTTTGTTCTTTCTATTTGCATCTCTTTAGAATAGATTGTACAAAGCAGATATTTCCCAATTAATGAACTCCACACACATTACATTGTCTGATAAAGACTGGAATGAGAATACTGCACAAGTACAATAAAGCTTTAAGATAAACTCTGTAAAGGTTTTGCACACCTTTTTTTTTTTTTAGGGAAGGGGACTTTAACTAGGTTTTATGTATGTACATGTTTGCACATGATTACATATATTTATTTATACAAATAATTATTTTATTATGTGTTTTGTCAGGCTGCTGATTCCTGACTGTGAGGCAAATCTAGTAATCCATCAGTTAGCAACTGAATTAATTAGCTCTAACTTTATAAAAAAAATAATAAACTCATGGTTTTCTAAATTGAAGTTCTAGCTATAAGTTAATTTTGGGGGTGTTTAAATACCCCAGTTGCATACTGTTCGTGTTATGAGTTTTTCTCTTTTGTTCTTTTGAGAAAAAGTCTTGCTCATCAACAACATAAGACAAGCTAAATACTGTTTAAACTCCCAGGAGATTAGATTTTTTCCATGTCTCTTAATTATCCAGACATTCTTACAGCCATGAATGTGGTTCTTAAGCCAAACAAAAGTCTAGAATCAAAATAGCATAAGAACTGTACAGTCTCTTTAAGTATTGGTTGATGGCCTTTTCAAGCTTCATACTTTGTAAAGTTTTTAATAGACTGTTTTGCAGGTAGCAAGAGCTGTTTTTAACCATTCAGTTTCTCATATCACTAAAGGGAACTAGGAGCTTCTTACAAAAAAAAAAAAAAAATCTTTGTCTCTGCCAGTCTCTGCTGGTCTGGTTGTCAAGTTATTCAACATGCCTTAGTTTTGGCTTGCTTTTTAGTAATAAAACTCAAAGAGTTATTAAGTGAAGAAGAATCACAAAGAGGAAAGGGGTGGTTTTCCTTCTTTGCAAAAATTTTAATATCTGATCAACAGAAGATAGGCCTTAAAATTGCCTCATGTTATTACCTCCAGCAATATTTATTTTAATTTAAATCAATTCTCCAAAGCTTCAATGTTTTTTTGCAATTTATTGTGATGAATTTGTATATATGTTTGCATGTGTAAAAGAGGGTTGCAGGCAAAGGGAAGAGATTCAATAAAATGTGGTCTAAATACTATAAGGCTTGTGTTTTTATTCTCTAAAATACACTGCTAAAATTCAACAGCAACAAAATAAGGTGCATTTACATTAATATCAATACATACAATTCACTCCTTCAAACCTTGTAGTCTAAATTAGGATGATTCTCCATAGAATTCTCTCTTTTTTTTTTCTATTTACTGGGGAGTTAACACAACTAGCTTAGACTTGGCAGCTAACTTTTATATCAATATGTTTAGTAATAACAGACAAAAAGTCCTCATGGAACTCCATGAGGGTCTTTCTACAGAATGGAATGTGGGTTCTGCTATATAAGAAAAAAGGAAAATTAGAGTATTCCTCTTTCTTTAACATCATCAGGAGCTTAGATGAGAGGATTTGTCCCCTGAGAAAATCTGCTTTATTCTGTAAGTACTCCACTGTGATCTGAGAGTATCTTACCACTTTGTATAACATGACATGAGCCTCTGATGGCATAAAATACTGAAAAACGCCCCTCACCTTCCATGGAGAAACACAACACATTTAAAATAAATTAAGTGTGGGTTGAGCACTCTGCCAAGAGACAACATCCCTAATTGGCAGCTGCTGCTACAGCAGAGAAGGTTGATTAGAGATGAGAGAGTAGCAATTCTCCACAGAAAGGAACTGTCTGATATTATTAAAAATTACCTGCTTGTCACAGATGTTCACTCCGCTTATTTTTAACATGAGTTTGAGTTTGAAACTGGAATCCAAATTTATCATTACCCAACACACAAAGAATGTTTTTGGCAGACATTTGTACACTATCAGCAGAAAATGAAATAAAACGCTTGACAAGTTGTAAAAAATCAGAGTAATATATGAAGGTGTTTGTAAGAGTAGCTTTTCTCCTAGTTTTTTCTGGTGGAGATGGCATAAGTATGCCATAGCACTGGAGAAAAATGGGGGGAAAAAACTCAGGCAAGAATAAGGAGAAAAGGGATAAGGTATAAAAGCAGAAAGAGATATAGTGAAACAAAAGAAAAAAGTACCTTTGATAGTAAAAAAAAAACAGTTGGAAGAAGTTTGCAAAAAACATTTAGAACTAGATATATATACTCTTGAGCTGTGCTTCAAGGAAAGTCAATCTTACTTTTAAAGTAAGGTAATGTTCTTCACTAATGACAGCAAGGCCTGTCTCTCTTCCTCCCATTCCCATGCTTATTCTTTTTACATGTTGATCTTTTTTTAGCTTGGTTTGAAAGACAACATCCCAACAATGTCACTATTTAAAAAATAATGCAAAGAAACCTTCTCTAATGGCTGTTGAGCATAAGTCTAAGACTTGTGTGACTTTGGATACCTTTTGCTTATAGGTAAGGTACTGCATAACATGCAAGTGTTCTTTTTCACTGAATGTCAGAACCTGAAAAGAAAAATAGTGGGATTTAGGAAGTCTAAGAATAAACAAAAGGCAATAAAATGGAAGCTAAAGGGTATCAAAGGATAATAATGGTATTTTAAAGTCTGTGACATGGCCTTGCTGCTCAAGTAGGAGCAAAGAAGAAATATTCTAAATATTTTCATAGGGAAATTATCTTGCATGTGAACATTATCACCCAATGAGCTGCCAGAGTGCTAGAATATAGACACTTTTCTGTTCCTGTTCAGTGCCTATTTAAAAGCTTCAAACATTTCAAATGTAAGCCTCTCTCAATGCTTCAGAGTCCTGATGCTGACTAGTTTTGAAGCTCCTTTTTCTTCATGTACTGACTGCATCTGCTACTCCATCTGCACTCCTCTCAACTTGCAGAGAAGAGGAGAAGTAGGTTACTAACAGTAAAGCAAAAGAGTTTCTTTAAGTGGCTTAGTTTTTTCTGTAACCCATGAAAAACACAAATGTCTACGAGTGACAAGTTTCAAATGAGTATCTGGATAGTCAGTAAACCCCTCATAAAAACCAGAACAATCTAGAGGCTGGTACTTAGCATCAGTTTTATTTTTCTAGTTCCATTTAAGAAATATTTAGCTTTTCAAAGTTATTTTGACATAGTAGGTATAAAAAGTCAGAACCCCCACAGACTTCAAAATCATAACTCAGTAAGATATCTGGAGGAGTCTTAAGCATTAAAGATATTTAAGCATGTAGAGCCATATACGTATTCTAATTACAGTGAATTTACTTCAAGTTACTTTTGTTTAATATCAACACCACTCACAACAGAAACTGGATCATTGAGGCCATTATCCTTCTCCTTTTGAAGGTGATAGCAAAATATGTATTGATTTCAAAAGTCACAGTCTTTTTTTTTTTTTTAATATAGCAAGATGGCCAGAAGTGATAAATAGAAATTGTTGACATTAACAAACCAATTGTGAAATACAATTTTTCTATACCAAAAAAATATCACTGATTATAGCTTTGGAAAACTCTACAAGATAAATTTTTCTCAGTTTAATATTGATGCAAAGAACAGTCTATTACAGCCAAGAACACAGTTGTTTCTTTGCACCTGTTAAAATAGTACTGGTGGAGTATAATATTGCAGCCATAATAATAATAAGTCTGCATATTTGACATGGGTAAAAAAATCCATATGAAAGAAGATGAGAGCTCATGATTTAAGGTTGTTTTTAAAGTATTTTTTTTAATTGTTCAGGTATTTATCACAGCAATATTCAAACCCACTGCTATAAAATAGGAAAGTATAAAGTAAGTTTTTTTCCCATTCATCTAACCTCATAATCAAGAAAAACCAACATAATTAGAGCCCCCAAAGGCTTGCATAACAATATTTCATAAGAGATGGATATGACAAATACCAAGGACAAGAAACTTATAGGAATGAGTAAGGGATAAATGAGAATACTACCACTCTCTTGTTTGCATGCTCAGACATTTTGTTTGGATACCCAAGTGAGAATTTATGAAAAACTGCATATTTGGAGAGAGAGCTTTTGTATATTCTTTTTTTCAGTTTATTTGAGCATTAAAACTATATACACTTTGCTCTCCATTCAAAACCATGAATTTGTATCCATAACTCACCATAGGTACTTGGTGAAAAACATACACTTCACCTATGTAGTCTTCTGTAAGGGAACACATTCAAAAGTCTTTATTATGAAATACTACAATGGGGAAAACATAGCAAATTATGGTCATGAAAAGATCACTAGAAACTTCTTGTCTCTTTTGGTGAGATTCCAGTGCTATTGGTACTTCCATGATCTGTAGCCAGCCAGAGAGCAGCCATGGCACGTTATAGAAATCTGAAAGTTACTTTGTGCTGTAACTTTCCTCCAGGAAATTCCTTTTCTTCCACTTGAGCTAGGGGAGAAAAAAAAAAAGAATAGAAATTGGTGTGATTGGGTAAATCTTTTTCAATAGATAACAGCTTTTCCTTACCTAGTGAAAGTCACTTCTAACACTGACATTCCAGGAGTTTTAGCCAAAGTAAAAGGTGAAACAATAGTTGCTAAAGACTTTAGTGCAGATAAATTTCCTCCACCAATTGAGGTTTATCTTGTCTGGTATAATATCAAATTGTGTAATGACTGCATTTAGTTTGTGAGCCTGATCAGAAGCTATAAACTTAAATGGCTTCTGCTGGCTTTAAAGAATGAGTCTGAATGTTACATATTATATCCTATATAGTAAATGTAGCTATATAAATATATTAAAAGATATCTATTAAGAGGTTTATATATAAAAGCACATATATAATATATGCCATACATATTCTGTTATACATATTTTATACAATATAGCTATGATGTATACTATGTATTATATATTCTAATTGCATACTACTTCATACTCTATATTAATTACTTACTATTTATTATATAATATAGATTTTTTACCTTATATCATAAAGTACATCTGTAGGGTTTCCGAATTTCGTGAGTTCATGTAGTAACGCACATGATTATTGAAAAATATATTTGTGGTATTATTCAGGACACTATGACATGCAGAGCTGATTTATAGGAGCATTCAACATCCAAGATTCTAATTCCAGACTATGTGTTTCCTTTGGAGGCACACCTTCTTTCCTCTATTTTTTCCATATCTTGAGCATGTAACACAAAGCAGTCATTCAATTATCATGAACATTGACAATGAGTGGTATCTGCATTCATATTTAAAATGATGAGTTATCAGAAAGCCCAAATACTTGTTTAACAATGGTTGTCATTTAAGTTAAAATGTTCCTAGAAAATGTAATGGTTTTTTTTTTAGTGTCTGAAATTATTTTTAGTAGATTGCTAATGAATGTAGTATTGAATTATTTTGGTTAAACTTGTTGAATATTGCAGAAGAAGCAAGTAGTAAAATATACAAAGCACGTACAAAGTTGTGCTTTGACATGTGCTTTTAGACTACTAGAGTCTAAGTTGTAGTTTTAGAAGTGACTTACAAATGTACAACCCTGAATCCTGTTTGCTTTCAACAAGATTTAGACACTTAAACTTCACGGTTACTCTTAAAGATTTTACCAAACTTCTAAGGACTAAATAATACAAAACACACAAGTAATAAAAACCCCTACTATGCCAGTCAAAGTATACTTCTTGCTGGTTTTATTCCTGTTTTCCCACAGTTAAAAATAATCCTGACATTGACTGAGTAGGGAAATAAATACAATCTCATCAAACTTGTCTCACAATATGATGAGAAAAGAAAAGACATAGCAGAAAGGCAAAAGAAAAGGTTACTGTGGAAAAAATAATGTATGTCCCTTATGTTATGCATCTATTCTCTTTTCCTTGTACTTCAGTCTTCTTGTTTAAAAAAAAATATATATTATTTTCATGCAAAGTATGCTGAAGTGATACCTTGTGATTTGAAGAGACATAGGTAGTTGCACTTATTTGAGCTGGGTAGTTATATTAAGGTTCCAGAAGTTACTGCTCAATGACCAAAAATAGTGACCTGCAGATTGACCTCACTGTTTCTGCTATGTTATACTTAACTATGTATACCTTACAAACACGGGATCAAACAGCTAGAATAGTGCCAGAAGGAGGGAGAAACATCTTTCAAGTGCTTCACTTCCATTATTCAAGGAAAGGTGCTATATATAAATTTTTTTGCTGAAAATACAGTGTGTGAGCAACCTTGGCAATAGAAATCTTAATGACAGGAATATTCAATGGTGACTTTTACTTATGGCCTCTGCCACAATTAGAGGGTTGGTCCCTCAGAGGAACTTAGGGAAACTAGGAAAATTACAGATGGGGTAATCATGAATATAGGGAAGAGATAGCAATAAAGAAATCCCATATTCAGAAGGCTGTCTCTAGGCAGTGTCAGGAAGAATAGTTTTTGTGTCTTTTGTCTATAAGCTCTCTATTTGTTGATGCTTACAGTAAAAGGAACATTTATCTCATTGTGAATAAGCGTACTGGCTTTCGTTAATTTTACAAGTCATCTTAGGCCAAAATTCATCTCTAAGATTTGTAAATTTATTCCTCAGAAGTCCAAAAGTTAATTCAAGGTCCAGTCGCAGGGCATAAGTTCGTTCCTCTATCTGGCTTAAAACAGTACTTCAGCCATTTCAAAGATTTCTGGGTTAACCTTGGAGTATGAGAGAGAGAATGAAAAGAGATTGAGCACTGTATATAAAATATCATGAGGTGGGAGGGGAGAAGCAAAGTTCTGTAATGTAAATATACCTGCCAGGAACAGGTCCCACAGAATGACAGGAATCCTTTTGTATTAAACAAAAACATCACAAAAATAATGGTTATACTAAAGGCATCACTGAATTTTTATTCTTTGACAAGGAAAAAAATCACAGTAAAGAAAAACCTAGCGATATTTGACCGGAGAAGTTTGATGTTCTCCACCCAGTTCCATTAGTTTCTGTTTTTCCATTCTGGAAAAGGGGACAAAAAAGGTTATGCAGTGAAACATCAGATGTTTGGCTCAACTCCACTAGTAAATCCATCTTCTATTGTACCGGGACTGCACCTCCTTAATGAAAGCACAGATCTTAATAGTACTAAAGGATTCTCTGCCCTTCTTTTACAATTACAAGTCATTATTTTATGTGCATGTAATGTATCTAAAGTACCTCTTAATATGTTGAAACTAGAGACTTAGGCTTAAGGATGTCATTCAGCTTTATGAAGACTGAGTTCAACTTGTTCAGAATATTGTAAATTAAAAAAAAAAATATATGAAGGATGTGTCAGATTCCAGCCATGTTAAAATAATCTAATTCTTTACTTAATTTGATTTGCTCACTATTTTAACCAGGCTACTGCTTCAAAGTCTGTCAGAGTATCAAACTTTTTACCAGAGGTCTTGTAAGAAAGAGCTCAGTGATCGGGCTTAAATTTGAAAGAAACTTATTCCACCTACTGGTTCTCTTCTGGAGATATGGTCTTGTGCCACAGATGTGCAATTTTCATTAGCTTTAATAGAATTCATTTCTGCCCACCCAGAGAACAATTTGCTGCAATGTGTCAGTTAATTTGAGAGAGGATATTTTAGGCTACATGATGACATAGTTATATAGAAGTAACATGAAAATGATTTTAAACATTTTCCTTTAAGTGTAACATTTTAAATGTACATTTATACTTCATAGATAAAGGCCAGAATGGGGAATTTCAGAAAAAGTAGGATAGCTAATACAGAATACTGCAACATAGATATGAAAAAATGTGTGTAAATTATTATGAATCCACAATTTAAAACAGAGAGAAAATCATTAAGTTAACTGGGATCACACAGTGGTAAGCACACTCCTCTATAGGAGTCCTACAATATTCAGCAGGTGCAATTTCACGAAGTGATTTTTGCATCTGACTCTAAAAACCCTGTTGCAGATTACTTGTTTCTCATGTCCATGAAGATAAGTCTGGCTACCTTCACAGGGATTCAGACACACAATCAGGCCAAAGCTGAAAAGAGTTTTGTGTTCCACCATGCTGCTATTTTGCAAAATTTTGGTGAATTCTTTCTCTAACTGCAACATCAAGTCTCTGAAGGAATCAGAAATCAAAAGATAATCACTATTTCTCAAAGAAATACTAGGGTTATTCTGGCTTCTTGCATCATCATCTTGGCCATCCTTGCCCCCAGCAGGTAAAATCTCCTGACTGAAGTAACGTTACTGTAGAAAGTGGTGTGGGTAGTGATAGTCAGTATAGTGAATTAGATTTGGCTTTGGGGTTTTCAATCCCTTTCTGTATTTCTATGATAGTTCTGTCAAATTGTCATTGTACAAGCCTATGCTCCCTATAAGTACCTAGTATCTAATGTAGATGCTGGTAAGAAAACAGGTAATTTAAATGCATTCAAAGGTGGATACAGTGGTGAAAGAACTGAAAACTTGTCTTGGAAGACAAGCTCAACTGAAAGAGTTACATATAATCTCTGGAAAGCAGGGACTATTTTACTTCTCTTCTATAGGAAACTCCAGCAGTTTAAGATTACTGCAATATTGTAGGCTCTATAGGATGGGGGAAGGACAGAGTGGAACTTTCTCAACATACTTAGGAAAAAAAAATCACTTTTGTTTCAGTGAAACTTTCAACTATAGTATTTTGATAAACATATTTTTATATAATGCTTCAGGATTTTAACTCAGAATGCTTAGGTGAAGCTGGCATGCCTCTTTCCTCAAATAAAGGAAATAAAACACAGATTGCCCCTAAAAGTACATAAACTTATAGTACTCCTCAGTGGTATTCTATTTAGTTATTTACTATCACAATTATTAACAGGCTCCAACTATGTGTTTTGCACTGAAATGAAAAATAAATATTAAAAGTTCTACAATATTAGTACCTGTCACTTTCAGGCTACAGGTAAAAAACAAGGCAAGAATACTTATGTGGATGAAACAACTAAAAATACTGCTCAGATGCACAATAGCAGCTCATTATGCAGTGTAGCCTGCAGACTGAAAAATGGCAACTGTGCACAAAAATACCTTTTTAAAAAAACAAATGGGTTAGGATATCTTTGCTTCTAAAAGGCAATAAGGGCCATATTCACTATTATTTTGCATAAGCTTTAGTTAGATCAGTTAATGTGCTCAGTCTTTGAACAATGAAAACAGTTATTTTCTGGTAGCGGTGCTTTAATATCTTTTCACACAAATATATTTATTTCTTCAAAACATTCAGGAACTAACAAGACAAAACACTTAAGAAAATATCATCATTGTAAAATCCTAAGGTAGCTACAAAACCAGACTTGTTTCATTTACACTTAGAGATGAAGGATGAAATTCATCTATTGGGAAGACCTAATAATACCAGTTGATTTCAAGTGAGACTCAAATCAGGACTAAACTCAGCCCCATATAACATTTAGCCATTATTTTGGCACTCTGCAGAGAGAAAATCATAACTTTTGTGAACTCATTAAAGTTTCAACCACCATGACTCAGATTTCATTGATTTCACTGAAAGCAGATAGCTAGGTGCAAAAATTAATCCCTGTTCCTTAAGTTTACATCTATTTCTGTTGAAAGCTTCAAAACATCTACCTCCTTATCTGTAGACCAGCATGGGAAAATTTCCTCACAAGTCACATCTTTTTCCATTTGTGTACTGGCATATTTAGTAATTCTCTGTGCCTTCTTTCCACGTTCTTATTTTTATAATTCCCTGGAGAATAAGGAAATTCACAACCTTGAGCTTCTTTTTCACTATTAATCCTGTACTCCAGCTCAATACAAGATATTTTACTGGCTTCTGCCAAAGAAAAATGAAAGCTTTCTAGCCACTTCCATTTAAATGCAGAGTTATTTTCACACAGAAAATTTCCTCAGTAAGAAGAACCACAGGTGTAGTGGCTTGTAGCTATCATTACTGTGTCATAGCTATATGATTAGATTGTGCTTTTCAGAAGGCAAATGTAAACTTTCCTAATTTATCTTTACTTATTTTGAAAACCATAAAGAAACCTTGCCGTTATATAAAAGCATTTCAACAGAAGTTTATTTTCTTTTCTGTCTCTTAGCCACAATAACACTACATTTCCTTGTTTCATGTTGTTGCTGTGATAATCTCTTTCACATTTAATTACATTAAAATTCTTCATTTATCTTTGGAATGGTATTCAGTGACATGGGATTTACAATAAATCATTCTTATTCTCCCTATATATAGATTTCCAAAGGATATGTATATATTGGGCTTTTAGTCTTTTGTTCAGGACTCTCTTCTGGCCAGTATCACCAAAATATTTAGTCAAAATACTGGGCAGCACAAGAAGCATAAACCGTATTTAGTTTTCCCATCCATAGCAATGTATTACTGAGGAATGAAAGAAAATGGAAGGAGATTTACAATCTTGTCTTTGTATTGCATGACAGAAGTCCCCAGGACAGATGAGAGACTGGAAAATGTAGGCCTGTTTTCTATATTTGATGGAAACATATACAGTGAGATTTCCCTGGGCTGCCAAGGGAATGATACACAGTTCGAATGTGAACTTCTCCATACTATACCAAAATAAAAGTTGTTTTTAAATAGTAAGTAGGATTCTGCTCCTTTGCATGTGTTTATGATGTATTTGTTAGTTATGAAGCAAGGGTACAGCAAAACCTCAATAAACCTTAATCAGCTTTACTGTAATAATTTTTTGTAGATGTATTTAAAATTGCAAGAAATACCAATCAAACATGAAACAGACCGTGGAAAACTATTTTGTATGAAGTGGAAGTAATTTGGGGCTGGAACAAAGTCAAAGAAATACTGTTCATCTTATTAATAAATTATGGGGTGAATACGTATTCCTGTATTTAATTTTTTTCTTTCTTACATATGCAAAAATATGCTACCTTATCTATTCTAACATATCTTCTGGTCTTCCACAAGCAGAAAGAAAGTTGGAAGCATGTTGGAAAAGTAAATAGTGACTCATATTTTTATCTCAAGCTGTTTCATTGTGCTGTCTCAGTTTAATTAAGTTTCTTGCTAACATTTTCAAAGAACTTCACTGAGAAAGTCTGCCCCAGAGAGCATACAGCAAGAATAACCAGAATCAATATAATGACACCAATGTGTTCAGTCTTAGTGTAACCACAACAGATAGGACAATGCAAATAAGGTTTCTTGAATGCCATTAAATTCAAAAGACCTCTCAGAATTTTCACAGGTCTCAGCTGTACTCACTCTATGAGTTTCAGAGTATAGCTACCTGAACAACCTCTTTGACTTACTTAATATTGTAACAAAATTTAAGACAAAAAACTAGAAAAGCTCTAAGCTAACACAGCCTAGAAAGTTCAGACCTTATTTTGATGTACAACCATTCTCAAATCAAGCACCCAGACTAAAAATTTAGGATTACAACTGCCATCTCAATCTAATTTCTGAGCTTGTCTTAATTAGAACAAAAAAGGGAAAGAAAAAGCAGAATGAAAATTCTGCATATTTGAGAGTCTATTCCCATACCCAAAAGCCATAGAAACAAATTACAAGTTCTCATGAACTAGAGCTACTGCAGTGTTCACTGCTATTTAGATCCCAGGAGCTAATTAACTACTCAAAGACTTTCAAGTAGATCAAGCCAATCAGGAAAGGATCTCAGTAAGAGACTTCCAGATATCGTTATAATGCCAGAAGCAGAGTTAGAGCTCCTTTATCAAGTAAGGAGAAGGTGATGAGGTAAGTGAAGATTTCTTCATGGTTGTGAGGACTGATGTAGGGGGTTTTTCCTGCATTCATAAGTAACACTAAAACAAGAGGCTGACTTGATCTAGCGTATGTAGAAACCAGTACCAGGAGTCTCCTTTTCATGTCAGAACAAAGATATGAAGGTAGAATTATAAAAGTAAGACAACAGCTACTGAGATTGTTGTTTCAATTACCATATGCATAATTACCTTCCATCTGGGTAAGTGTTACAGATATGTGTGTATAGTGCAATTAAACTTGAAGTGTTCGAAAAGATTTTTAGTCCTCTAGGCACGATTGGGTGTCCTAAGAGACTTGAGGGGAAAGAAAATGTGTCTTTTACTAGAAAACATTTCTGTATCTCTGAGGATGTTAGCTGAAAGCAGAAATCTCTAATTATTAAGAATATAGCTCTGAAAGCTATACAATCAGGTACGTAAACAGCTGACCTTGTGACCTTAGTGACTGTAAAGAACAATCTAAATACAAAATGCATAAGTACTGAATTGACTTCTATGAAAATCTAAGCAAAAATTTTCAGCTGGGCATCATGTACATAACAATGATGTAGTGAATGGTATGAGCAGAATTTTGGAATGAAAATTATAATTCCTAGGAGAAAAGCTGAGAACAAGTGCTTTCTTTGAAATTATACCAGTACCCACCCAGTCTACAAACTTACGTCACATGTACTTCACTACAGCTACATGGTTACTGGCTTTTTCTTGTTTAATAAACTTAGGTTTTGACATGTCTCCAGTTACGTCTGCTGATCAGTGCGTTGCTCTCACTTTACAGCAGTTATTCTTTGCATCCCAATTTATGACCTGCAAGTAAGGAAGGAATCTGGGAAAATCATATGTTCAGCTGTGCCCTGACTGTAGATCCAGAGTTCACTTCCTTTTTCTAGAGTTCTGATGTTCAGACAAGTTTCTCTGAAGCTCACTGAAACACAAAAGCTTTGATGGAGCCCTGAACCATGAGTGTGGTTCCTTAACCAGGAACAGATGGTGCTGGGGTGTGTTCTGGTTGACCTGAAAGTCTTAATGTATGAATGACTTAATACAATAAAGGAATCTTCAGGTTTTATAAATCTTCTTGGTGTTTAAGTCCAAAAAACAAAAATCTATAGCCTACTGGTATGTTTTTGCTTTAGAAGGATTTTCTTTTAGAGAGTTTCAGCTTATTTTCAGGAAGTGTCTCACACTTTCACAATCAGTGCTGCACTGCTTAGGAGCATTCCTGGACTGCACTGTAGTTCTTCTGCAGATGTAAGTGATAAATGGCCAGTGGATTTTATATGGATAAATAGAGACTGTTAGATCCACCATGACATGAATTGTTAGTGGGAACTGTAAGGACTGGAAGAGAAATAAGTCGTTGTAGAGAATCTATGGGATCAGTTTACAGGGCACTAAGCACCTTATAATGAGTTTCAATTTGAACAGGACTCTACCATGTTAGAACTTATAATTTGAGGATTTTGAGATGTTCAAATTAAATTACAATAGCTGCAAGCAGTGTGCAAACTGTTAGAGCTACTCAGTTGCAAAGCCAGGGGATTTGATAATGTATACAGTTTTTCCCTGGAGGCCAAAAATGTAATTATGAAAAAGTTCTGAACTGAAAAACAGTCTTGTCATCTGTTTTCATGAGAGATAAAAGATCACTTGAAGGTGAAGAGGTTACAGATAAGAAAGAAAATTAAATTTAAAAAGTCAACATGACCAACTGTATAGCTACTGAAGAACAGTAAGAACAAAATTAAATATTATAATTAGAAGGGGAAATCATTCTACCTTTCCTAGACATATGCTATTAAAATATTTAATTCATGTCCTGATTAATTCACTGGATGGTGTGAAGATTATTATAGAGATGATAAATCAGTAGATTAATATGTATTCAGCAGGGATACTTGAGGTAGGACTGAATGAAACTCCCTAGTTCAATAGGAGACCAGTTAGACCCTTCTCACTATATTGGGTCTAGAGCAATATATTTTCTTTTTACATGTGGTTCTAAATTATCATACTGGCTTAACTGCAGATCAGGGTAATATAATGATTTGAAACAAGCTTCTGGTGCAAGCAGTTTTAGCTATTCGAAATATTTCCTCCCAAATTTTCTGAAGAAATCTCTACATATACTTTGGTAAATGAATTCTTCTTAATTCTGTAATTAAAGATGATACTGTCCCTAACCTTTCCTCAGCAGATCACATTCCCTTATATCTGGTGAAAAATATATCCTTCAGACTGTCACATGTTTGTGTTATTCCATTCATTACATTCAGGTGTATTAAATGACCTCAAACTTTGGAGTTGTAGTTTGTTGCAAAGTGTCGTGGTTTAACGCCAGCGAGCAACTAACACCACGCAGCCGCTCATCCCTTCCCCCCCCCCCCCAAGTGGGATGGGGGAGAAAATCGGGGGAAAAAAAAAGTAAAACTCGTGGGCTGAGATAAAAACGGTTTAATAGTACAGAAAAGAAGAAATTAATTATAATGATAACACTAATAAAATGACAACAGTAATAGTAAAAG
>JANZLQ010000056.1:13255432-13281429 GCA_026212715.1 Elanus axillaris
TGGCCACCTGGGCACACTGCTGGCTCATATTCAGCTGGCTGTCAACCAGCACCCCCAGGTCTTTTTCTGCCAGGCAGAACTTACGCTTTAGGACTGTTACAAGAAATTATGTATCCTTTCTTCACAATCCTGTGAAAACACAAAATCTTTTAAGACAGGGACTCATTTGACCTCCAGTTAATTTGAATAAAAAGAAATACTACAGGTTTCCCAGTTCCACTATATGTAATTCTGGGTGAATGGTGATTTTACCTTGAAGTCATTCAATTATTTTACAAGCAAAAATTAGAATTAATACATAATGATTTTCATATAATTGATGTGTAAAGGATTGCAAGTACAATTACAATAAAAATTACTATCAGAAAAAATATGCTATTTTAGCCAAAATAAAAATTTCCTAGAATCTTCTTGCAATTACAAGATCAGGTTAGCTGATAAAATCCACATAACTTTGCATTTTCATACACATTCAATTTAAATAGCTTAGATACTGCACTGTGATTAAAATGATGAAACAATATGCCCAGATAGTCCAAAGACTACATCAGTCCTAGTAGGTCAAGTCAACCAGCCAGCAGCACAATGAGAAGCCACATTAAAAGGATGGAGTATGGAACAGTGAAGAAATCCTTAACTTTTTGGAGATCCCTTGGCTGCTTGCATATGGTCAGGTGTTTCTTAAAATTTGAGGCATGACTGCATGTCGAGTTCAAAGTCATTTATGTAATATTGAGGCCTGAGATTAATATTGGATGTTAGAATTATATGGTTAATAAAAACCTAAATAGTGTGTGACATTTTAAAATAAACTTCAAAAAAGGTCTTGTTCTTTATTTCTTTTCAAATTAATGAAAACATTTCCTTCATTGTTGCCTACTGCAAGCAACACTGGGGTTTGTGTAATTTTGTCCTTGCCATTGCTAGATTCAGGGACAAAGAAATACATTTTTTATCAGGGGCTTATTATCATACATAGGAAAAACATAAATATGCTTTGTTCTTGCTACTGCCATGTGGACAAAGATGAATGCATTTTTCTGCTAGCTTTGCTGCTGTTGCCAAGCAGAGATGAATATTATCTTATCTTTTTTGTTGTGCTTAACAAAAACCTGCCCCAAGATGAAGCCAAGGCCAAGGGCAGACAAATATTTCATATGGAAAGAAAGATAAGTAAATATTCACCATAGGGATGTTTGCTCCTGCATGGGAATGCTAGTGAGAACCATGTGAAGAAAACAAGTGTGTTTACATCTTTTTGATTCTCACTTTAACATAGCATTCTCATTAGGAGCACTGGTGCCATTTTCCACTATCTGGAAACATCCTGTCAAGCATTCCTGCTCTGTACTGAGTTAGTGCAACTGCCCTTTACTCACAAAGAGTGCTTAAAAGAGTGGGTACATTATGCCAGATACAAGAACTCCATTATATTATTGAGAAAAAAGGAAAACAGTTTATATTGTGTTCAAAGGAATAATACATCTTTCCCACTGAGCTTAGCAGTCCAGAAGTTCACATTTTAGGAGTCTGGTGCCACAGCCTTTATTCATCCAAATTACTTAAATAGAACTGTTTTTGTGAGAAAAAATGCTTTCAACTAGACTTGAAGATAAAATTCTTATCAACTCCTTGATATGAACTGATACAAAGATAAATTTCAAAACCCATCCATTAGATGGTCAGGAAAGTTCAAATACATAACTGCATTTGCATTTTCTGGTTTCACAGCATTTTGACCTGGGGTTTTGTTCTAGTTTGTGAGTGAAGAGAGCATTTACAAGGACTTTAAAAGCAGTCAGATTGTATCTCAGGATTTTATTATATCACTCTTGGTCTAAATACTGCAATATCTCTGGGGAGCTTCCACTGAAAAGCAGTCTATGTATATGTATATGTATATGTGTATGTGTATGTGTATGGATTTGTTTGTGACTTGAGTTCTCTTTGAAACGACTTCGGTTTGAGGTGATTGGATATCCCTTATCTGACCATGCCTTTTTTGTAAACCACCTCCACTAGACCATCACTGCTCTGATTGATTAGTTTGATTTTAGGTCTTTTTTTTGTTTTGGAAAAGATAGATAGAACTTTCCAACTGTACCTGAGTATTTGTTATGGTGGTTTGAAGTCATGATTTACAAGCATTCAAAAGAGTCTGGACAGTGTGCTAAGACTTACAATTCCTACTTAATAATTTAGTAAAGATTATGTCCTTAAAAGGAAACTTATTTGACCTTATATTTATTATGGCTGCAAAACTAGCTAATTGAAAACACTTTCCAGAACTTCTATACACCTTTAATAACAGTAGTGTTAAAATAACACCTTGATAATAGATAACATATATAATTTACTTAATAATAAATAAGTAGGAAGCAAGGAAAACCAAGCTGTTACAAGCCTTTATTGCCAAACATATTATCAAAATATGCTTTGCTCACCCAGCTATTTGAATTCTTTACACCTGAATGTTAAGGGCTCTGCTTTGAAAACAGTGACTATTGCTTATTAAAAATAAATAAATATATAAATTAACCAAGAATGCATCTGATGTTATTTATAGCTACATTATGACAATCACTGCTGGCAGCTTAACTTTCATTTATGCAAAGTTTATGCACATAAGACTTTAATAGTTCTAGAAGAAAGGAACTAAAAATAAATATAATTTCAGCAGTAATCAAACCATTACTATATTTTGATGGCACCATTTCAACTATTATTAATGCCACATTTCCAAAAGGTCATAAAATGAATGTAATGTTTTTCAAGAAAGAAAACACAATAAAAATGATGAATATCAAAGGGATAAACTAAGTAATGGTAGACAAATGCTCAGCACATTAAAATCCAGATAGAATAGTTGTACTATGACATGTCTTACTGTTCCAAATGAGTGAATCTCCTGTGGCTGAACTCTATTTAATCTCACTAAAGCTCTGTAAAAGCCATGAAGTCTGCTCTTATAGCACCAAAAGATAGGTGGATACTGTGCAAACCCTCAACAGATGAAAACTGACATCCTAACAGCATCATGAGATGTATGAAAATTTACACCAGAAGGAGATAATGAACATATTCTTCAATAGTGTCAGCTATTCTTAACTGTGTGTGAAACACATCACAGTGGCCTGAAAACTAGCAGTACAGAAAAACATTCTGCCTTATGTCAAAGAGTTTTCACCAAGCAAATCTTTCTTCTTTTATCAATATTTTTATATAAAGAACACAAAATGGCATTTTATTGTCCAGAACAAGAAGTAAAACCAAATATACATTTTATCAATATTGTTTCCTAGACGACTCAGTCTTATGGGAAAACTTGTTTGAATTTCTTTTAATTTTCTTTATTTCTTTCAGAGATGCTGTGTCAGGAGCATAGAAATTGATTAAAGCAGTTCTGGAAGATAAACTTATCCATAAAAATCTTCAAAAGTTGTGAAGCTCTTTTTGCCTTTCTTGGGGTAATTTATATTATTTTGGTTAGGTTTTATATCAGTTTGATTTAAACATAGAATTTCAATTGTCTCAAAAAAAAGAAATTGTAATGGTGATCTGCATTCTTTGTTAAATTTCACAGAAGCAACAACAAGAAACCTGTAGATTTTTGCCTAAAAAATTTAAAAACTTGGTCTTAGCAAGCAAAGGAAAAAAAATCCTTAGTTCCCATTAATTTTTAGTGGAACTAGATCTCTCTCACAGGTATTCATTTCCTTTTGTGAAAGTCAAGTTATTCTGAGAAACTAATAAGCTTTATATTTCCTGAATATTGCATTAAATGCTTAACATATATTTTAAATTTCAATAGGCAATACTTTTACCTGGCAACAGGAAAATAATGCAGTAAAGCCCCAGGCAAGGTACTATTACATGGTGGAAAGTTCCAGATTTTTCTCCTATGAACAGAGGTATAACTTCAAAGTATATCCATTTATATCAGTACTATGGGGTAAAGAACATAGGGAAAATGATTTATATTCATAATTTGATGAGGATTTTATTCAAGTAAAGGCTGTAGACTCAAATTACAAACATATGCAGGACAGTTTTTCTGTGGTCTAGTACATTTTAAAAATGTTTTTTAAAAAATTCTGGTTTTACATGGATAGGAAGCATAGCTGCTGGCTACCAAGTCTGCATTGACCACTGAGGATTTTATTCAGCTGCTGGTCACTAGCACCTGATGGTATCTTAGATGCCTTAGAGTATCAGGCCAACATCATGGGACTGGACTGTATATATCACCTGTGAAAAAAATCAGATATTCTGAAGCAGAAGCTGTATAGGATGCAGGAGTTTTGGGGCATCTCAAATGGCAGGAGATGTCTATGGATGGCTAACTGAATCAAGTACCAAAGTTTGAGAAACATTTAAAATTGAAGATAAATCTTGAAAATGTAAGTCCATTTTTTATGTCATTGTAAATAAAAGGAATGCACACAATATTTCCTGATATTCATTTTCAAATAATGGGGGTAGGGAGGAAGAAAAGTGATTTGCTAATTATCCTGTAAGACTTATGAAGGCATTATAGTAAGCACTACCAACAAATTATGTAGATTTTCCAGTTTAGATTCTAGTCTCAAGCAAAGCCCATTTCAAGGAAAACCATCTTTTTTTTCTATTCATGAATAATAACCAGTATAAATCAAATTAAAATGTATACCAAATGGATAAAACCCAAAAAAGATTTCAAAGTAATTACTCTGAATTAATCAGATTTGATCTGTAATCTGGAATACTGGCTACTTGCTGCAGAACTTTTCCTCCCATTGAACTAACTCCAGCCCATTGAAATGACGTAATCTAGGTTAACAATAATGAAGAAATGGCTTTTATCCCTGAATAGTAGCTAAACTCTTTCTGGTACATATTTCTTTCAGCCATATATCAGATTGGGTACTATCAACAAAAGAATTATTTCATTCAAAGAATCGTGTACCTTTTAACTACAACTCAAAAAAAAAAAAAATTCAGGCTGCCTGAAATAAAGGTAACAAAATATGGTACCTTTTGCTAGTAAAGAGGCTATTCTACCACTGACACAATGGTTTTCAGTAACTTTTAGGACTTAACCTTCACCCCACACACCTCCTATACAGTTGCATCCATAGCAGTACCACAGGTAACAGCATAGTGAAACACATACATATATAGACCTGTGGGTAGCTGAGAAAACACAGGCCCTTTTTTGCAAAACTCAATGCTTTAAATAGTTTCTCATCCTAGAAGCTAGGAAATGTATGAATATGACTAACATATAAAATATGCATGGCAGATTAAAATTAATATGGATTCACTCTGCAAAGGTGAAAGACCATCTGAAAAGAAGTATTGTGTGTACCAAACCACTTTGAGACAGAAGTATCGATGTAATTTAAGCAAGTTTCCCATTTACTGTGCTTTGGTCTGCATTATGAAGCCTTCTCAGAAACTAGAAACTAGATTTTTTTAACATCTTTTTTTAATGAAACTGAAGTAGAAGATGGACTCCAGGAATAAGATAATGCACTCCAGCTGCAAGTAGGCATTGGGTCTTTGGAACCAAGCTACAAATGGTCTGAAGTTAAAAAAAAAAAAGTAAAATCAAATGAAATGTGTATAGTGTAGACACCATAAGTATAAGAATGAATTTTAGGAACATCTCGAAGGCCCTAAAAGAGTTAGTGATATTGCGATATTAAGGTCTGATATTTGAATTAGTCTGAAGCCAGGAGTAACTACTGCATTCTCAATGTCATCAAACCATTTTTTAATGTTGATAGCTGACAAAATGTCAGATCTTGAGCTTACTATTAACCCATGACTGAATAGCCTCCCCTGTATCCCAGCCCACAATAATTGAGAGCAAGGGATTCCAGTTAGGGAAGAAATACTTTGAGATGATATCTTAAATAGATTATAATGATTTAAAAGCTGCTCAGAAGCTTGGAATTGTAGACGCATTTCTATTTGATTACTCAACACAATTCATATAAGACTATTAAAAATGCACGATAAATACTTCTCAATTAACTACAAGGACAAGACCATCTCATCTGTGTAACAAAAAATTTATATAATCTAAATACCTTTACATTTAAAGATACCAAGCTGACTTTTAAAATGTTAAAAAGATTTTAATCTGCCTCAGTTCTTATCTATGTGGGTATTTTTTTCTTGTTGACAACGAAAGAAAATAGTGGAATTAGGTTCATATATGACAAATGATTTTCTAAATAAATAAGAACTAGGTTTAAAATTCTATCTAATTTTCTGAATTCTTGAGGAACTCAAAACATTAATCGTACATTACTGATTCAATGAGGAAGTGCAAGCATTCAAAATCCATGGACCTGCATATATTCAGGTAAGTACCTTGCTCACTGTCTTCAAGGGATGAGTGAATATAAGTAGTCAGGACAGCAGTTTCTAACATAATTGCATGAACAAATGTCCAGAAATTAGGCCACTCTTTACTGGGGAGTCCAAACACCTTCCTGCAAATGTACAGGAGTGACCAGCTGTACAAATGTGTGTGGAGCAAGCACTCAAAGAAGAAAGGCTTATTTACAGTGCTTGGGACTCGTCTGAGATTCATACATTCACTTCTAAATCTCCTTGCCTTTTCTTTGGAAGTCCTGTTATGTGGAAATGTGTATTTGATAGCTAAATAAAGGTCTTATTGCAGGCATGCATTTTATGTCTGAGAATGAAATAAGTAGAAAGACTGGAAAATATGTGAACTCTTTAGATAATGCAAAAGCAGAAAAAAAAAAAAAATCCTTGACTTCAAGAGCCTTAGTACATGATCACTTACAAAACAAATATTCATGTGTACAAGATAGCTCAAAGAATTCTGGTTATTGGTGAATAACTTTCCCTTTCTTTGTTATCAGTGCATCTTTCAACTGGAAATAACCAAAATGAGATGCTGACTCCAGCCATATTGCTTTAGCGTTCTTTTTGCATTGATATAGCATCACTTTTGAAAACATGCCAGGCTAAAATAAGCACCCCACTTCTCTGGCTTGGAAAATCTGGATCCCCCATCTTCATCACTTACCTGAGCTGGGATTTATGTAGCTTTTGGCAAGCACAAATGAGGCTTCCCCCCTAAATACCTGAACATATGTTTAAGCCAATCATATGCACAGATAAACACGCATTTGCCAAATACCATTGATTTTACTGGCTCGTATAAAAAGATACATAAAATTTGGCTTCATATCCTTTTATTTATTCTCATGCTGTCTACTCCACTATTTAAAAATATTTCTCCCTTCAGAATGTATTATACATGACCTTTATGCTTGTCCATCTCTCCTGAGATATAATAAAAACATGATAGAGTTCCCATACTCATTATTTGCAAATCTGTATAACTAGTACTAATCTTATACACTTAGCTAACAAATACTATTTAGGAAGTTCGGGGTTTGGGTTATTTTTTTTTACTGTTAAGTTATTGCCTAGTGAGAACTTACGCTACAGTGTACCAGAGTGAGCATCCATTTTTTTGTTCATACTGATTCAAATACCCTGAAGTGCTTTATTTTACTCATAGAGCTCACTGGGGTTCAGCTACAACATCTAATCTGTATACTTAATCATTTCATTATTAGTAATTCCTACACAGCCAGCATCTTCAGTTTTACATCAGTATTTTCTAATTTTTCCTATTTAAACCCCATTTTATAGTTGCTGGAAGATTCTGGGAAGTAGTGATCAGAAAGGGAGCGTGCAAATCCACATAAAAGACTCATCTGCTACAGCCATGCCAAAGAGTGTATGTCCCAGGTCCACAGTGTACCTACCACAGGTGCTATACTCTGAAACGGGGGAAAAATAGGTAAAACTCAGCATACAATTAATCATATTTTAAAATACTAAGAAATTCTAGAGTTCTTTAAAATTAAGATTTGAACATAACTGACATCTGAAATATATTACATACATTTGTGAGTTCTAAATTACGTTAGCAAGCCTGAAATGAAGAAAATACATCTGCATCCATCTGTTGGTATAAAAAGTTCTGAACAAACACAGAGATCTATGTTATTGAAGATATAACTGATCAATTCAGAGCCAAAACTGTGGTTCTGATGAGGGGACTTGGAAAAAGAGAAGTTTGACTACAGAACAGTAGAAGTTTTTTTATCACAGGTTCTACTGTAATAGAAAATGAAAGTTATCAACCACTTTTCCAGTTAATAGTGGTGGCCATATGGGATGAGCATGTGCAGAGCACCCAAAACTTCTCAGTGTTGCAGAATCCATTTTTTTACATGCAGTACATGCAACCCTGACAGAGCTGTGGCTGTTGTCCTGCCTACTGATAACTTCTGAGTCTTTGGCTTCAGCTGCCTTCTCCTGATTTGCTCTCTGAGTATAACTTTGGCAGGGGAGGGAAATAAAAACTCATCAGCATACCTTTATTTTACAAAGACAACAACAGTGTTGAGTAATGACAGCTTATTTTCCTGTAAGAATGTTTTGAGATTTGTATTCTTAAATAATTTCAGAAAATTAAGTAGAACTTTAAAATTTATTCCATAATTAGGAATTAGGAGAAGACAATGTTGCAAGAGCTGGTAGAAAGAAATCCAAAGTAGAATCACAGATGATGAATCATAGAATAGTTTGGGTTGGAAGGGACCTCCAAAGATCATCTAGATCAACCCATGCAATGAGCAGGGACATCTTCAATTTGATCAAGTTGCTCAGAGCCCAAACCAATTATTCAGTGGTGATTTATTTCAGAGAGAGGTGTAATAGAATGAAATAGAGGAGATTCAGACTGTTAGGCCAAAAAAGTTCTGAATAGTACAGGTCATGGGTTCATTCAAAATGTGTTTTTTTTCTGAAGAAACACACTCTGTGTTATTGGGGGCCATCAAAGAAAAAGGACACCACTGCATTGCTCTCCTTTCTGTCAATCAGTGTACTGCTGCCTGCTGTAAAACCCAAAAGACAGGTTAAAAAAAATTCCTCAGTTTTCTGGTCACAACAGCAAGTTGGCTGTGATGAGGTCACCACCAGTAAGTAACTGTGTAATCACGGCATAATGCATTGCTAAAACCAGAAAGATAGCTATGTCTCTGAAGTTTTTAGTGAAAGTGTTTAGTTGAAAGTACCGCTACAAGTTGCTTAAAAACGTATGTCTAGGCCGCCACCTTATTTCTAAGTCTTCTTTCTTAACAGTAAAAAGAGCTGTCCTTTTAAAAAAAAAAGAATTATTTTTTCAGATATTGAAATTTCAATAGACTTAAGTCTACGTAGGAAACTTAGAGGCTCCTAGAATATACCTGTCCACTTAGAAAGCTGGGGTCTGCACAAATGACCTGAATATTAATGGTACTACTGTTGGTTTTGGCAATGATCTCATCATCGCATTTACTTCGAAGAAAGTAGCAATAACAAATTCTGTCTAGGAAGACACATGGCAGACCGATGATAACTACAGAAAATCATCAGGCCATATAAAGAACTCTTAAATCCTTTTGATATTCTGGACAACTCCCTTTCTCCAGTTCTAATTAAGGATATTAGTTATATTCTTAGCAAGAAAACAGTTAAAATCCTGCGTACCATCACTTTTTAGATTTTATTTTGTGGATGAAAGTTGAGCTAGCTGTTGTCTACATAGCCAAGAAAGGAAGGAATGAACAAACAAACAAAGGACATAAGAAAAAAATGAAGGAACAAAGGGAGGGACAAAAGAAGGGCAGCATTAGGAACATCTGAGAACAGAATGAAACTTGGATAGAATAAAGGTAAAGATAAATGAACGAAGCTGAGGTGGTGACTGTGTGGACATTTAGGATGGGTGACTGGCTCCTCAGACTGAACACCTCACTTAGCGTACACGAAAGCATTCCACAAAAAATATTCTGCATTTCTTCTCATTCTTTCTGTATTCAAATGCCTAAGTTTGGAAGCAGACACTCCATGGTTCTGTGCAGCAAAGGGTTGTAACACCCATCATCAGAATTACAAGAAAATGCGTTTCTCCTTCAGTAACAGCTGTAGGAGAGATCGACGATTATCCTTCTAGATTTAGTCCATGTCCACACTGGCACTACTGTTTTACACAGCCCCAGCTAGGCAAGTGTTTGTGCATCTGGAGATGGCTGGCTAACGCACAACTTGGAGTGTGAATTTATCCTCTGTGAAATGACCGGGAGAGTGAGGCGTAATGAATAGCTGTATTGAGCTTAGAAGCGTAGGAGAAAGTGAATGAAAAAATAGGAAGATAAGGAATAAAATGAGACATAAGAAAGGATAGAAAATGAAAGGACTGTATTCATAAGTATTAAATGTGTGCAAAGTCACTTGCCATTAAACAAAGTAAAAATTAGAAGGGACTTCATTGTCCATCTGACTCCATTTATCTGATAATGAACACTTTTTATACTCGTAATCCTGAACTCTCATTTTAAACCCACATTAATGAGATGATCAGGCTGTTTTACTACTGCCTTATGAACCTTGCCAAAGAGAACTCATTTTCTCAGATCATTTGCTGCAGTATCAGGCCATTGTGTCATCCGGACCAGACTGTTATAACACTGCTTCTGTCTCACCTGTTAGTTTAAAATTATACAGATGGATAAATTAAAGCGCTTTGACATTCCAGTAATCACTTTTTTTTTTTTTTGGCTGAGGAATCTGCTTCTGATTGTCAGTAACCAAAACAGTGGTTTCAAAATATTAACATTTATCCTTTTTAGCACAAATAAATTTTTTTTTTACCGATCACTTAGTTTCATATGTACCAGAGTCATTTTTTATGCTCTTGCATACCTTTTATTCTTCTTATTCTGAGGACTTTTGTTTGTATGTGCAAACCAATAACTTTCTTGTAACCATTTTTCTTTTTTTTAAACACACACAATGAGGTTCGTTTTGACCTTTTACATCAATGAGGGTTATGCCAAGAGCAGCAGTCTTGTATGACTTTTTTGGGGAAGCTTGTGTTTCATACATATAGGGTTTGCTACTGTTGAGCTTCAGACTTCTGGTCTCCATCTCAAGTTTTAAAGCACATTACAGTATGTTGCATGTGCCGACCCTAGCTAAAACTATGCCAGCATTTCCATAATAAAACCTCTTATTTCCAGAGGTTCCAGCTGTACATTCAGCCGTAAAAATGTGCACTAGGCTAAAATTGGATGTACAGGATTTCAATGTGGAATTAATACAAATTAAAAAAAACATTCCACTTGATGATTTCTGAGCTATAACTTCTGAAAAAGTAGTTTGTGAGATTCCTTTTTGCCTTCTCAACTTGTAAATCAAAAAGCAATTTAACTTTTTTCAAAATAATTATGTAATTATGTGATGAGCCTGTTTCTGCTTCCACAGAAGGCTTTCTCTGTAGCTTAGACATGGGAATTGGTTTTCATGAATACAACAGAGGTGAGCATATGTAGTTGTTTACCAAGAAGAATTCAAAAATGACACACTATCATCCTGCCTACACAGTTCACTGCTACTGAGGTTTTTTGCTCATTAGAATCCTACTGCTGCAAAAGCAGGGATGTTTACATCGATATATAATTTTGGTTTCCTGGCAGGGGGCTGAACTCATAATGCACTCTGTCTTAAACTAGCTGTGGAAACCTTGTTGCTTTTACTTTTTTTTTTTTTTCTTTGTGCACTTCTTTTACTTAGAATAAAGGCAGAAATAATACTAAATACTGAATTAAATTCTGGCAGCTCTTCCTATTTCTCCCTACTTCTATCTGTATAACTCCATGAAGCTTTCCTAGGCCCGTTCTCAGTGATCCCATGTTAGACACCTTGCCTGCCTAAATGCCAAATTCTGACTCAGGAGGTGCACAGTATTCATCTTTTTGTTTATGTGGATTTTTTCTCTCTTACAAAGAGATCTATAACTTATCCTTATTGATAGACCTTTCTGAGAAGAAATATATATAACTTTCAGATAATTAATTGCATTCATTCTGTGAGTGGACAGACAGAAGCATGCAAGCCATCCCTTCCACAGCCTTCACCACAACCTGTGACTGTTCTGCAGTCACGGGACAGGTTTGGAAACAAGGGTTTAGAGGTGCCTGAACTCCACAGCTTGCTGGACTCGCTCCTGGATGGGCAAAGAAAGCAAAGAGAAACTGTCTGCTTATTCAGAGGCACCAAATCTTTGTCTGTTCACACCATCAGGCAACGGGAAATATATGACAGGATTTTTTTATCCACACTATGAACATGAAAATATCTAGATTAAAAAAAAAAAAATATATATATGAACCAGTGAGTACCCTGATGCTAAGTGTGCTATAATTGTGTGGTGAGTCTGTTCCAGAGATTTAGAAATAGGTCCTCCCTTCAGCATCAGTTGTTGTTACATCTGAACACCTGGTCCAGAAGTATTTCTTGTCAGGAGAAAAAGTATACCACTGTGTGTGAAAATTCAAGGTTATAGCAGTCTAGGGTAGCACAATAAAGCAATTTTGAAGTTCCTTTTTACTGATAAGGCAAATAAGCAGCAAACAAAATATTTTTATCTATCAAATTATTTCTTGTACTAATATATTTTGAAATGCTCAGATACGCATGTAAGCCAATAGAAGCTGAAGTATAACACTCTTTAAAGTGCTCAGCAGAAGACAGGTAGGAGAAGCTTCTTTAAAGGCTTTGGGATTGCCCCTGGTTCCTTCTAAGAAAGTTAAAATGAAGAAAAAAATATGGACAAAACCTCTTGCTTACACCACCTTAGTTTATATCTATACAACAGTTTCACATAATGTAGCAAAGTACATAAAACAATGAAGATCAGAAGATTGCATTCCTAAATCAAATTACTGTGTTTTCTTATTTTGTGTACAATACAAAATAGAATGGAAAATTAAAGTTTGGATGTTACTATGAGAAGAGATTAAGTTAAAATTCTGAATGTTTATGACAGCTGCCAATTTCATTTACCACAAGCTAAAACCTACAAAGCATTTTGCTTCATAGCACATGAAATAGTGGAATATACTACACAGCCTGAAGTATAAAATACATAAACAGGAAAAGCTAACAATTCTATACCGGTGTGAGAAAATGGGTGCACAGCTCAAGTGAAAACTATTTTTCAGTTCTATAATATCAATAGTATGTAGAAATAGTTTAAAAGCATGAAGAGTGTTCCTGCCTTTACAGCCCCATCTGGACACAATGACCACTACGATCGCATTGTGTTCTTTTTTTTCAGAAGTGGGTGAAGGTGCAGAATCCTTACAGTTATGTGCCTTATTTTTATGTTCTTGGATGTTCAGTCTGTAGGCAAGGTTCTGCTTGCCTTTTTTTTTTTTTTTTTTTTTTTGGTTGATAAGCAATGTAAGGACTTGGTAACAGGAATTCGACATCCTGAAAACGTTTAACGCAGTCCGTGTTTCTCCATTTTCCACGCCAGTAGTTGTCAGACTTGTATCACTCCGTGTCACTTTTGCACACGCTCCTGCAGGTAGATTGACATGAAATGCTCTAGAAAATACCTGGAAAGGAATTATGGTATATGTTAAAGATGCTGAATAAAGTGGCAGGCATTTTGTGCTCGTCTTCTCGGGGAAACTGAAGCTCTGAGAAAAAAACAACCTCCACTGGTCAAATATGTAGTTTAAGTTTATTGACAGTAGGTTTCTTCAGTGTTGCAATACTTGTTATGAATATGCATGCGTATAATATTCACATAGAGTGTATATGTGAGGTATTTTTGGATGTGTTTCAGATACCCAGCATGCAAGTCTGAAATGATTATTGCAGCACAACTTGTATATCTATTTATTTTAAAGAAAAATGGCATTCCTTGGTGCCTCTATTTAGAGAAGGAAAAACATTTTTGTGAAATTAATTTTTAACGTGATGGTGATGATGCTTCTTACTTTTTTCTTACTTACAACTCATGCTGTTGGATTTTTCTGGATATTGTAATTCACATCCTTTAATTCAGATTCAGGGGTTACACAGTAATCAAAACCTTCATGTTTGCTTGGTACCATAACATACTGTATTTGCACGGTGCTCCCAGGTCACGATAATTGTGCATCCTTCACTGGGTAGTTCTGTTGGAAAACCAGCATAAGCTGCCAGCCATGCTTGGGTTTATATTTTGCATTCATGCTTGTGGGATGTTATCACCACACCTTACTTTATGTATGTGCATTTTACAATGAAGTACCCTGCCTGAAAGCAATAGGCCCTGAAATATAAACGTGTCAGTGTGTTCATAGACATTGGCTTACATATGCGGAAGAATCACGTCAGATCAAACTAGTAAGTGTACAATGTTTGCAGTGCAGTGTGTTTATAGGAGTTTGTGCTCTCATTGATTCTGAACTTGTGATACCTTGTGATATTAACAGAGGTTATGAGCTTTGGAGCGGTGCACCAGGCTGCTGACCCACACGGGATCAGACCTGCATCGCTGCTAATGCCTGTGCTGATTTTGAGTGGGTAATATTTCCAGATGCGGTGCGTTCGGTGCTTGGGTTGAGCTTGTGGCCCAGCTTGGCCTTCTCGTTTGTGGATTCAAATCCCTTTGGTTGGTTGGCTTCTGTGACAGTTATGCCCATGTTGCCTTGAGATGTGCAGGCCTTCGCTGAGTGCACCACATGTGCTGTGGTTTATCTGACCTTACCTGTGATTCACTGTGAAAGTTTGGCATGAGCCCACATCTCTCGTGCGGGCTTTTAAAGGTTCTGATTTATTAAGAACAAAGAAACCCCAGCACCCTGATTTAGGGAAGTCCTAAAAATACTCTCTGGAGCTCTAATATGGAAAAAATAAAAAGAAAAGCTCTGGCATATACAACTATCGCACAAAGTTATTTTTTAAAAAAATGCGATGTCTTGTCAGTATCAAAAAGGGACTACTTGGGAAATACAGGTGAAATTAAAATAATCTTTTTTTGAAATGCATACAACATTGCAGCAACGTTTTTCATTGGATGTTATCTTCTATATGTTGACTTACAGGGACATTGTGGCTTAGCTGCATAGATTTGTATTTATGTTTTAAGGTTTTAAAATGAAAGGACTGGGGTGAACTTGAATACAATTGCATCTGTACACTTTTATTGTACCAGAACAGTCTCTTGTTTGCATTTCAGTATAGCTTATAAATGTCTGTAGTTCTGTCAATTGTTTTATATTCCAATAACTTAAGTGTGGGATGTGGTCACTTAGCCCTGCAGTAGATACTATGAGGAATTTAGAAGGACTGTTACACAGTGTTATTTTACATACAGTATGTGATTGTGTGGCTAAATCTTGTGCCACAGCCCACATAATTGCAATCACGCAACTTTGTGTTTGAAGTTTCTTGACTTTTGACTCCTTTATGTGTATGAGTAAAAAGAGCCAAGCGCATAGCTGGAAAGCGCTATTTTGTAAATGGGGGATGTTCAGGCCATTGCTGACAAGGCAGAGAGACAGAAGAGATTTTTGGGAGGTACACGAGTGTCTTGGAATAGCTTCTCTTTTGAGGTTGGAGGCAGTGCCACAGCATCTGGTAGTCAACCATGATGCTTTGCAAGTTATTTTTTTTGTGCGTGCTGTTGGCTTTGAATGCTTTACTAAAAGCCAAACATGAATGCCAAATACAACTTCTGGTTACCACGACAGGAATGTGAACTTCAGTTTTCAAATTTGAGCCCAAATTAACATATGGTGACAAAACAGTAAATAAACTCATGACATGTATTTGACACTCTTTGAAGAATTGACGTTGTAGGCATAGCAAATCTTGTCTGTGACTTTTTTCCAGTTGGATAAATGTATAGTATTTGTATTTTTTGTTACCTGAAATGTGATGGTAGTTGTCCGTCTGAGCGTAAAGGTACAGTTTATTTCCTCCTTAAGTTTCCAGTCTATAAAATGTTTCTAGATGCCAGGTTGTGTCATATATGCTACATACAGTATATTAGTCCGTGAACATGAAGCTACCTGATCTTACTAAAACTTCCAGGGTTGTTGCTTTCTGTTTGCTTGTAGTCTAAAAACTCAGCTGCTTTATTTACTTAACCAGTAAGTTCTCAGTAAGTTTGTTGGTTTTTATCATTCAGCTGTAGATTGAGAATTTTATGGATTTGGCTGGTTTATGTGGGAGCAGAGAAGAATGGGTACACTTAGCATTTAAAGATAATGGTATATTTTTACTTAGGATGAGCACAGCAATCATACAAGATTATTTAGGCTGGCTGTAGCACGAGCAGGTGTTGTGTAAGACCATGTTGTTCCACTGATATGCACAGATTCTAGCTTGTGATATTATTGCTGGTTTTGCTGCAGATGTGTTTCTCGTAGTGAGCTGATGCTTATGCCAAATTCTTACAAGATTTTATAGAGTGCCCAAATGAGAAATGGGAAAAGATGACTTTTTTTTTTTTTTTAATATGGGCCCTTGTTTGGATCTGGTTTTCTAAAAGGCAACTGCTGCAGAGAATAGAGCAAACGAGTACTTGGGTGATTGTTTTGTTTTAATTCTGTTTTAACTTGCCTAGAATGGAATTTCCCATTAAACTATTCCATTTTAAATGGAGAGAGAATCAATATCTTTAAGGACGGGCTGTATTTATTTATTTTTATCTCCGTTCAAATAAAAAGCTTGTTATTTCTCTCATTCTTTCCCCCCCCACCCCTATACGTTTTTTCCTTGTTTGCTTTTTCTTTCCGCAAGTAAATTTCTTTTCCTCAGCAAGCTGAAGTAAACTTGCCTATTAGTAATAACTCTGGTCTGCAATTACTCTTGACATTTCTTTGGATTTTCTTAGAGCCTGGTAATCCTAAATGATTGCAAAATACTGTTGGGACTCCTGGGGAAGGCTACTATATATATATATGTGTATCACGGTCAAAGTTAGGTCTATAGAATTTTGCTACCTGAAGAATGGATATCATGGAAATACAACAGGCTTAAATAATCTTTTATGCTTTCTGTGTTCTTGATACAAGGTTGTGTTTTGAAGTAGTACTTGCTCCCAATCCAGATAGTAAATTTCTTGCCCCATGCTGAGTTTTCTTTACACAAGAAAATGTTGAAGTTAGTAAATTGTGTTTATGCAGTAGAGTATTTCCTGAACTGTAGTTCCCCTAAAACATAAAAGCACACAAGTGGGGGATGGGGGGGAAGAAAAACTTTGTCTTTATGAACTTCTTTCTGTTTGGCTTTCTGTTTCAGCTGTAGAGGAGGAAAAGGAAATTTGGTTTGCCAAATTGCTCTTGAGCGGAGGTGTAGGTAGAGGAAGGAGTGGTCAGGGCTTCTGTTGAGAATGCCTGTGCTCAGGTTGTGATCACTGGAGAGTGGTTAAATGGAAGTTGGTCACCATAATTTAACCCAGTTTCTCAGGTGGGCTTGCAGATGGAAAACTTGGTTGCTGAAAATGACAAAGGATGAGTACTGCACTTTATGTTCTGTACTTAAGGATTGAGTTGGGTAGCAGTAGAGAGGGTTAGTGAGCATCAGAAGGTATTTTGGATCCTACCTTTCCCTTCATCTTGACTCCATCCTTACTGAGATGCTCTGTTTGGGATAGAAACTAAGGGTCTGCTTCCTTTCCAGGCACCTTCTCTCTGGAGGTCTTCTTTTGTTCCTGAGCAGAGTGCCGGGATATGCTGGCAGAAAAGTCCTGGCAACCAGCCTTTCCCAGGGAGGATGCAGTAGGTGGTGGGAACATGAGTGTTTGTAAGCTTTAATTGACCTCAGTCAAACTTAGTCCCAGAAGAGGGGAGCAAAAGGGCTTGAGTGAGGTTGGATGTGCTGAAGATTGACGTGGCAAGGCTGGGGCTGTGCGAGCCTTCAGGAGTGGATCCGTTCTGGAGGGATTGACTGAAATCAGAGTGATTATATTACTAATTTTAATCATGACTTAAATCAGTGAGCAGGAAACCCTGATTAAATAATTGTTTTAAATTTTATTTTGCATTTGTGCTTAATGATTTTTCCTAAAGAAAAGTTGATTCTAATTGGTCTAATTTGATCATGCCTCTTGCTAGACAGGAGGGTATGCATCTATATGCATTTATTTAAGTAGTTATGCAGCTTAGATTCTTAATGTTTAAGAAACATAATTCCCCATGCTTTAGACAGCTTTTAGCTAACTTTATTAGCTAAATAAAATGAATCCTAATTGTGCTAGATACGTAAGAAGAAACAAATATATCCAAATGTGTTTTGCATTTAGACCAGATTAAGTAGAATTGTCTATAGTCTGTGAAATGAGTCAGTTATTTCTGATCCCTCTGCCTTGTGAGATTCGGAATTTATAGATCAAATCCCATCACAATTCCTTCTTGTTCATCATTTGGAAAAGAAAGCCAGGCTTTCCTGCTTTCCGAGTTGTCAGTTGCTGGTGAACCAACTGTTGAAGTAAGTGGTTGAACAAACAAAAATGGCAGAAGCGGTTGCTGGAGAAAGCCGGTCAAGTGCTTCAGAGCTCCCATTCCGGTGGCTGGCTGGCGGCTACCAGCAACATGATGGTTTGACTGCCAGCAGAACATTAAAGTTTATATTGTTTGAATGTATTTTTCCCTTGTATGAATTTAATAGATCATAAACTTTAAACCTCATCATAGATTCTTATCGCTCCAAGTTTAGCTTAAACGTTTAACGCTGGAGCGATTTTTTAAAATACACAAATAAGAAAAATTATCCACCCTGTGCTCAAAAGGCCGCTTTAGCTGGAGAGGCTCTAAGGCCAACAAGTGTGCTCCAAGGATTTAGAGGGAAAGCTAGGGGTTGCTGGATGATTATACAACTGTGACAGGGATCTGGTCGCTTTGGAATGGGAAACAATCTACTGAAGCTTTTACATGAAACCGAACGTCACGGAGAAGGTCAGTATTCCTTGGGACCACCTCTGCTTGCTGAGAGGTGGCAGCAGGAGCATTAAGCAATGTATTTTGCCTCATCATATCTGCACAGTTTTAAGTGGGTGGAAACTTAAAAGGCTATGATGCTTTCTTCATAATGTTCTTAAGAACAAAGCAGTCTGCACTTAAGATTTTAAGAGATGAGGATGGTGGTAAGAAACTCTAGAGTGCCTTTTGCAGGAAATGAAGCCCTACTAGAATTACTTGGAGATTGGCAAGTACTGGATTCCCTTTCTTTGGACTTCTAATATAGCTATACCTATAAGAGAAAAGGAAGAAAAATACCTTCTTTGAGGAATAACAGGAAATCTTGATGCTTTTAGAAAAATTACATTGTATGATGTCATATATACCCAACCTTTTAGGTATTTAATTTTATGACTGTACCTTGAGCTCAAAGCATATAGATGCTTCAAGCACTGTGTCCTGCAGCTGTAGCTTCTGGTGGATTGCAAATTTTTTTTTTTTGGTAAGTAGAACCTCTGAACTGTATGTTTAAGGGCAACAAGTTGGAAAGTAATGTTAAATATACAAATAAATATTTAAGTTGCTTTTTATAACTCCTGTAAGTCTGAAAGAATATAATTTAATTCCTGATCTTCACTTGTTGGGTCTCTGATGCCCTTGGGATCATGCTGCTTTAACTGCAGAGGTGTTTCCTATTTCTCTTTACCGCTGAACTCTTGGACCTCTTGATTCTATGGAGACAAACTCAGATGATGCTACAAGTAGGATTTCTAATACTTCTTTCTTTCACTCCTGTGTCTTAGGCTTATCAGGCCTGTACAGTGCATAGCTGTATGTAAGTATTGTTTTTTCTAGTTAATGCTGTGTTCTCATAGGTTCCACAGTCTTGTCCTAAATTTTGCAGCTGTACTTCAGCCAATGCTTTTTTTGTGTGTGCCCTGATACCCTCTTTCTAGCTATTCTGGTCCTTAGGGAGGTTGTGGTCTTTGCTATTTCTTAGCTTATTCCTAGTAAAAGTGATGAGAGAAGTAGTGTCCTTTAGTAAGTTGGTATTTTCATTATAAAGCAGTTGAAAATAAAATCCACACATTATTAATAATATTCTCTTAACATCAATGGAAACATGTATTTTTAAATTAATATATACAGAATTGTAATATAAAATACATTTGATCTGTTTAGACGGGACAAAATTTTTTTATTGACACTGGTAACATACAGCAAGCTTTATTTTTTTCTAACTGATATCACTGTAAAGACCAACTGTATTTGCACATACAAGATTGTAACGAAACCAGTTGTCTTAAGAAATATGTTGTTTGTATGGTGAAAAATAGAGTAACTTTGAAATAGTTTTGAGTTTTTATCTTTTACAAATATTATGTTTATGTAGGAAAACATTTTGCAGGCATTATGCTGGAGGCCTTAATTTATTGGCAAATTCTTTTAGTCTTGATGGGTAATGATCTGCTTTTAACAGTTCTGTCAAAAGTTGTATTAAAAGATGTATCCCAACTTTTGAAACTTTTCAAAGTAACAGTACTTTGTTATTGCTAAGGCATATCCAGGAAAGTGTCCTACTTCCCTTTGCCAGCTCTTTTACCCCTGGTGTGTTCCCTTCACCAGCCAGGTGAGAACTTAACAGTGGTGAGAAGAGTGGTGGTGGTCTAGGTAGTGTGATTATCTTCATAAAGTATTTTTTTTTGTTTTAGTTGTGGTAGTGGTGATTATAGATTATTAAGAGTAGGCATATCAGTATTAGTCACTACGTTTTTTAGTTGGTTTTTGTTTCTTTTGCAAGGCAGTTACTCCTTGAGCTGGTTGTTGTTTGGGAGTGGTTGCTGTGTCTTTGATACTTTTTAGAAACTTTTTGATTATTGGTGTTGCATTTTAGTTTCAGTAGTTTTATTCACAGTACTGAACTATGGTAAAAGGCTATCTTGCAAGTTTTCTACTAGCTTTAACTTTGAATAAAGTGGAGTAATTCGTGTTACAGTACCTTTTTATTTAGTAGTATGAAAGGCCATTATGAGGAGTGGGATTTTCATAATTTAAAGTTACTATAGGATACAAGTAGAAGTAATTCCTGAAGATGCAGGTTTAGAATTTTTAAATGAGATACAAAAAAGCACTTTTTGCTGTGCATGTTACTGCCTCAGTATGTGATTGCTTTTTGTTAAGTTCATTGCCTATTTAATTTACCTCTACTTATATAATCAGATTGCATATTACCTCTTTCTAATTAAATTGTATTATTAAATGATTGTGATACTAATAATACCTAAGATGGGTAACACCAGCATTCAAACTGTGAAAGGCAAATATCGTGGTCTTTGCTTCCTTGTTAGATGGTATTTTCTATTCTGCATCTATAGATTTCTTTTTTTTTTTTTCAGTCTCTTGCATGATACATGCTGTCACGTCCAGAGCATCCAAGTGGTTAGTATTAAGGAAGAGGCAATTTTATATATCATGCATGTACACACTTTTATATATACATAAAAAGTGTGTGTGAAGTCTTGATGAGCTGTCTGTTTAGTCATTAGAAATACCGATGTTGTTGTTACAACCCTGCATCCCCCATAGAATTCTTATAAACCAGCTAAGCTTACACACAAATTTCAGCTGCTTTTTAGTAGAAATGTTCTAAATTCCTGTTGTCTCTTATTACATACTTAAAAACTTGTTTCATTTTTTCAAATACATAATTTTGTTAAGCCTGCAGATGATACAAAATTTGGCTGCTGGATTAATTATGCTAGTTTTGCCATATCTTGAGTTTTAGCTTTTTAAATTGCTGTTCACTTTTAAACAGAAGAATAGAAACATGTAGAGTTCACAAAAAGGCAGAGTCTGGTTGTGTATTAGATTATACATTAATATTATATTTCTTGTATTTTTCTCCCTAGTTTTTATACTTGCAACATATATCATAATTTGGGAATTAAATATTGAAGCTATAACAACAAAGTAATTTCCAGTAAATGACCTTAATAATTATATCCTCCCCTGCCCCCCCCCATGTCGTGTGATTGAAAGTTGACCTGATTTGTTCTCCTGGCTAAATCGCAACGTGCTGTTCTCTCTGAGCCTTTCACTTGTTTTTCTTCTCTTCTAGAGAAGTGCAAACAACAGGCACCAGCCTCTGCCAGGGTCTGACACCACCTTCATGCTGTTTTCCTTAAATCTCTCTTTTTCCTCAAGTTTGTTCATACAAAAAAAAAAAAAAGAGAGAACCTGCTATTTTTTGTTGTTGTTGTTCTTGCAGCTTTGAAATCCCATCTTTCTAAGGGAAGCGAGCAATGAGGCAGCAGTACCAGTGACTGTCAGAAGTTGCAGAATTTGGCAGCATGCCACCATCCCTATGGCTCTCTGGGTGGGGCGTGTGCTCTCTCCGAGACCAGGTCCTTCAGCCTGCCTCCTCCTAATGACGGTTTCCGTTTCTGATCAGGACTGGGCCACGAGGGCGACCTCCAGTCTCCTCCTGCTCCTCTGCTTCCCCTGTGCTTCTCTAAACTGTCATTTTCCTCCTCAAACCGCGGTCCCTCTGCTTGGTTTTATTTGGGCATGCTGTTGATTTTGCTGGAGGGAGGGTAGTCTTTGATAAAGAGAGCAGGTCAGTGAGGTAGGAGCAGAAACCTTCTGGACGTTCAAGCATCGGCCACCCATGCTCGGCTGGAGGTGACATGGTTTTGCAAGGATGTAGCCAGGAGTCTCTCCTCTTGTGTCCCACAGCGTGTCGCCGCATGGGAACTCTCCTGCTGTAGTGCCAGCAGCAATGGCGAGTGCTTCGTGCAGTTAGGAACTTGTAGCTGCAAGTGCCTGTGCCTAGAAAGACTGGAGAGGAATGTTGGTTTATCTGGGGTGTCAAAATTCTGCTTGACCACCAGTTACCATTTGAGAAAAGGTGAAATCCAGTTTTAAGATTGTTGTGGATAAAGGTCCAAATAAGGGATTTTGGGGAAGTAATGTATTTCTTTTAGTATTTTCTCAGTCTTTAGTAACTGAAATTCCTCATGTTCTTTAGGTTTAAGTCAAAACAGGTCATTACAATTGGTTTTTGTTACATACCTTGAGTCATTGAATTTATTGGATTTGTTGTAAGAATGATCCCAAGATACTGAGTGGAAGAGTTTATTTCTGGCAAAGTAAGAAAATTTTAGTACGAGTTCTCTCATTTGGTAAATAATCATGTTAGCCTGTAGTACTCGCAGAACAATATTTTGTTGTGTAAAAGCAGTAAAGGAAAATAGCGAATTAGTGATTCAGGTAACCACCAAAATAAGTAGTGTGACTAGCTGTTAGGGATGTAAAAGGGTTTCATTAGAGACTGGACAGTTATACCAAAACCTGTATGGTGTACTCACTCATTTGTGTTTGCGTTTGGCGCCTTATATTTAGAAGTTTTCCTCTGTGTGGGCTTTATCACGTGTGCTTATTAACCGCAGCAATACAGTGTCTGCAACAGCTGTGGCTGCTGCTTCTGTGGGTGTGTAGTGTGCGTCGGCCCTGGGGAGGGTCAGGAGGGCAGCCTCCAACTCGGCCTTTTTTTTTTTTTTTTTTTGTCACTGGGCACTGCTGTTGGTGAAACTTTCTCCTTCCTGGTGTGTTTTTATGCAGTTGCTTTTATTAGTTCTTAAATTTCAATTGTCTTTTCATTACTAAAATAGCCCGCTAAAGCAGAGGGCTAGGGAAGGGAGTGTGGCAGGTACCCCAGTGCATCTGGAGGCTTGTCAGGCCTTTAGCCTTGGCTGACTGTACAGGCACTGGTCTCATTTGGACTGCCTGCCTTTTCTAACTGATGGAGGTAAGCCTGGCTGGGTTCTGGGTCCTCTCTACGTCCATCATAGATTTGCTGATAGAGTTACTCAGTCCTAAAAAGTCTCCGGCGTGGTTAGCTTGGTGTTTAGTTAACCCCAAAGTCAGGAGTGTGGAAACAGTTGTGTTAAATGTACGCCAGGTGATATGCATCCCAATTTATCAGCCACTGGTAAGGTGTGCTGCTACCTCCTGGATGCACTGGCTGGTCTGTCTCTGTCAAATCAGCTGTAGGAATTAGGCTCTGGGAAGCCTGCTTCAGCCATCCAGGGAGTTTCATGGTCCTCCCCTGTCTCTGGTGTGAGCTATTTTAAGCAGAAGTCCTGCTTTGTCTCCTGTCAGTTGGGGAAGAGAACTTGCATCACACTTGTTTTTGCTTAAATTATGACCACAGTGGTCCACAGGAGCCGGTGTAGCATCCCTATCCTTTAACTAAGAGGAAATGTGGTTACTTTTGTAGGGTAACAAGTACTATGCAGCTGAGTGTTCAGGTGCTTCTACATGGTGGATTATGTTAATCGTGCATAAGTATTTTTACTGGTGTCTTGAAACACACTTTGAATATATACCTGAATATTTATTTTTTCTTCTGATTTGCAATATCAAAGACTTGTAACTCTGCCCTTTCCTAATTTCTGGTTGCCTTCAGGGCTTTAACTGCATTTACGTTATGAAATTTTATTCATGTGGTCACAGACATCGTTCCATGAAGTCTGTTCTTCGCTCAGCCTGCAAGATGGGCAGTTCTTGGGAAGGGACTGTGTTGAAAGGAATGAGAATCCCTTCCTTCTTTCTTCTAAACTTGAATGAAAGCGATAGTATAGCAGAAGGCAAGCTGGTTTAAAATTAGGTGTTGAGTGCTGGATAGGAGAAATGGCTGTAATGCATATTTCTTTAACAATAATGCTGAGCAACACTAAAACTGAATTTTTGACAGATGATTACATAGGAAGTTTCTTTGTGTGTGAACTGGGTGGGTGCTGAATTTTTCAAAATGTGCAGTACACAAAGTTGCAAGTGAATTTAATGTATATTGTTGGTATCAACAGGCTTTGTATGTGTGCTGTAAGAAGGATGAGTACAAAGTTTAAAATATTTTTCCCCGTAGCCTTAAACTTGATTTTTCACTGATTCATGTCTGATTTCATGCAAATCTTTTTTTTTTTCCTATCTGTAGAATGGGAGCAATGTTGCAAGGTCCTAGGAAAATGTTGGTGTAGTCATTAACATGTCACCTTTGTGTGTGTGTGTGTGTAATTTATCTATTTAGAGCCATATTCTGAGAGGCTCTTCCTTGCAAGAGACTTTGAGGAAACGAGTTTCTTCCCCTATTCAGTGAAGCTTGGGTTGTCTTGTCGGTTCAGATGCTGCTGGTTGAGTTCTAAATTAAAAAAAAAAAAAAAAACAACACACAAAAAACCCAACCAAAACCCTAAGGAAAAGTATCTAGTTGCCTGGTTCTTTGAGCACCACCTAGCCTCTAGACAGGGTGCCTACAAGGGAAAAATAGTGAGCCATCTCCTAGGTAGCATGGCCCTACTCAGCATGGGGTCAGGTTCCTTGTTGCGTGAGCTGCCTCGTGGTGTGGTGGTTTCTCATGAAGCTTGTGATTCTGCAATCTGAATCCCTTAAGGTAAATTTTTTTATTTCAATTTTCAGTATTTTCTATGCCATGTGTGCCCTACAGGAGAAAATTGACAGTGTTATTTGAGGTTAATACCTTTTTTTCCTTAAAATGGTGAAGTTCAAAAGCCAAAATAGTTCATGAGTCTTGTGGTTACAGTTAGAGGTGAATTTACTGTCGCCGTTTAATCTTAGAGGTGTACTGAGCTTTTTTGTGTGTTTGATGTTAAACTGTGGCCTCTTATCTAAGTATATGGGGGTTGAAGTTCTAGTCAATCACAATGAGTGAAATAGCTTAATATATTTGGAAAGACTTCGGGGTTTTTTGTGAAATTTCTTATTTGTAGCATGTTCCTCACCATGTGATGGTGAGAACAATGTAGAATAAAATCATAGAATTATGGAGTGGTTTGGGTTGGAAGGGGCCTTAAAGATCACCTAGTTCCAAACCCCCTGCCATGGTCAGGGACATCTTCCACTAGACCAGGTTGCTCAAAGCCCCATCCAACCTGGCCTTGAACACTTCCAGGGATGGGGGGGCATTCACAGCCTCTCTGGGCAACCAGTGCCAGTGCCTCACCACCCTCACAGTAAAGAACTGCTTCCTTACATCTGATCTAAATCTACCCCCTTTCAGTTTAAAGCCGTTACCCCTTGTCCTATCACTACATGCCCTTGTAAAAAGTCCCTCTCCAGCTTTCCTGTAGGCCCCCTTTAGGTACTAGAAGG
>JANZLQ010000056.1:13281529-13299863 GCA_026212715.1 Elanus axillaris
TTTTTTTTTTTTTTTTTTTTCTTCTCCCTCTTCTTTTTTTTTTTTTTTTTTTTTATTAGGGTTATTTTTTTGTCTCTGCTCCTTCCAATCAGGGGAGAATTTCTCAAAGCGAAACCAAAAGATTTGGAAGTGGGGAAAGAGCCCGGCTGCGCGCACAGGGCAGGGAAGGGATGCAGCTCGGGCTGAGCACACACAGCACTTGCAGGGAGCAGGGAGAACATGGGAAGCATTTAGCTCCGAAAAGGTGTCAGAAGTCAACTGGGCAGGACAGTGCTCAGACAAAGGCTTGATTTTCTGTAACCTCCTAATTTGCGACTCGACCGTCTTTTCTTTTATTATTATTATTATATTTCTTTTTTTTTTTCTCCGCCAGGAACAAAAATATAATACATAAATACCCCTACAGCTTGTGGACTGCTAGCGTTAGTTTTGCTCAATGCCATTAAGTTTCTTTCCCCTGCAGAGTGAAAAGGGGAGGTGAGAGGAAAAGATATTAGTCTGCCTGGAAGGGATGGGATAGTTCACCATCATTTCAGAAGAGGTAATCTCCCATTAAACAAGTACCGAAGCTTTTGTGGAGGCATAGGAGTCTAGCTGGAGCGTGCCTAAAAGCTGCGAGATAACCTTGTAGCTGCTGAATTCAATAGCAAGGCGTGTTTTAATTCCAGTCTGGATATTTGCTTGGAGACACTGCTGCTGCAAAGAAGAATATTTCAGGATATTGCTTTATTTGCCCTGCACTCTGAGTGGACTTGATTCACATAACTTTGCATTCAGCCATGGGGATGGTTTACATGTCGAGATAAGCGTGAAAGGACAGTATTTTATGGGGGTTCACATCGTGTTAAATTTTATGGGGGTTCACATCGTGTTACGGGATTCTGCAGCAGAGAAAACGTCGTCTTAAGCCGTGTCTTTAGCCTTAAGCCGTGTCTTTAGCCTTAAGCCGTGTCTTTAGTTCGCTTTAAGGTGAAGTGTCTCCATCTCTGCTTTGTACTGCTTAATTCTCAGAGACCAGCAGTCCCCGAATGAAAGGGGTTTGTATTACAAACGCTATCTGATTTTTTTTTAACTTAAGATCCCACGACAACACGGGCAGGGAGTCATTCCGTGTGCTGCAGGTTTCCCTGCAAATACAAGAAATCTTTGCCAGATAGGTTTGCCTTTGTGTAGCACCAACATGCACCATCCACGACTAATTTCGTGACCTTGCCTGCTCGCAGTAAGGTTACAAAAACTGCTGCTACTTATTACAACTGCGTGGCTTTGGTAATTTCTGCTCGCCTTGCGGTTCGTCTGTGGTATATTCTGACATGATTATGATTTTTTTCCCCTCTGGAAAACCTCCCCACTGACTCTGCTTTTCAGTGCTTCTCTCCCTCTGCATGCTCAGTCCTTCCTTTCCCTCTCCCTCCTTCTCTCTCTGCCTCTTTTTTTTTCTTTCTCCCTCTCCCCTTCTGCATATACATCTGCAGGCAGCCCTTCTTTTGTAAGGATTCTCTTTAAAATACTCCACCAAAGTAGAAAAGCCAGGCTGCTTTTTCCCCTCCACATGTCACGACCCACTATATTAGCAGCCCTACAGAGTAAGTATTTTCCAAATGGGAATAGATAAAAGAATGATGAGTGTGTATATATATATATATATTTTTTTTTTCCTCGCGAACATAAAAATAACCGTCATTGGAGACTGGTGATTGACAGATAAATTGGTCTCGATAAAGGCCAAAGAAGACGTTCTGCTCCTGCAGGAATATTTCCCTTTAAGGGCTCACATAAAGCAGGGGACTTAAAACGGAACGAGGAATAAATTCTGTGGGGGAGCGAGTCGATGACTTTTCGAATTTGGAAAATCCGGAGTCCCTTGACGAGCACCCCCCGTCATATTTTTATTTTAAAGCCTTTCCTATTTTTCGAGGGGGAAATCCCATTTCGACCAGCAGCGAGGGCAGCCTTGTGCTTTTGCCTTTTTTTTTTTTTTTTTTTTTTTCTTTTAAGGAAAAGTGGTGGAAATGAAAGAAAACAAAGAAAAGCAAACCAAGCCTTCTTCGGGAGCTTAAATATATGACTATTAGCCACACGAAGATCTGGACTGGTGTATGTGCAGGGTCAGAGACTGATTCCCCATGAAATTATTCGTCCCTTCCTTGTCCCTTTGTACAAGGGAAAATCCTGGGGAAATGGGCAAAAGGAGGTGGAAAAAAGTGGTTTATGAACTAGGACAACTGGAAGATAACATGTTTTCTTTGTGGAACCACTTCAAATCGATACATACTCTGCGACCCATGGATAAAGTAGATGTGAGTATCCCACTCCTTGGTATTTTAACGAACCAGGAAGAAATTTCATAGAAGGGTAAAACTGGTCTAAATCCACCTTCTAGCATCCTTGGGCAGAGGTCCTGGGCAAAGAGGAGGCATACGTATTTTTATAACATAAAATGTAACAGCATCTTACGTATCTATTGCTATATGAGGGTTAAAGTCCAGCTTTCAAGAAAAAATCATATGAAAAAAATCTGCAGGCCAGTGATCCATCACTAAAGGCTAATCTGTATCCATGAATATTTTCAGGAGTGTTGGTGAGGCAGGAATTAACATTGCAAAAAGAGGGATCAGAATGTCCCCCTACAGCTATGCTGGTGCTATGTGTAGACACTAGATACTGGCACATGGATAATTCTGTATCCAATATAAGCACGTTAATACAATTTCTGCTTGCCATTTGAATCCCTTAGCTGGTGTCTGCAATAGCCTTTACTGGTAGCTAAAGCCAAACAACCATCTCTTATCAAGTCTGTAAGTAGAATAGGACTTTCAGAAAAAAAAGACTTACCTAAAAGAAAACAACCAGAATATTTTGTCTTCTGTCCTTTTGGTCTGTACAGAAGCATGTAAAATGTCTTATAAAACTTTAATGCTACATGTTTAACCTGAGTATGTGGGTGGGCAGGAGAAGGGGGAGATTGGGGTTTTTATTTCATAACAGCAACAGCTTTTAAAGAGACAGAATGAAACACTGATCCTATTAGAGTTAATTGAGGTCAAACTCATCAATTTTAAAGGATTCAAGATTTCACTGTCTCACTAGTCAAGCCATTTATTTCTGTGACCTCTACAGCATTTTTTTTCTATAAGATACATGTTTGTATAAATACCCTGCCAAATATTTCGTAGTTTTCTCATTTCTCATTTCTCTTGCTAAAGGTGACTCTCTTTTTATTATGTAGCATTGACATCCAGATTGGCTCCTCCTTCTGTGCTGTTAGTATAGGTATAGGGTTAGACTCCTGCAGAAAAGCTGGAAATAACAAGAAACAAACACTAAGAGTTTCCAGCTTTTTAAAGGTCACCAACGAGCAATGGAGTGATCACTCCATGCAATGGAGTGATGTTTGGAGTGATGGATGGATAACATCTTTGTGTTATAAAATGAAATGTTAGACTGTGCATAGATTTAGAACATGCTATCTTCTTCTATAAAAGTGGCAGTTTATTCAGCATAATAAAATTCTAACTAAACCATCTCTAGAAAAGCAGAAGGCTCTTCAAGACTAAGATTTGATCAAGTAGCATAAATTCATTCCATGCAGAAGCAGTCTACAGGTAACTGGAATGTGTTAATTTATTTTCTCTTGAATTTGTGGACTTAAAAATAATTTCTTTACATTGCTTTGTGTTTTTATCAGTATATGCATGCAGGAAAATCCAATGACTGTTTTCCAGTTTTCACCTTCTGCCCCCTCTGCTTCCCTCCCCCGTTCCTTCTATTTGACTGAACAGAAAAAAGGATGGGGGTAATAAGTCAGACTATAAGAAAGAAAGAATGTACCTTTAAAGTCTTTAAATACAAATTTTGAATTATTTGGTATTTTTAACCCCTAAATTAAAAAGAATAACCTGGGAAAAAAAAGCCTAGGGAATATGTAAATTAAAAATAAAAATTAAATGTTGAAGAAACTGGTGGATGTTTCGAACAACAAACAGTTCTTGTACTTATCAAGTCATATTTACTTGTGATAAGCCAAAGGTGCTAGTATGCCTGCAGTTTTCCCTCAGTGTCTTCATACAATGAAGCTCTGTCCATCTTACTAATTAGGCAGATTTGTCCTTAGAATTCCTCAAAAACCACACACAATGTGGTTCTAAAGGTAAAGCTGACATATGTATTTATGTTTACAATACACAGCATGAAAAAGTGGGTGAGGAAAACCTTTTATTTTCTTCTGGAGCTGAGGGCCAGTGAAAAGTACTGCACTGAATCATTCAAAAAGGAAAGAAACTGAGCAGTCCAAAACACTGTATGGCAAACAGTTTATAATGAAAAATCCTGTTAGTCTGGAGTTGGAGAGGTAAATTTCCTGGAATCAGACTCACCAGCTGAATCCCAGCTCAGCAGTCTATTTTTGTAGTGTGTTACTACAATATAAGCAAACAATAACTGCAGATACTCAGCCTTGTTTTGTGTACTTCATTCTGGTTTGTTGACTCTCATATCTGTACCCTTCCCTCGTGGTGTCTAGCTTTTTCTCCTCAGAAAACATGCCTTGAGTTGACAGTTATTTTACCTTTCTCCCTCTTTACCTACTGCCTGCATTTGAAGAGCCTTTGATGTCTGTGTGCAAAAGGTAAGTGTTGATCTCCTGCAACCCTGGGAGTAGCAGGCTTCAGTCAGGGAGACACCTGCAGTGATTTTCTCAGCTGGGGGCAGGGAGGAGTTCTCCCAGCATTAAACCAAAATTTGCTTTAAAAGATAAAAAGAAAACTATTGAAATACTTTCCTCTCTAACCCCTCCCTTGTAAGTATATAAGTCCATTTGGTGCTTTCTTGTTCTCTAGTTGTCATGTCTTAAAAGAGAAAGCTTTTTCTTTCCTACTATATGCAACATCAAGCACAATACCAGCACTGAGAATATTTATTATCACCACTGTGATTCCTCTCAGTATGTACACATTAAACAGTTTATGTTCTAAATTAATGGATATGAAGAGAATTTAATTTTATTATGGATGAAAGTCCTGAGAAAGAATTCTGAAATAAAGATTTCAGTGTAAAGATGTGCCAGTGAAAGAATAGGTATTACTTAAAAGCTTCCTGTTTCATGAGCTGTGAGAAAACTTCTCTGCAGAAATCCCTGTAACAGTTAGTCCTATTCACAGGCCCTATCTGTAGGTTAATTTGGAATTTGTGCAATACCTGGTAAAAAGGATATTTTCCTTACTCCTCCGACAAACATCTGTGTTACACAAAGAGGAAAAAAAGCAGAAAAAAACCACAAACATGTTTAAGTCCACCCCTTCATCAGTCTGCTCATTTCAGCTTTTCGCTGCATAAATTGATGCAAAGCAAAAGCTTTTCCAACGCTAGAGGGAAAACCTGCAAAAAAACCCAGACTCATGCAAATCATTCCAGTCCATCAAAAAAAACCACCCAAACCTTCCTTTCTATTTACTACTATAAATATCATTAATACTCTAACACTCTATAGGTATAGGTTAAAAGAAATATAGTTTACAATTCTTTTAGTGATTCCATCTATCTGTACAGTGTATTTGCATAGGCTAGACCAGCTTGTAAAATGTGTTTACATATATGTACATGCACGTACACACTAAATTATGATGGATAACAAATCATAGAAACAAGGTGAAAAGTAAGCAGAAAGTCTGGATTTGGTCATTAATATTCTAATTCAGAAAGTAAAAAATAATACTTTAAAAGTATGATATGGGGATACTTGCAGTATATTAAATACATACACATGCTATGCTTGCATTCTATACTACATATGTACATACACACACATACAAACACATGTACATGTGCTAAGAATGTATGCATTGTATTTAGAATAAAGTTACTGACAATAATTGGTCAAGTCCATTGTCATTCCAAAATGATTAATGTGAAATCATAACAATGAGCTGTGTTTATTTGCTTATCCTATTTAAAGGTGTGTATCAAATACATTTATTAGTGTTCACACTGATTCAGTAGAAAAGAGATTGTGTGCCAGGAATCTGAGTAACAAGGATTCAGTTTGCTATCCCAGCTGTGCTGATCTAGTCTCTGTCTGCTGGCAACTGGACGGGTCCCACCTTCCCTTTTCCCTTGCTTGCTGTCATATATATGCTCCATCACTTCTCTTGTAGTACTACTACCAGCATTAATGGTTAACCTCATGGTTAGCTGACCACGGTTAATATGATCAAACTACCTCTTAGACAAGAAGAAAGTAAGTTGCAGGAAGAAAGATTAAATGTCTGGACCTCCTGGAAGACTTCAGTGGAGACGTAGCTTATTAAAGGTGACATAAATGGTCACAAAGTAGTTCTTTCCAATGAAAGCAGCTTGAGGTATAAGTTATGCCAAAAAGGCAGTCTTTGACAGAGAAGTTGTCATATAAACCTCCAGCAAGCCACCTGGGCAGGGAAGACAAAGACCTTCCTAATTTAATTTTATGGGAAATACACAAAATGCAGTTTTTCATTTATATTTGTCAGCATCTTGCATATATCAACGTAACTCCATTCATTTTTTGAGAAATAGGACCTGAGGGGGTGTTTTTGTGCCCTGCCACATTCCCCAGTGTGTTCAGAAGGGATGTGCTCTGTTCCACCCACTGGCCAGGCCAGGGGTTTAGAAAGGAAGAAGCATCATCCCATCTCCGGCAAAGCTCTCCATCACACAGGAAGGCATTGAAGCGGCCCATCTCTGCTATAAGGGAGTTTGTCATAGTGACTAAACCCAGTAATTTCTAGCATTTGGGGTAAAATTAGCTGCAAAACTCATGCCTTCAGTGCTTTGACTCAGATCTAAACCACACAGTATCTGAACATCCACTGATATGATCTGTGAATGGCTGTTTTGACCTGAGAATTAAATGAATGGTTTGAACCATGGCCAAGTCCTCATATCTGACAGCATTAGCTGTGTATTATATGTGCACATTAAAAGGGTTATACATATAACAGATTTAATATGAATCCATACACTCTCACACACATACACACACACACATTATATATTTTATATACATATATTATACATACACACACATATGTAAATATATTTTAATTAAAAAAACCCACCCTTATGTTCGTCCTAATCAGATCAGGACATATCTTTGATGTACCCATATCTCCCTTGTGAAATGTGTCTAAGTTGAGCCTTACTTTTCCTGGCACTGCACACAGCTGCCTCAGGCGTGCCTAAGCCCAGCTTTAGTGAGACTGTGAGTTAGTGTGGATGGACGTAGGGAGGAAAGGCTGAGAACATGCACTTAGTGTAAGGCAACTCTGACAATTTTCTCATCTGAGTCATGGCTATGAAAAGGTATGGGCAACATTTCACTGTAATTGCCCAAATATTTGGTAGCATCAAGAATTAAGTGTTTTTGCTAAAAGCCTGAAAACTTTGGTCAGCAGCTGCAAAGAGATATTTGAACCTAACTAAAGATGGATTGAAGTACCAAAAGGAGTGTATTTGACCAGAATTTATATTTTAAAAACATTTAAGTTTCTCAGGCACTGAAGACCAGCTGAAATGCTAATCATGGAAATGCTAATTTATATAGTTAACTGTATTTTTTTTAAATAATGACTGCTGAATAACTTGCCTAAAATAACAAAAATTATGCTATATGATTGGTCCAAATGTGGGGGCAAATCCAAACTTTAGGGTCATATAGTTTTATCTTCTATATTTCTCTAGCTGTAGAATGTTTGGGGTTTTTTTTCCTCCCGTGTAGAGCCCACTAGCTAAATTAACTCTTCCAGAATGGCTTTTTGTCTTGATGTGAAAATGTCATACAATGGACAATCCAATACTGACCTTGATGGAATGTTCCAACTTCAAATTGGTTTTTAGAAACATTCCTCAGGAGACAGCAAGAGATCCTTCTATTTTAGTAAATGATACACCCTAAGATAAAAATGAGGTAGTAAAAGTAATTCCAGTTGGTTTGTATATGAAGTGTCACTAAAGTCAATTAAAGGACCAATGGCTTTTTGTTTATCTGTGTCAAGAAAGCTATACAAATGGCAATTGTAGGCCTGGGTTTACGTAGTGGAGAGTCTTTTAGATACAATCCAGTAAAATCAAAGGATCATCATAAATATCAACTGAGTTTCTTCTATGGGTTTAAATGAAAAAAATCTGTATAAAGTTATAAACAGCTGAATTAATGGAATCCTTAAGAAGTACTTCACGTTAAAAAGGCTACGTCAGAAAAACATGAACAAAGTGTCATAGGAAATGAAGGAAACAATGAAATCCAACCTGAAAATCTAACATATTTGTGAATTCTGACTGTTTTCTTACACTTAACAGAAAGGAGTATTTTGAAAGAGGTAAAACTGTAGAAAACTTAGGGGCAATTTTGGCAAGAAAAAGAAATATGACCTTGGAAGGTCATACAGTACAAACAAACCCAAGATATTTTGACCTGTTATATAGAGATACTGATAGTGAAATACATAGCTGATTTACATCATCGAAAGGAAAGTAAGGATCCCTTTCTATATAGCACTTGATTACACATTTGCAATATGATGCACAGTTTTGGGCACCTCAACATATGAAAATTGTCAAGAAACTGGAGGAAATGATTAAATGACTAGAAGGCTTGATTTATGAGTTATAGTATATCTAAGCAGATACACACTAAGTATAGCAGTACGTATACCTTAAAACTACCTGAGAACATTCATAAATCTTACAAGGCTGCTGCAAATGAATAAAGATTGATAACCTCTTGAAAGGGGTAAACTCTGCTCATCCCACTCAGATCAATGTTGTTCTCAGGGTAAGACACTCCACAGCAAGCAGAGGAAGCAGAATCAATCTTTACATGCATAAAAAGTTATTTTTAATTGCAGTTGTATAGAGAATAGAAAAAAAAAGAAGAAAAATACACATCAGAACAGAAAAAAAATCTACTGAATATCTAAGATAATCTAAAAAAACCCCCACATATATCACAACTAAAAAAACCTCTACAAATTGACCAAAGGTCGCCTTCCCAGAATGAAGAGCAGTATACTTCACTGTTCTCATTCTGTAGTTTGAGGCATGTACTAAATCCTGCTCTCAGATTTTCCTTCCCCCAGTTTTGTCTTCTTATACCCCTTTAAGAAAGGGGTGTTTCTGCAAAGATCATGTTCCCAGTCCATTACTCCAACTTTTTGGGGTAGTTTGGTAGTTTCTTTCTGTAGACTCAACCTATAGTTTATCCCATTCTTTGAAAATATACAGGATACTATTTTTTTTTCTCTTTATAGCTGACCCTAGCTGTCACAAGCAGCCTGATTTTATTCACAGACAGACAATGCTAATAGTCAAAGTGCTTTTATTTATTGTCAGACTAGTCAATGCATTTCAACTGAAGTACTAGGTAGGAACAAAAATGTGTATAAAAAATTAATGATCTCACTGTTGTGTACTCATTATTTCAATAAGAAAAAAATGAGGCATAAAAATCAAATATAATGAGGCCATTAGAGAAGAAGAAACAAGGTAATCAATTTCTAATATATAACACCACTACAATGATATTAGCTGTAATTTAAACAAAGTAATCTGCTTTTGTTAGATATGCAAAATGCAAATGAGACATTTTAGTAGTGCTCCCATCTATTGCAGAAGTCACAGCAGTGATGTTAATGAGGAGATGATAAGGTTAATAAACATTTGCTTTTATTATAGTGTTATTTTTTTAAAGCTATAAAATTTTGAGTTCACAACTTCCTTTGCAAACTTGAAAATACCACTTCAGATAAAACTAAGCTTTTCCTTTCACAAACACAAACAGAAAAGTATTTATACACACCTGTGACACTTGCATTTTTCCTGAAGCAGCCATGCAATATCATAAACACATTGTGGCTCTGTATGTATGATAAATCAAATAACTGGAACAATGAACAGGTTTTTGAACTTTTCCTGATGCACTTATCAATGCTTGAGAGGTAAATCACTGTAAAAATAAATGTTCAAATGTAAATTCCCACAAGTGTATTTGTATCACTAATTTATCCTTTGTTTGAGTTGCATTTGAGGTCATATTTTGTCCTCTGAGAATAAAGAATACTGTATGTTATTATCTACAGTTAGGCTTGAATGATAACATTTACAGAATCAAAGCTTCAGCAAAAATTAGTGAATAGAACAATACATAAAATACACTGAAATTAGTACAAGAGGAAAACCCAGGTAAGGAAGCCTTTGCATTTAATTGTCTTTTTAGTGTTTTCTAAGACAAATAAACTCTCAGCACTAGTATGGCCTAAAAATACAATAAAATAAATAAAATTAAATTAAATACACCACCTCTATAAATTTTAATGATAAATCCTGGGGATTCTTAAAACTTTAGGGAGATTTTTAAAAGCATTGCATGTGCAAAAATCGGTAAAAATAATAGAAGAGTCATTTTGTCCCTGAAGACTTGTCAGTGAGAAAAGACAGCAACTATGTACTAAGGAGCCGACAGAGCATATTTAGCCTAAATGGGGCTGCTGTGTGCCTTTTTCAGAAAATAAACTGTAAAGGAAATACTACAGGAAAGTTTGATATTTCCATTCTATTTTTAAACAAAGATATTTCAAAGGTTTTAATATACTTGGAATGAATATTCAAGAAGGAGAGCACATCTGAACCAAAAATCTGAAGGCAATTTTTTCAAATACAAATTAATTTCTTTCAGCAGGAGTTCCCTTATCAACTTCAGCAGTAGTAGTCATTAGGAATACTTTCAAAAGCCTTAGCTATAAACTTCGGAAGTTCAGACTTCACTTATCAAACTACCTAATCCAGTTTCAAATCTTCACACTTTCTATGCGAAATTAAAAAATATATGTATCTAAAACTTAGAATGCAATGGCATCCACTACTTTCTCCAAATGATGCTTACTGAAGATAAATTGGTAGCTTACAAAGTTTGCTGTATCAGCTCAAAACCTCTTAAAATGGTAGCTATCCTAACGACCATTAAAGTAACAGGTGGTATGAAGTACATCTGAAAACCAATTTTAATTGCAAATAAGCTTTTATCAGTTCATAGTTGGCAATAACCATCTGGAAGGATATCATCTGCAATACTAACTAGTTTTAAAACAAAGACTGCTTTCTGCTTTGATTTGAGCTTGGTAATCAAAGGAGCAATTAAATGTTTCATTTTAGTAATACAGCTTTCTTCTTGGATCTTAAGAAGTATTTAAGGTATGTTTTAAACAAGCTTACATCCTCTTCAATAGTTTGGCTACATTTGATTTTTAAAAAATGCATTTCAGAATTATTTTATAGTCAGTTCTGGGAAACATGTTCTTCTGGAAACTTAAGCCTCGAGTTTCTGGGCTAAACAAAAAAAAAAAAAAAAAAAAAGGAAGAAGTCTCTATTTAAATTTGCCTTTTTCCTTTGAAGTTCTTTCTGCCTTGTTTCAAGGCCACCCAAGGTACTGCTTTGTGCCCAGTGCTGGAACTTCATACACAAAGTCACCAACCACAATTCAGTCAGGGTTTTTGTGGACTGATGCTGATAACTTTATTCTATGCCTTTTTGACCTCCAGGTTAGACTACTGAAAAGCTTTATTTTATTACCTGTTTCATAAAATTCTGAGGTCTTTCTAACACAAAAAGCTGTTGAAAACATTTTAAGCCACACTAAACACCCTCAGTTTAATGTGATGGTCTTTGGGGAGTTAAATCAATACTTACTGTCAAACATTTATTAAATTTTATAATTGCAATAGCTTTCAGCATACTCTGGAACATATATTTATATGACTTGCTGACCCCAGATTTGCCTGTTCAAAAGTAAAGATTTTTATGTCCTATACTACAAAGCAGTATTGCGCATCTACTTTTAATTTGTCTCACTGCTGTACTAGTTTGAAATTCATTCAGAGACAGCGTTCAATGCTGGTTCAATAAACTTGAGAAAAAAAAGGAAAACAAAAATCTGAACTCCATTTTCTTTCTTTTTTCTTTTGTTAACTCTAGTTAACCCTAGTTCACACTGGCAGTCTGATTTTGTCCACGGCGTTTCTTCACAAAATAGATAGATTATGAGTTTGCATGAAAGGTTGCATGAAGCTTGGTTAGTATTTTGCTATCAGAAGAATACATTCGCTCTGGATTGCCAGTGCAATCAGTCAGATAAATGAGTTCCTTGAACTCAGCTTAGTGCAATGTAACAGCCCCATTACTGAAGTGCCACATAACACAGCACCCATCCGTTGGGGTGGTCGCAAGAATAAATAAGCACAATGCAAATGAATACTGCTGGTCTAAGCACTTCACATGAGACATAAGACTTTCAGATAGTAGTGATGAGAGAAATCCTACCTAAGCTCTTGTCTTTTCTTTCACTCTCTCTCTCTCTCTTTCAGCAGAAAACATTAAGGTATCTGAAAGAACACTGCTTGACAAGAAAAGTCTGAACAGCTAGTCACTTGAAATTTTATTTATCACAAAGCAAACAAAACAAAAAAAGAGGGAAAAAACCCCCCACCCAAACCCAACCCTATGTCTCTTTAAAAAGGTCTGTCTCCTAAAACAGGCTATAAGGTCACTAGTAAGGCAACACAAAAACAGTTATCACTGACTTACACCTAAAGTTCCAATGTAAAGAGCTTTAATGATATAATCTGTTGACCTTCATACTTCTTAAATTAGAAAATGTACAATGATGCATGTCAAACATTCAGCAACACTTCTCACACTAGATGTGATTAAAAAGTAGCCTGTTGAGAAATGAAAGATTCCTCCACTTTATTAAAACCAAACATTTCAGCAAGCCACAGCCTACGTATTACATGAAAATCTATAAAATTCCAGTAACGTGATTTTTGTGACTAATCCAATAATGAGACAGCACAGTCAAACAAGACCTTCAAAATAACCAAAAAAGGGAAAATATGTTCAAAGACAGCAGATCTATATTTTAAAAATAACAGCTACAAAGCTGGATACATTCAAATGACAATAATTTATCATAAGAAAACAGAGCAAGGGATTTAGGAGTGGGATCTCAATCTAGATTTAGAATGTAGTAGAAAATAATTCAAGAATACAAATTAGTTTCTTGTTGAAATAAAAATCACCAGAGAAAAAGATTAAGACATTCAATTTAAGGAAGAAAATCTCTGGATTATTTTGAGTAACAAGGACTATTTCATAATTTTAAAACAAATATGTTGTTTTAAAACTTGCCTTAAAATTCCTTTTGAAACAGATGTCATTATTTTTATTAAGTTGACCCAAACACTTCTATCTTTTACAGACCTTAAACATTTTTGATACCCTATTGTTGGTAGTACTATTTCTCTCTGACACATTGAAAAAGAACACTGTCTATCTGGGTGAATTATCAGTAACATGTTCAACCTCATTTGGTGGGCATCTGACTTAAAACTACTCAAGATTGCCATGATTTCCATTTTATTGAAAGTGCCAATTGCTGTCTCCATTAATGATTGTTAAGTCAGTCGACCACAGAAGACTCAGCAACTGGTAGCTGAGCCACAGACATCATGGACGTCCTGTAGTTTCTCTGCAAAATGTATAACGCACAATCTGTCTATTGAAAGAAAAATGAAATGTGTTATGAATCCTAATGATAATTTGAACTAATAGCATTATTTAGTCTTATCTTTTCACAGATTTCCAATGGAAGAACATTTCACTGTCTACATCTGCCTAGCCTTGCTTCTAGCCGTGCCATTGTACACACACACACATGCACAAACAAAAATGCTTGTTACAGCTAAAACAGTGATCACTAAAAGCAGTGCTATGCCCTGAATGTAGCTGTATCAGTCAGTACATGATATCTTAAGTCACACAGTATGCTGACATCTTTATTGCTGTGATTAGTTTTGTTTAACACTCTAGGCAAAAACCTTTCACTTTATTGCAACCATTTTATTTTTCTTACTGTTACAGAAAAGCAGCTCTCCATTTGCTTCTTTCTGCTTCATTTTTCCAGGACAGAGGGCAGGGGTCTGTAGCTAAACTCTTAAAGTGAAGATTTTCTTTACCCACCTGAACCAAACTGTTCATGTCTTATATCGCCTTTCATTTCTGCTTATGTTTTGTCACAGATGTCCCTTCAGAGTCTGAGGTGAATGAACAGTTTCATTTGGGCTAGAATATTTTTTTCAAGAGAATTCTAATGACATTGAAAGGAAAAATGTATGTGTATGCAAAATAAAAGCTCTAAGGCTAAACATCTAGTTGAGCAATTTTAACTGCATGTATAATCAAGAATTTTATAACTCTCTCCCCTTTACATGGTTATTTAAGTTCAAAAAGTACTGTTCAGCTAAATGTCCAACAAGAAAGAGGTTTCTATTACATTTACTCCTTGTATTTTCAGATAAACTATTCTTGCATACAGTCTTGAGAGCTCAGGTTCTTCGGGTTTGCAAATCAAGAGGAGGACCTGGAAGAGAAGGAATCACTGCCTAAAGCAGCCTCCTGTTGGGCAGAAGGTATCCTCACACGAGATGTGCATACATCTGTATAAATTATAGCTCCACCTCTGTAGCGCCTTGTCATATTGCTTTTGTTTAGTAAAAGCTCCACAGATCTGCATCATAGGTGTCTGAAAAATACATAGTTCCTGCTCTTCAGAATTTACAGTCTAAAATACATATGGAGAAGACAAGGCATTTGGAGAAACTTTAAGGAAAGAATCATTTTGAGTATCTCATAATTTAAATTAAGTTACTGCTTCATAGTATCATGGGATTGCTAGAATTAATGACAACAAAGCATAACGTTCAGGGATTGGGGTTAAATTCATGACTCGTTAACAATGTAAATGAAAGGCACAGAAACTAGTGTATAAAAGAGAATTTTAAAAAATATGAAATAATATTTCTCTACAGAAAAGGTATGGGTTGTTTCTACCATTTCCTGTGATTATTTTTTTTCTTTTTATTTAATTTTTTATGTATAAAAGAGAAGGTTTCTAACAAAGACTAGGATGCTAAACATAGAGTTCTGGTCTCTTCTAAGAACGCATAAACCCAAAATGTCACTATCTTGCAAAGCAATAAGGAGGAACAATTCACAGTATTTTCAAAAATTTGAACATGACTTCAAAGCTAAGAAAATATTTTATAATAGAAGGTGTTTTCTAATGAAAAACGGTTTTAGTCAAGCAGTGCATAATGTATTATCTATTCCATATTTTTGACCTACCTTTTTTCTTCTCTCTTGCCCTTCAGCAGTTTAAGGGACCATCAGTAAAGATTTTTTGTGGGTTTATTTTTTTTCTTCCCCCATGGCCATCACTAAACCTTAAGATATCATTGAACTGTTCTACTAAAGGACTAGAACACTATCATTAAAACCGGCTTTACTTGGAAATCGCAAAGCATATATTTCAGTGAATGTGAAATTTCCTGAGCTAAATTTGGCTTGGCTATACCCAAGTGATCTTGTAAGCATGTAGACTATACAGTTCTTTAAAATGTGCACTATAAATAAATAAATGAAACCCCTTTTAGAGGTTTTTGTTGAAAAGATTTCTGCATATATCACATATGGACCTACTGTTTCATTTTTCAAGTCCTGTCCTCTATCCACAATTTAAATTAAGGCAAATTTTCCTTTTTCATTTTTCTCTCCATCTTCCCTGTTATTCCAAATTCATCTAATTTTTGTTTGTTTGTTTATGTCATCTTTGTTGTCTTGTCTTAGAAAGAAATTGTATGGTTTAGATTTCTTTCAAGGTTTTTATTTTTTAAATCATTCTAAGGACTTTTTTTTTTTTTTTTTCCACTTCAGGCTAATATTTGCAATATGCTAACCAGCATATATATCCATTTGGAAAGAGATTGCCAAAGTAAACCATATGGTGTTCATTAATGTGAACTGACGGAAGGTGCCATGTTTTTACACCATACCAAAAAGTTATATACATACACATTACCTTAAGGAAAATCACTATTTCAATAACCCAGTAAGTTAGGCTTACAAAAAAACCTTTGGTCCAAATACTCACTGAGTGGTTTACAATCTGTACTCCTCACAGAAAGAAGTACTTTCCTTAGTTACAGTACTGTCTACCATAAGTAAGATCTATTTTCTAGGATGACACGTGTTCAAATTCCACAAACTAGTAGAATTAAATTAAGTAATCAGATTTAAAAAAAAAAAATATTTATATAAAAAAAAGTCTAACAACAAATAAACAATAATAAGGGAGAGAAATTTTTACTTTATTTTAAAGGAACTAATAGATTAAGCATATGTACATGCTTCTCTGGACCAGGGACTGTTGTGTTCAGCACTAAAGAAAATAATTTGCCTTGCAAGCTGTTTTGTGCTTACACAGGTTCCCATCACAGCTGAAATTCCATCTCGCCTTCTTTAAGCATCTGTTTACTTCCATGTTCTCTACATTCTTCCCAGTTATAGCAGCTTTTTTTTCTCTCAGGTCTGTAATGTCTATTCCCTATCTTACATTAATTTAAAGGAATACAGACAGGTCTCTATTCTTCACCTCTTTTTTTAAAAAACTGCCTTTCTCCAGAGCAAGAAAATTAATGAGTATTCCAGCAAAAGTTGGTCTAAAGTAAATTATTCTGAAATATCAAAAGTTCAGAGAATGAATGCTTAAAAAGTCATACCATGAAAACTGAAGAAAAAATTGTTTAGAAACAAATAATAATTATATATGTGAATGCAGAAATATGTATAAATTATATATATAGCAAAAACATTTTCATATGAATGGATAAACCTTTTTTCTCATGTTTTAAATGAGAAATATGCTTTTGTTTCATTGTATTGCACTAATCTTGTCCCTTATTTCTATCCTGAAGGCATAATCTCTCATTTGTAACATTGGATTTGCAACTGTGCAAGTGCTAAAGGCTTGAAGTGAGAAGGAACATTTCTTTAGGTGAGAAAATAGAGAGAGATGAAAGGAACTCTTAGAGAAACGAGAATAATACTCTCAGAGAATAAATTAAATAGTTGAGAATTAGAAACAAAAGCAGTACAGATATGTTTCTAATTAGGGACTCATTGAAGTTCTCAATCAGAAGACAGCAGCTCTTTTTCTTTAAAAGAGATTTTGCTGTATCTTGTGTTTCTATCTGAGAATGCAAATTAGCTCTAAGTGTCTGTATAAACTCTGTTATGACTAAGTCTGACTAGCCCTTCCACCATTTGAAGAGCAATTATTAGCAAATGATTATTGTTTTTACTCCCTTACCTTCCTGCTCACACAGGTGGACAGATGAGCTTTGGGAGCAGACCCTGCCCAGAACCTCCCTCCTGCCTGGGATGGTGACCAGCTGTGCTTGCTCAGAGAGGAAAACAATTGCAGCAGCAATTTTTTTCCCTCCTTGGAACGTGGAAGGCACAAGTGGAAGACTGGGAGAGACTGCTTCTCTGAGCCAACACAGATACACACACTCCACATGGGTAAATTTAAATCTACCTCCAAAAGTTATGTCTATTATACACATGTATTGGGCATAGGGGAGAAGTAAATCTTAACCATTAAAGTGCTTTAAATAAGAAGATATCTCCAGTATGAAGAGATCTAAATATAGGGTGAAGTACTCACACTGCCTGCATTAGGAGCCTCTGCTTTCCATATTGTAAATGCAACAAGGTAAAGACTGATCCGACCCTAAGTACATCCTACTCTATTAAAAACTTAAAATGCTTTAGGTGCACCTTATGCAGAATGAAACCTCTGGGCCTTCTCCTAGATGTAAACATCACCTACAAGTAGATTTGCTTCAATGTGGTTGAAGACTAAACCCCTGTCATTTCTCTTGCGATCAGCATAGGTTCAGAAACAAAAGTTTAAAACAAAACAAGGGCTTGGCTGTAGATTCAAATTATAACTTTTTTAAGTATATGAAGAAACCCATTCTGATTCTGAACTTGGCCAATTACTTTTAAAAAACAGCATTTTTAATCCTCTTTAATCATCTTAATCATCTGATACCAATCTTAGGAAATTTGTTTTCTTTTTAAGCATAAATTAAAAAATTGCCATACCAGCTGTATGGTTACAAGTCATGTATTAATGCTGGCTTTACTATTGTTCTCCTCTAATGTATATCAGATTGATTCACTTCAGCTGAACTTCATAACCCTTACATTTTTATCTTGTGTGCAAAAAAAGACAATGGGTTGCTCCAGCAAGCATCTTTTTAAACAAAGAAGCTTGGGAGCAACACCGAAAACCAAAATGTGGAAAAATTGAAGGGGATACAGAATGATGTGTTTACCCTTGGTAAACAGCTTTTGAATTAGAAAAATCTGGATTAAGGGGGGGGGGGGGGGGGGGAAATTGCTTAC
>JANZLQ010000056.1:13320001-13331967 GCA_026212715.1 Elanus axillaris
CCCAGCCAGCAAGAAGGCTGGAGGGGCACAAGGAGTTGGGAGGGGACACAGCCAGGGCAGCTGACCCAAACTGGCCAGCGGGGTATTCCATACCATGGGACATCATGTCCAGTATATAAACTGGGGGGAGTTGGCCGGGGGGAATTGCTACTCGGGAACTAACTGGGCATCAGTCAGCGGGTGATAAGCAATCGCATTGTGCAGCACTTGTTTTGTACATTCCAATTATTTTATTATTGTTATAGTAATTTTAGTATTGTTGCTATTATTATTTTCTTCCTTTCTGTCCTGTTAAACTGTTCTTATCTCAACCCACAAGTTTTACTTTTTTTCCCCGATTCTCTCCCACATCCCACTGGTTGGGAGGAAGTGAGTGAGCAGCTGCATGGTGCTTAGTTACTGGCTGGGGTTAAACCATGACAGGCTGAAATAAACCCTTTAGTGCAAATGATTCCAATGCCATCAGATTGCCATTACCTGATGAAAAAAAAATAATCACACCTACCTCTACTGATTGGTTCTTGATACACATTATTAACATAAATTCAGCAGGTGCAAATGTCTTGCAATCAAGTTTGGCTTTCTTTTTAGAAGATGTGCTTCTGTTTGACAGAAGTTGTCAGATCAAATATAAGGGCAGATTGGTAAAATGTAATGACCTGAGATATACAAACAGTCAGGCTATATGATCTAATGGTCCCTTCTGGCTTCAGATTCTATAAAAATCTATTAATCTTTTATACCCAAGGCTAGTGCAAGTGCAGCCATTAGACCAAGATTTTATTTGCAACAGACCACCACAGGGGAAATATAAAATTTATTTGAAATGACCTTTCAATTCTAAAGTTCAATTTGTCCACTATTGTATGTCTTTTAACCTCTAGACATGTCTTTCTTAGTCCAAAAGAGGGATCTCAGGAGGCAGAAGGCATAAAAGACAAGAAATACTAATTTTTATACTTACAAATGCTTTCAGTCCCCTCTGGCCTAACAATAAAACAGGCAACCAGGATCGGTTCAGAGTCCAGATCTTAATGTCATAGCAAGACAAATCTTTCACACTCAGGTGAGTATCAGGCAGAAGGGGATTACCAGTGGATACGACTAGTCCGATGTAAGCAATATGCTGTCTGTAATGTTCCACACAGGTATTCTGTTCAATACACTTGTTCCATGTGCCTTGTAATGTGAAGAAAATATCAGCATCCTTTTGGTTTAAACGAAGCTGAACTACTTTATTAAAAGTTACTGCCAGCCAAATATATTTATGTCAGTAATCTTAGATTCTCATTAGCTGGACGTGCTGCCAATAGCTTACATACATTGAAGAAAGATCATAGCAAATCCATAACTCTCTTGCCATGTATTGGGATGATGAGGCACGGTATGAAGGCTCAGCACATTATTTCTAGAACTCTCTTTTGAGAAGAGCATCTGTATTAAATGTTACATTCTGAGCAGAGCTGACAAACTAAAGTTTGTCAGTGTAGCTAACTAAAGGCTTGGGGTTTTATTTTTCTCTACTCTTCCCTTGTGGCCATTTTTATAAGTGATTTTGTGAAACAACATAGTAGTCAGTAATTCAGTAACTATGAAAGTATAATATTTCTAAATGCAAGTAGCATGTTGTACGTTACATGATATTCACACTACTTGATACATTGAATATTTACTTCAGAGTAGATCTGCATTCACAAAGCAACAAAATAAAGTTTTCCCTATAATGGAGAAATCTTACATTGCAAAATATATTGTTCTTTCTGTCAGGTCAAAGGGATGGGACTGCCAGTTTGCACTGGTTGTAAAAGTGGGGAGATAGTATGGAGAAATGGGATGTATCGTATTACGCCCTGAAACATACCTTTCTGCAAGAAGCTTACAGCAGAGCCTCCACAGATGCCCACAGTAAGCTGGTAGATCTGGTTAACTGAAATAGCTATTACAATAAAGTCCTGCCATTGCACTGCTATCTATCTTAATGGTAAGGAAGGTGGAAAGAGGCACTTAGTCCAGGGTTTCTTGGATTTATGTATCTAACTTCCACTATTCAGTCTGAAAAAGCTAGACTGTAAAAGTCAGTGTTAGGGAGGGGATTAGTTCTTCCTTTACTTCTCTAAATCACAGCCTCACACTATCAAGCTGCTGTTGCTTCCAGCCAGGCACCACTCCATCTATTCAACGACTGAGGTGATTCAGCTCCAGATTGCTAAATGTTAGGTAGCTTTAGGGGCAAAATCAGCAATAAACTCTCGATCCTGGTGATGAGTTTGCCTCATTTCACATTCACAAAGATAACTTTCCAGGTGGAAGCCGTGAACTTTGTGAAGTTTTTAAAGTGAAAGCTGAGCAACTTCTCTTTGATCCTTCATGTCCTAAGTGAGGACCTTGACTCTGGATGTTCTGATGACACTGAAGGCATACTTGTTTTGCTATCAGCCAGGTGAGAAGGATCATCAAGCAAGCAACTTTCAGTATGAGGCATATAATTTTGTTCCTTATTTTCAGCTATCAGTGAAATGAAACACATGTGAAGTGAAGGCCAACACATAACTACATTAAATGACATCTGTTTTATTTATATGTATGTCATTTATTACTTTTTCATAATTTCTGATACAACCTATAGTACAGCAAATTATATACAACATAAAAGAAAGCACGTATACCTGGAAAGAATATTGCCCAGGCAAAATGTTTCACAGATCTCATATTCTGTGGGAAAAGCAACTTGTTCTTACAGGGGTAGGGCAGCAGAGACTTTTTGCTTTCAAATTGCCTTTGTTCAAGTGAGAAATGTTGATAAGTAGCATAGTTGGCTTAGGCTTGTGTTACCAGATTTGATTTAATAAATAAGGACAAAAGAATCAACAACAACAACAAAATACTCCTAAAGCATGATTGCTAGAAGAATATGACTTTGTTTTCTTATCACTTATCTGTGAAGTCCTTGTTTACCCTGCCAATCTTCTGTTCAAGCTCTGACCTTTCTTCTCTGTGTGCTACTTGAATATTTTTTTTTTTCTATCAGAAGTTCAGAGACCTCTTTCTCTCTTTTAGGTGCTTTAAACACTACCTCTGCCTACATCTTTCCTTTTATCTGTTCCTGCTCCTTAGAGTCTTTCTGAATTTCCTTTACCCCTTCTTTTTCCATTCTCATACAAGACTTGTTTCCATCATACTGACCATTACAGCTGGAAGAACCATCCTGTGCAAAGAAACTCTTGCAAGAAACTGTGTATTTCTTAACACTGATACTGGACTGACTGTGAAATTATTTTCAGAAAAGGAATTTATTTCCATTTGTCACACACAAGGCATATACAGCTGTATGCCAGGTATATGCAAGGATGAATGTCTGATGTCATGGACTGTGAAATAGGTCATGTCATTGCCCTGAAGCTCATAGTTTTGAAAACAGTGCTACCAAAGGTGGCACCCTGCCAATTTGCCTTTGAGGATGGGCACCCATGCAGATGCACTGATCGTTCCTGCCTGAACTGCCACCTGTATATCCTCAAATGCATTATGTTGTAATGTATTCTATTTGCTAGCTTGCTTCATTTTATGTTCTCTGACTGAAAGTCCCTGGAGTCTTTGTTTATAGGCAAACTGTCCAGTATAGAGCATTATATTTATTCTCTGTCTAAAGGACCTGAATTTATGAAAGTTGAACATGAAAATCAAAGTGTCAAGCCACTGACTTCATCTGTGATAAGAGGTCCAAAACCATGCACATATGCATTTATATATATACATAAATATATACACACATATATCTAGTTTGCTTTCAAAAATTTAACATACCACCCTGACACCAAAGTCTGACCTCACATATATGCAATAGCACCCTTTACAGTGAGGAATCAGGATATATACATCTTCAGGAAGAATTTATCATATAAAGTATTTCCTATGTCTTTTTTTCATAAAAGATAAGGCTTAGTTAAATCAAGAGTCTATTATAACTTCTTTTAAATGTATGTATTTTATAAACAACTAATACAGAATATTACAATATAATTAATCACATCCAGTTGCATACTATGAAGTTAAAACAAGTTATATTTCAACAAATAAGGCAACTATATCTCATGCTATTTAACAAAATAGTTCAACATTTCAGTTCTCTTTCTGGATATGTCGAGTAGAAAGAACTCATTTCCAAATAACAAGAAACTTCATCTTATATGTACACATGTATTAAGTTATTTGTGCTCTTGATATTACTGGGATTGATATGAACAAGCAAGATATGAGTAAGTTGTAGGCATTCTCCTGCAACATTCCTCTATAACTTTGGATATTTATAAATGTTATGAAAACGAACCATTAACACAGATTTTTGCCAATGAAGCACCCATTGCTTCTCTTTGAAAAAGCTCTATTCCTACATAAATCTGAGTTTTCAGCTCTGATGTGTGCATGAGACTGCATATAAAGTACTGTGTCCAGCTCTGGGCCCCCAGTGCAAGAAAGATATCAATAAAAAGGAGTGAGTTGAGGGGATGAAGGTGATTGGGGGCTGAAGCACTCACCCTGTGAGCAGAGGTTGCAAGGCTGGGGCTTGTTTGGCCTAGAGAAGGGATGGTTTCATGGGGGGTATAAAAGCAGCCCCCCAGTACCTACAGGGTGGCTATCGAGAAGACAGGGTCAGGTTTTTCACACTGGTGCATGGTGGCAAGACTACTGGGTTTCTCTTTCATCAAAGCTATTGTTTCCTTTTTTTTTAATCATATTTATGAAGTGACAGAGACAGCTGAAAAGGTTTTATTTGGAACAAACATAGAAATAGACAATCATAGAAAAAGGATCTCTGTGGAGAGGAAGCGGTGGTGGATATAGAAAGAAAGGTGAGGTATGGTTTCTTGGGAGAAGGGAAAGTATTCATGAAACATCTACACTACTATGAGATTTCCCTCAAAGCTGAAAATCTGGATACTCCTGAGGATTCCCTATCTCAAACCATTTGTTCGTTATCATTAACTCTCAGTATATGAAGAATTGTTGCTGCTTTTCTTTCCGTACTCCAATTTGCTACTGAATCCTCCATAACCTATTTTCTGGTTGTGCTATGCATATTTAACTTTTGCTATCTACATCATGTTAAGTCTTGTCCTCTCATTTGTGGTACTCAGGATGTGCTGAAAATTGGATCTGTAGCCAGTGCACCTGGATTTCTTGAAATACATTTCTTTGAAGGATTTATACTTTTTGTATGGTTTGTGGGTTTTTTAGTTGTTTTCTTGATTCACCAAAGCAAACTATGAATCATGCTAGAAATGAAAAAAAATCCCAGCCCCACAGAATGTAATAAGATGTTATGCAACATACAGGAATACTAATCACAGTGTTTTCAAACATTCTTGTTTGCTCCTTGATCAGATTTCCAACATTCAGCTAAGACCAAAATAGAACTGACAAATAAAGCTAGCTTTCTATACAGCCATAAGCCTTGATGGGTTTAGAAGTCCCTCTAGACACTTAAAAAATTAAGACAACATTGAAGCTAGTAGCAATATGATGATTTACACTGTTGGGACCTGTTCCAGGAGATGTGTGGAGGAATACTGCTGGCTACCTTTTTCTTTTCTTTAACCTCTGGTTTGCTCCTACTACTTTACTTACCTATGCATAAACAAAATATAGTCTATCTTATCTTAAAAAGAACAGGCACAAATTTCACTGTTTTTTTTTTCTTCTTTTTCCAAGCTCTAATATCAGTGAATATGTTGTAGCACAGAGTTTTTCTCTCTTCCAGATCCATCTGGACTATTTCCAAGCTAGTTTTACCCTCTGTGACTCCACTTGGCTGTTCTTGATCAAGTCTATTATAAACTCTGGTAACCCAAAACTCAGAACCATGCTTCTCACTAAGGCAGGTGCCTTTGGCAATGGTCCCTTTCCTGAAATCTTATTATCCACTCACCAATGCTGTCATCTCTTAATTCTTTTAGAACACCCCTGCTCATTCTTCTGGGATGTCTTTTGAACTGTATTTTTACTCATCATTGAAAGCTTTGCAACAGTTGCATTGGTCTCTCACTGGTTTTCTTCTGACATAAAGCCTCATGTCACCTTTTTGCAGATGACAAAACAGATGTACTCCTAATTGATACACATTTTCTCATTTTTTACTTTTACAGGTAACACCTTTCATCAATAACTACAACTCAATTGACACCCTAAGTATAATCTGAAAATCCAGTTTCTATCTGAGTCAGCACATCCAAGTAGTTTGCACATCTATGACGTTTGCCTTCTATTGCCATTCAGGCAGTGAAATCTCTCATCTAGGCATTTATCAGGTCACATCTCAATTTGTGTCATGTTTTCTACAGCCTTGAAAAATATAGTTCTTTTCTACTCATGCATATTGAAAGGACTCAGAGGACGTGGCTGTGTGGTCTTTTTCAGACTGACATGACTGAGCTGTGTCAAACACAAGCTGATCAAAAATGTATGTGTAGCAACAGCCCAGCAGGACTTACCAGCTTAAGCCTAATGGCTTGGAGCTGATTCAGGGAGTCTCTCACCTCTATCTACCCAATACTTCATCATCATAACCAGACTGGCATAGAGATGCTACACAGCACTCCAAGGAGGAAAGAGTTGGGAAGACTTCCAACATCAACAGCACACGATGGAAAGCAACCTACCTTGTAAGTATTAATATAATCGTAGAATCATAGAACAGCCCAGGTTGGAAGGGGCCTCAGAAGATTTTCTGGTTCAGCCTTTCATGGGAAAGGGAGCGTATATGAGATTGCCTACCACCTTGTCCAACTGTATCTTGAAAACCTCCAGTGATGGGTACTCTGCCACATCCCTCGGGTGGTTGTTCCAGTAAATGACTGTTCTTGCTGTAAAAAATTTCTTTCTTGTGTCAAGCTAAAACCTCTCCCAGTGCAACTTGTACATGTTGCCCCTTGTCTTCTCCATGTGACTCCTTGTCCATTCTCTTTTTAGTCACCTTTTAAGTAAGTACTTCCCTGAGAATGAAACTTCAGTCAAGTTAATGTATGGGTCAGTGCAACAATTACAGGAAGTAGCCTCAACTTTGAACCGTAGATGAGTAATTTTGATTAAAGGTTTTCACCAGCAGATTCTCAGATTATCCAGAATCAGAAGCCTTAAAAACTTCTTTCTGTGAACATGTACATCATGCTAAGAAAAAGGGAATTCAAGGTTTTGTAAAAGTGTTAATACTCTTGCATAAGATCTATACTAGTGTGATCATAGAAAGAATCTGATGTGTTGCTTCTGAAAATACACTTAGAGAAGGAAATGCTGACACTGAAATTAAAAAATGACCTTTCAGCATAGTATTATTCATAAACAGTAGGTATGTCCTTATGTGCACTTAGATATAATACTCTTTGCAATGCCAAACAAATGTTAATTGCTGTATAGTACTGAGTTAAACTCTAATTGGCATTAATTACAAACATGAATCATGTCTGTGAGAAAAGAAAATATTCTTTAAATTAGATTTCTGTCTTAGTCCTTTCTTGTTAAGCTCTCCTTCAACTTTAAAAGATACTCCTCTGTCGCAGTGTCAGCAAATGACAACTGGTCTTGCTCTGCATTATTGGAGAAGGCTATGAAGACATCAGTCCCTTTGAATCTGTCATCCTTTGTGATTTCTCCTCCTGTCTAATGTGTTGTTCATCTTCACAATTGTCTTTCATTCACTTAAATGAGACTTTTCCATATGATGTTTTCTTTAAATATGAACTATAATCATTGTCTGGAAATTATGCCTTTGGGAGATTTATTTTTCTCCAACTTGTTCCTTTCTACATTTTGTAACATAGTGAAAATATGCTTTTGTTTCTCTCTGAAAAAAAATTAATATGACCTTAGGAAAGATTAAACCAAACCAGACTACTAATTGCCAAAGATGAACTGCTGTAGAATTGCAGTGTTGCTATATTTAGGTAGAGGATATTTGTTTCTAAAACTAAAAACATTACAGTAGTACAGGCAGCCAAAAGCCTGGGACAATTTATCCAAGACTACTTCATTATTTTATATTTTAAATTCATGTCATATGTGATCCTGGTTTCAGTTCTGAAAAAACAAAGCATTAGCAAAGCTTAATATAGAAGCTTAACTCATAGGAAGTTTATGAAGCTAATGCAATTTGTGCATCTCTACTTTTAACAATTGTATGAGCTTGTGTATTAGGTAACTGTTATTACTTTAGTTAAATGGCATTTATTATTATAGTTTCATGACATTACAGAACAATGGTAAGTTTATTTCTAATATCCCAACTTTAATATCATATACTCAGTGAATTCTATTATTTATATTTTGAGTTTCATTGTATTTCTTTTGCGTTCTTTCACCTTTGACATATTGATATAATTTAGCATAATCTTGTTTATAGAAAACTGATGTGGGTCAATGCCACAGAAGGTGAAGCATGTTACCTTAGTTTTAAAAATTGTGAAAAATTTAGTATGTATAGACAAACTTGATTGTGAATATATGAGAGCAACTCAACTTTACTTTCCATCTGTAGCCTAAGAGGATACACCTCCACCACATAAAGAAGGTGCACGGGTCGGCAGAGGGATGCTGAGCCAGATCTTATATCAACATGGTACCAGCACATCAAAGTGTTATCATACTATCCTGCTTGCCTTGACTAGAGTGCTTCTCAGTCCAGTGCAGAATAAAACCAGCTGATTTGTATGTCCCATTCCACATTTAGTTCTCACATTTGCATCAGCACCAGTCCTTGTATACACATTTTTACTTAAATGTTCAAGACAGTTGGGTTTAGACAAATCTATACCCACAGAGAGGTTTCCGTTGTCCTGGAGTACTGTAATCCCATGAACGTCACCAGGTTTTAAATATTCAAAGCCACTACAATGTTCAGCAAAGGAAAAAACAAAGTCAAAGCAGGTCTTAAGGTGCACTAAGCTAGTGCTTTAAAATTGTGTTCTGATAAGCCAGATTAGGGCCCAATTTGGACTGTACTCTTGTGAAGAGCTGGGGAAAAAATAGTGCTTCATTTGCTGTGTCAAGAAGTGACACAGAGGGTAGACCAGCTTCATTCCTCTCTAATTCCCCAGGTATTAGGGCTGACTAGCTGCATGAGGCAAAAAAACATCACCTCAGAAGTGTATAATGGGGTGCATTACTGTTGCACTCCCAAATCCGCTGGAAGCTACCTTGACCTTTCAAGCAAAGTATCTCTCAGTCCACCAAAATTAGGTCTTCATTACTCAGAACAAATCACAGGCTTGGCTTCCTTTATAAGCAGCCTTTATTCATCTCATTCTTGTGCTCAACTGTATATTAATCTATTGCCAATTGCCAAATTAATAACATATTTTTAGTGTAAAACAATCCTGAGTTGTTTTTCTTTCTCTCTTGTTTGGAAAAAAAAACAGACCAACAACCCAAAACCAAACCAAACCAAACCCAAAACAAACAAATCCCTTCCCCCACCCCCAAAACAAACCCCAACCAAACACAAAACACTCCAAAACCTCCAGAGGTTTTAGAAACTTTTTACTGATTTTAAAAATGGCTGTAAATTTTTAAGTGTATTTATTTGTGCTGGGTTTTTCCCTACAGAACATTTTAATAAGAGAATTAGAAACTTTCTAGAAATTATACTTTCAGAAGTAGTCCTGAATACGTGCTTGGAAATTAGGTTTTAAAAATATCCAAAGGCTACTAGGAAAAGATTGTTTAAGTACAAATACAAAATACTATTTAAAATCTATTCTGACTCTTCAGACATAAGTTCTTTGTTCAAATCCTGAAGTGCAAAACCAGCAACAAATCTGCTAATGTTCTAAATCAGTCTTTTGACCTTTTAAGTCAAATGTATCAGCTTTGCTGAGACTTTAATTTCACTGCTTTATTTCTCAGAAAACTTTAGGTCATATGGATGTTACAGAGTTGTGCATAGTATATACCTATAAAATAGCAATATATTTTTCTTATATAAGTATTTTATGTTTAATCATTCAACAGAAGCTGATTGTTGGAGAGTTGGGACCTGTCCTTTTATAACTATTGGATTGTTTCACACAGTTTTTTCTCCTATTTTTTTTGTCTTTGTAGCATGTAAATGTTGCAGCCTTTTTAAGCACAAACTTTCCTTCCTCCCGTACATTCTAGTCATTCCTTCCTCACCACAGAGTCCGCTTTTTTTAGAGGCAGCTTGAGTTTTATATTTCTGCTTTGACTGGGCACCAAATTCAGATCACCACGTGGCTTAGGGGTTGGGGAGGGGGATCAGTTGTTGAACCACATCTGTATGGCTGGCAGGTAAAATCACTCACCCAAAAGGCAACCTGTCTTCCCCAGAGGCTGGGAAAAAGCTTTCATTAGAAAATATTGGCCATTTCATTCAGTTACTTAAATAATCCTCTCCCCTCCCACACATAGTCTGAAAGATAATTTCCAGAGGTTTAGTTATTCAAGATCTCTTAAAAAAACATAGGAGAAAGCAACCCCTGCCCTATTTAAAGCAATTATAGAACCTGAAAAGCAACGGTAACTATTCCAGGCTTTGCATAATTTAATTTTGGGAAATGTGTCACTATATAAATATATATTTATTTATATATATATAAAAATATATATATTTATATATATACACTTGCAAGAATTCATACTAATCCATCCATTTTTATTGGATTTTTTATTATAGAGGATGAAAAAAACTTCACAAGTACAAACAACTCTCTTCAGCGTACTTGGTACAAGTGTTAGCCTCACTTCCCAGCTAAGGAGAGGGTATAGCAACAAACTTGCCAAAGCTACGAAAAAGTTTGTAGATGAACTTGGAATCAAACTGTGCAGTTTTATTTCTTGTATCTGAACCATGTCACAGTATTTCCACCAAAACCAGCACTTGGCAGGGCTATACCAGAGGCCAGACATGCTGTATGCTGCAATTCAGTCTGACCCCTCTAACTGTGGGAGTGATGGCAAATGGGCAGCCACCTCCTCTGCCCATGCCCCATCACATTAGTCAGTAGATACCTGTAGCTGAGGAAAGATTGCCAAGGGCTAAAAGTAGCTCTGTTTCCTTTATAGCCATAGTAATTCCCACTCTTCCTAGAAAGACAATATCAGTACAGGGATCTATGAATACTCTGCTCCCACAAGCATCCCTGCACCATGACATTATCTCTCATTGGTGTTCAGGGAAGTACAAAGCAGCTCTTACCCCACTCAGGATGACCAATGGGCTGACTACAGCCTCACAGTTAAAATGCAGCAATGAAGGTTTCAACGGGCTGCTCAGATTTATCGTGAGGACTTCAAAACGGGGGAAAAAACAAAGGTGTTTTGTCACACAAAACTACTACTAGTGATTGTTGCATATGTCGTTTCCAACATTGATCAAGTATTACTTTAATATTTATGAGGGAAAAAAAAAATTAAAGGCTTAAAAAAACCCAATAGCATCGGTACCACCAACTTCAAGCTACTAAAACCAGTCAGATAAGCATGTTTCTGCCTCTTCAGGTTCAAAATTCTGCTGCAAAGCTGGACTAAAAGGCTAGTTTCTCCCAGGTTTTTGTCTTTGGCTTTTACATGGGATTTAGCAGCAACAAAAAGAAATGAGAATAAAATTGCTTTCCATTTTTTTTTCTCCTATGAAAGCAGGTTTTGCAAGCAATTTAGAGAAATGTTATTAACAAGAGAGCAGGGGATCCCTGAGAGAGTACTTTTTAGTAAATTGCAGTCCACATGGAAAAACAAATCACTGAGGACCATTCTGGTAAGCTCTTCTATTAGTTAAGGACTACTAGTTCTGATAGCAACATAGAAAACAATTTTGGCAACTTATTGCTGCAAATTCCTGTGAAGTAGTCAATTAATTGACAATAAGGGTGCATCTATTATCACATACTGTATTGGGTTTCTGTGGCAAGGTTTTGGTAGTGGGGGGGGTTACAGGGGTGGCTTCTGTGAGAAGCTGCTGG
>JANZLQ010000056.1:13332851-13350008 GCA_026212715.1 Elanus axillaris
GATGGAGCCCTGCTGGCCTGGAGATGGCTGAACACCTGCCTGCCCATGGGAAGTGGGGAATGAATTCCTTGGTTTGCCTTGCTTGTGTGTGCAGCTTTTGCTTTCCCTATTAAACTGTCTTTATCTCAATCCATGAGTTTTCTCACTTCTACCCTTCTGATTCTCTCCCCCATCCCACCAAGGGGGAGGGAGAGAATGGCTGGGTGGTGCTTAGTTGCCAGCCAGAGTTAAACCATGACAGTTCATCAAGAGGGTTGTTTCCAAATCATGCAATATCTAAATATTTAGTAACAGCTTTGAAAAATATCAACTATACTGTACAAAAATGCATAGCAGAGCATGGTCTAATTAGCCAAGATTTCTCTGATTTATTGCCTTCTTGATAAAAGAATATAAAAATCAATGTTTAAGTACATTGTGACTACAGCTATAAAACGACCAGTGTAATCCTGAAGGCTAGTTCTCTGATAAACCTGATAACTTCAAAGGCATGGAGCTGTCGTGAAGACTTGAACCATTCCCATATTTAAGATGCTCCAGGTCTGCATTTATGGTTTATGCTTAATAATAAATGAGTTTTGTTTCTCTCAAATATATGCACTTGTGATTGCCAAAATCTGTCAGAATCAAAGCTTCATGAAAACTGAAACAGGGAGGAGGCAGCTAATGGAAGGACCATAAAGAAGGATTTCCTGGTTCTGTGCTTATTTTTTTTCCTTTAATTTGAAAACTATTTTTGTGCAGTATTTCAAACAACAAAATCAATATTCACATTCACTGGAATAGCTAACTAGTAAGAGATATGTATTGTTTGTATACCTTTTTGTGTGAGGTCAATAGGTTAATTACACAAGTAAAAACTCTAAATTGTCTAGAGACTACTGAACTGTATAAATAAACAAAGTATTCTGCAAAGTGTATTTAACGTCCCTGCAATTTATTCTTTTTCATTCAGTGGTATTGCTGAAAGAGCAGTGGGGATTTTTGTAGCAATTTTCTGTGCTTTCTGCTTGAGAAAGTCTGCAGCCTCAGTCATTTGTATTTGAAGTTGATCAGGATGAAGTCAGAGTGCTCGCATTTTTTTGACAGCTTCTAAGAGTGTTTAGCTCAGGGGCAGGAAGAAGAAAAACAAATATTCCTTACAAATATTTTGTCTTGAAAGCATTTCCCTGAAAGTACAACTGTGCGTGTGGTCAGATGGAAAAGGCATACTCAAGTCTACTGACAACACATCTTCAGACACCTGGTAGTGAATGCAGTCCTTGACGGAAGTTGCTCTGATCAAAGCATCACTGAAAAAGTCTACCTGAGAATTTCGATTAAACTTCTGTAGAACTTTATATTTTGTGCTGAAAAGGTTAGAAACTTACTAAGTAATGCAGATATTAACTGTATGATGAGAAACTAAGTTTAAAAAATATATAAAAACATCACTGATTTCCAGGGGGGTTGTCCATTTAAACAAAATGTATTCTCAAATTAGAGTATAACATAGACTGTATTTTCTTGGTAGCAGCAGCGATGCTTAAGATATGATATCAGTGGCAGTAATTGTAGTTTCAGTTTGCCCTAGGAATTACCTTAACTAAACTCAGGTCATCTGTGTCCAGGACTGTGATATTAAAGCAAAACTTGAAACTGAACTAATTTGCTATACATGAAGCCTGCAGTTAAGCAACTGCTCATTCAACAAATGCCACGCTTGTTTTTTTTCTTCAAAAAGATCATGCGTGGAAACATGAAGTTTTCAGGCAAAAGAACAGGAACCCATGGCTAGTTCATGCAAGAAACATATGAACTCCTGCATTAACAGACTCTAAAATTAAAATATCCAGGCCAAGACAACAAGGGTTCTCTGCCCAGAGAAACTCAAGAAAATCTTTACATTTAGCTTCTCTTCAGGTAATTCCTTTTATACTATGTATATTCGAAGTGTCTCAGTGGGGGAAGACATTTTCATTTCTAAGAAATGTAGAAAAACATTGCTCTAGGAAATTAGATTTGTCATTGTAAGCACTTTAATTCTGAAAATTCACACACACCCTTTTTTTTAATCTTGTGGGATGATATTGAAAATCATAGCTTTATTTTTTATCCAGCATTTGTTATGACTCCTGTGTCACAAGGGTAAACTGTATTCATAATTAAACACAGTTATTTGCAATTTTTATTTGAATATATATGATGACTGTTATTTTAGAGGCTGTGTTTTGGTAAGAGCAATCTCCATCTGAATCGTTACTTCACCTGTGTTAGCAATTGTTACCTTAACAGAAAAACAAAAAGTGAAATTTCATTTTAAAAGAAGTTTGAGCAGTACCCATGTGGTGTTCTTCATGTATAGTTTCTTCCTTGTTTTATTCACCAAAAATGGAACAGTATTTCACAAATAAATTATATTCTGAGGAACACAGAATCAATCCTGGCATATAACAATATAACCTACAATTAAAAAAAGTCTTTCCTCCCCCTTATATTTTTTTTCTACCTGTATGACTTTATCATAGCGCATTTTAATTTTTTAAATTTCATACATTTTCAGCAATCTGATACCTGTCACGACTGATACCTATGCAATTTTGAAGATTTAGTGCTTACGAAACTAAAATCCTAGGTAGTCTGTTGGACTGGTTTGTGGCAAGAGAAGCCAGGAGAGAAGGCAACCTCTGGGTCTTCTGACAATGACAGCACGATGAGGTTAAATACCCTAATTTTTACACATGCACTAAAAACTTAACTGTAGTAGAATAAGCACTATAAAGCTGAACATACCCAAATGATGTGTTGAAAGTGATCACTTTTCAAAACAAAGAACACTCAAGAACTTGTAAATTTTCACTTTCCTAGTTTAAACTTTTGTTGCATTTATTACTCAAACAAGGGACTCTTGTTAATTGCTGTGATATATGTAGATTGGCACCAGCCACATACACATGTTCCCCAGCTTCTCATAGACATTTATTGTTATATGGCTACTAATTGCACAGCTGTCACTCTCTTTTATGGTTTGAGCCATATTGTTTGTGTTATTTATATCAAGTAAACGTCTTGTTCAAAGGGAAACAGTGAAATCTTTTGTGCTAAGATACAACATCTTCAAAGTTCTGTGTTTGCATATGGAAATTATCCAAAGTAGGACTGCAGTGTTTACAGCCAATTCCAGTAGCATGCTAAGGCACCTAACCAAAACTTAAATAAAACTGAAGCACATCAGCCTGAAGTTGTGACCTTAACCAAACATGCATGTCACAAGTGTACATATACATCTCTTCCCCCATCACTTCCTACACAGCTTGCTCTCACGCTACATCTCTCCCTCTTTTACACTGTTCCATCTTTGCAGGTGTAAGACACCCCCATCTCAGAGCAAGTCCACACATTTCTCCTACAAAAGTCCTATTTTGATCCTAGAAGGAGGCATGACTCTGCTGAAGTCATCAGGTGCATTTAACAAGTGTTTTTTAAAACATTTTACAGCTGTAAAATTGGCCTGACTGCAATCACAGTAGTAGCTGATTAAAATTAAAACCAAGAAGATTGTGTGTACCTTTTAACTGCTTAGGAGCAAAAGCCTTTCCTATGAGAAATCTGAATTTATTGTTTCTCTTGGCCTGAATGTCTCCTGGAAGATTGTCCTGGTTTACAGGACAGGAATATTTCAGTTCAATTCTCCTCCTGAATCTTAGAAAATGGACAGCTTTGTCTGATCAAAGTTACTTAAATCCCTTTTAAAAGTATAAAGAATATAAAACAAGTTTTTGCTTTGAAAAACTGAAATCAGCAATGAAAAAATAAAAAATGTAAGTTACTTCATATATTACAGCTGACAATTTGGTTTTGCAAAAGGGTTTTTTTTTCCCTTCTAAGGTCTTTGCATGAGGTACTGAAAAATTAAATTGAATCATTGGGTTTTGCTGGCTTTATTATCAAACTGAATTACTAAAGAATAATTAATAGTACCTGTGTAATCTGAACATATCAATTGACACCTAAAATCCTGTATTATCATCACGATGGTGTTATTGGACCTATACAAAACCTTGAAAAACATATTGTAATTTCTACTTCAATAAAATGAGTCATGAATTTAATTTGATTTCTATTTCCTTTATCATAGATTTTAGTATGTTAAACCTCTTGTAACAAAATTATAAAAATCCGCGTTTGCAATAATCACTTTTATTAGTATAATGATGAAAAAACAGCAGTTGAGTTTGCCTTATTTGGAACTAGTCAAATGCTAAATTTTGCCTAGTATCATCTGTTGTCCTTTAATCAGGAGTCTTCTGTTCTTTAAATAGATCTGACTCAATGCCTTGATTCTACTGACAAGAAAACTCAGACTATATTTTTTTATTTTCTTGAAAATCTAGTGATTTTACTTTTAAAAATCCATTTACTTTATTGTCTGTACAAAATATTTCAAAGATGTTCTCATTACTAATACTGTAATTTCATGCAGATGACAGAAAATAAGGTAGTCATAAAGAATGTTATTATAAAAGAACAAGTGGGGTACCCTATGTTTCCTTTAATATCATGGCGGGGGGTGGTGGTGTCCCTTTTTTCTCTCTCAGCTTAAAAAAAAAGTCCATTTACTTTCTTTCTTCTTCCCATGGCAAAACAAATGCTGTAGTACACAGGAGCCTCCCCTGTCATAGCCGTCACCAGCTGATAGGCATTCCTCCTTGATACTGACTTTGATCCTCTATCACTAAGCAGCTGGTGCCATATGAGTGGTATCCGGCAAGCTTCACTCTGGAAGTATCTTCTCTGATTTGTTTCTGTCAATGTTCTTCCTTTGCCATGAATATTTCTCCCACCTTGTATAACAGAAATATACCTAGTATACCTTGCCCTGACTCCCTGTTTGCTCACTTATGAGAAAACTTTCTGATTCACCAGCTGAAATGCTCAAGTCTTTTCCACATACAACATCAACAATGTTTTTGCCATCTTGCTTTTGAGATTCCTGTTCCACACAGATTTTGAGAACATATTGGCCCCTTCACACTTTTTAATGTCAATTTTTCTATGCTCCCATCAGACACCAGTAGCCACTTTTTTTTACTGAAATCTTCTGTCAGAAGTTTCCAAAACTTAACCTCATATATACTCTTCGTACCAAAAAATCTTTTCCTGGAAACCTTCCTTGAAATTAAAAAACAAATAAAAAAATCTATGTATGTCTATTTATGATTTTTTCAGTGTGTTCAGCATATGTAATCATTCAGGAAATAATTTTTCCAAGAAAGGGAGTTAGTGAATTGATTTAAAATTGTTTACTTACTGGTTTTCAAAGTAGCTGGCCATCTAAAACACCTGAAAATTTCTCTTCAAGTGAGTGATACAACATTTACATTAGACTCAATTAATTGTAGAAACAAAGTGATTTTCATTTCATGGTAGAAGTTTCTAATTATGCTTTATATTTTTCAAAGCACATATTTGTGGATGGAGAGATTGAAAGATGATTAATTTTATAGTTTCACAACTTTTCATTCCCAACGGCTACTGTGCTGACTGCAGGTAAAGTAGGATAGCTCAGTGAGCCACTTTTGACATATGCACTTTTTCACTTAGACTTGATTTCATGAAAAGTCTGATCTACTGAAACAAATATTCCTGTTGCAGAGTATAGATATAAATCACAGGCTACTGTGACTGTTTCTTGTTTTGAGATTGGACTAACAGTATTTCTGATAGTAGAGGAACCAAAACCAGTATGGGACTCTAACAGTTCACTCAGAATAAATGCATTCCTCAGCCAGGAAAAAGTATATGAAACAATAGGATCATATCTGAATGCTGGTAATATTCAGGCTAAATAGTGTACTGCTGCTATATTTGCATGTGAGGTAAGCTAGAATATTAATTGTTTCTGACTGTATATATATATATATATATATATATAAAAATCTGTAAAGTTAACATAATTTGGAAAATGAACAACAATTTAAAAGGCCATTTCATAAGAATACCTGCATGAGTAAAGAAACACAGTGACATTTGCATACATATTTTGCTGCAGAAAACAATTAATTGCTGTCTTTCCATTCCCATTGATCTCCAGACTACATTCAAATACAAAAATGATGAGACTGAATAAACACCCTGGAGCTGTAAATCATCTTAAAAGTCCTGAATCAGCTGAATTACACAATGAAGTGTTAAATCTCCTATTTCAATTCCCAGCTACTTTTTATGAAGATTTGGTTAAATGTCTTCAGTAGCAATCAATTAAACAGCACTTTTAGCTTTGTACCGGTTGAGGACTAACATGACTTATGTAGATCTCAAAAAATAGATGCAAAGAATTAAGTATTTTTGTGCTTGGTATTATCTTTAGCAGGAGTTAGAGCTATTCTAAAGAACCTGACAAATGACAGATATAAGAAGATACAGAGCACACAAGGGATCATCATGTTGGCTACGCAAATCAACATCAGAACTGATATTGCAAATGTCTTCAATATATATATTTTCTCTTCTATTTTCATTACTTTTTCAACTCTGCATGACAAAGCTGGTACATCAAAGTTCATTCCCGATATAATTTGTAACAGAGATATCAGAAAAAATGCTTCAAACTATCTCAGTAACACAAATCCCTAACTTGAAAATGCTTGAAACAAACTTCCTGACAATGCACACACAAAGGTGCGTGAGAGTACTCAGTAAGTGAAAAACATTTCAACAGGCCCGGTAGCTGTGTCCACTGCAGATTAGAACACCCCTTTGAGAGCCTACTGACTGCTCAATAAAAATCCCAGCAGGAGCCCAACTAATTTTAAAATTTGAAACATAGGTCTGGAGTGTTTGCCCAGTTTTCACAGGTATTTTCTTGTTCTTCTGTCACTTGGTCATGAATTTTTATACATTCACAGCCCCCAAAGGATACTGCACTGACTGAAGGTAAACTAGGATAGCTCAGTGAAATATATTTGATGTACACACTCCATACTGAAGAAGTACATATATTGATTTTCTGTATCACGCTTCCAGACACAACATTCACTTCTTTTTCTCCACGTTGTTTCGTATCTGCTGACTCAAGCCAAAATGCAATAACAGAGACCTTGTGCAGGCAAAGGAATTTGTCACTTAGAGTATTAAAATCACATTATTTAAAGTCAAGTTCTGCTCTGGATCTCAGTGCGTGACTGCCTTAAAGGAAGGCTAACCCTCATACCAGTGGAGACTGCAGCCAGAAGGATATGTTTTTACACTGCAAAACTTACCAGCCAGTCCACATTCCTCAGCAACATGTCTTGGTGAGGGGAAAGGATTTGTCAAGAGTGAGAGAAATTAATAATTTCTGCTATCTTGTTGGTTTTGTTTTGTCTTCACTGGATAGAAACGTTTCTTGCTCCTTCTAACTACTTAGCATGAAACCTAATACTAAACTGAGGGCATTTTTATATTTTATTTCAACTTCACCAATACCTCTAGAAGCAGGAAGAAAATAATGAGGAATATATCTCAATACATATTTTATATAAGGATCCAACTAATTTTAGGCAAAGTACTTGGTCTTTCTAACTTACATTCTTCCTCTTCCACTTCTGTTACCTCATCCTATTCTTACAAGATTTAGCCATTAAAAGCACTTGTAAGTCACCGTGCAGTAACTGTTGAAACATACTCCCAGCTCCCAACTCCCTCCCAGCTACACACACAAAATATTGAAGAAAGGTTCTGTCTGTGCCAGGGTGCCACTTTATTAAAATGTAAACGTCCAGTTTTTAACCTGAGGGTGTGAAAAAGCTAAATACTTGCTAATGTGCTGGTGAGTAGAGTGACAGATTTCCCAAGATATTTAATAATAACCACATGAAATCTAGGGGAAGAATGCAGACACAGATCTTTGATTTAAAGGTTTATTACCTTGCAAGAATGTTAGAGGTAATAAATCTCTCTCTATATTTTTTTTTCCAGCTTAAAATATGGATTTTCTTAATTTAAAGTTACAAGAAAACTAAACTTTTGAAAATACAATTCACCATTCAAGTAGCCATTCTAGCTTTTGCTCTACAGGGAAATCTGATCCTTTCTTTCCTGGAAAGATGGAAATGTGTACCAAAGATATTACTTGTACGTTTTTGTTTCACCCAAACATTGCTCTGATACAGCTGATTAAGAACCTAGCACTGCATAGGAATACTCAAAGTGATTCCTCTTTGCAGTCTTCTGTCTAGTATGCAGTAAGTCACCTCCATCCAGGTCATCCTTCTTCACTGAGACCAACTTGAAAAGACACACAAATGGAATTCTGGAGAAAATGGAAACAATTCAGCTCTAATACCCATTGTTCTGGAAACCTGCCATTGCTACTTTCAGAAATGATTGTAAGTGTGCTGTGGTTTTTTTTCTCAGTGTTGTCAGGTCTAATCTCAGAGATGCCTTCTGAAAAAAAAAAGATTTCCCAAACCAACCTTTAATATATGCTAAAGAATTTAGTTTTTAAAGAAAGCCTTGGAAAAGAATACCCTGAACAAGAGCTAAACAGAAGTATTTCTACATTTGCATAAATTACATAAATTTTTTTGGCAAAATTTTGCAGCAGCTCAGATATACATAAGAGAAGAACATTATTTGGATTGAAAAATCCTCATTATGAACACAATCCAAATCTAGTTTCTCATCTAAATTATGCAGCTAGCAACAAGAAGAAACATGTTTTAAGATATTTTTTAAACAAGCCTTATTTCTGAAGAATCTTCAAGCCACCTGGCCTAAGATAAATGCTATTGATCAGAGGCATTTTAATGAATGAAGGTTTAAATAGTATTTCCAAGATAAGTTTACAATAACTGAAATAGGGGAGAATTCTATGAACATAGGCATAAGGGAAGCATATAAAAGGAAATAACAATTCTGCATTGTTACTATAGAGTAAGATAATCCTTTTCCTTGTGCAAACATTCAAAATAAATTAGGGAGTCTTGTTTATTCTTCAAAAAAAGTGTTATTATCCCAGCAAGACTGGGAACTTAAAGACAAGAAAACAGCACTGCAAAGCAATTCAGTGCAGGCCAAAGTGGAGGAACAGGGGCACAATTAGCTGTTGTATCCCACCTCCCAGCTGAATGAGCAGAATGAGTGACAGCTAAGAGCTTCCAAAGCTGAGATGCTTGCACTGTGCTCATGAGCTCCTAAAAGGGAGCCTTTTTATGAATATAATAGTAGAAACTGGAGAACATACCAGACTTGCAGCCTACATGAAAAGGCTTATTACCCACATGTATACAGTCCATGAGCAGAGACTAACACTAGAAGCAGCATGCTGGTAAGCTTTTCACCTCACAAAGTACAACTGAAAACAGACCTTACTGTTTTATAACAGAAAGCACTACATGGGTACCCTGTCTACAAAGCAGGTAGACCAAAAAGCACCTTCTGAAGATTTCACTGTACACTGGCAGATTTGAGTCAAAGAAACCAAATGGCAGCTCTGTTGCTCACTAGATTGTCATATCCATCAAAAAAACAAACCGAATTAGATAAAGCAGGTTTTTCTAGTCGCTGGTAAGGGAGTGTGAGAATTGTAGCATCAGGCAAGGAAATCTAGGGGTTTCCACAAACTATAAACTTGTTTTCTTCATTTTCAAAACTGAAAGTGTGTCTTCAGTAGAATTACTTTTTGTTGACGTGGCTGTTTTCTGGCGTCCCGGTTTTGGCTAAGGTAGCGTTCAGGATAGTGCAACCCTGAAAGGAGAACTGGATACTAAATTCAGACATAAAAAGATTATTGCAATTAACTGAGAACCATGCAATTTGTCATTTCTATCCAACAAAATATGGCACTTAGAGGAAGATAAAACCTTATCAAAGCCTTCATCCATCCTATAGTTGTGATGAGTGACAAGACTATGGTCAATATTAATGGAAGTTATTATGACACAGAAACTGTAACAAAGCTATTACATAGTGAGGGTTTACAACCAGGTTCTCAGATACTCAAAATCAGGAACTGGGCAGAAATTTAGTGCTCTGAGAGCAAATATATCATTACCTTAGAAGCAAGTAGATACAAAAATCTGCAGGACTGAGTCATTTATCTTCATGGAAATCAGTGAGTACTTTATTCATTTTGTTGGTGATGTAGGGGAATGTATTTTTCATAACTGCAAAGTCATCTCAAAATTGACAATAGTTTTGCTATCAAATGCATGAGTGTGTTGGACTAACATAGGATTTAAGGAATACAGTGATATGTAATTCAGAATATTTAATTCAGGTAATTTTAAAAAAAGAATAGATTTGGTTCATATATGAGATTGTAATTCAGTGAGGTATCTCTGGCAAAATGGATTGTCATTCTTTGAAACTGAATGGGTTAATGTCACAGTTCACTTCATAGGTTCAGAAGAAACATAACTGGTCTGTATGCAATAGTATCAAAATATATGGAGGACAATGATCCTGTCAGAGACTATACTTGGTTTCCAGATGTATTAGAATTTATTATATTCTCTAGATTCTTCAGGACATAACATCCTCCAAATTCAAGACTCCTAACGTTGTTCAATAAAAAAACAGTGCTCTGCTTGCATACAACTGAAGTACTAAAGTCCAGTTTCAGAGAACTAATGTCAACTCTCCTAGTGGCTGGAAAGCACAAAAAAATTGTCATTTTCGATGCATAAATTTCCTATTTTGAATAGGAAGTAGGATTATAGAACTAAAACAGTCACCTGGATGACTGAATGTAGTTGCCTAATATTCTAGGTAGGTATTCATTTAATAAGTCCACCAAACACCATGTACAGACGTCAGCATCACATTCACTCTCTAAAAACATCTAAGCTTTCTATTTGTTTCCTTAACTTCCTTGTGGCCATCTATACTCATTAGTTCTCATGCCGGCAATATTCCTTAGGTCCTTCCCTAGTGCTTTCTTCCTCACTGAGTTTACTGGCAGCAATTCTAGTCGTCACCTCAGTTTTCATATCACTAGGCTAAATGTTAGAAATTTTCTCAATCCCTCCTCCCACTTCATTCAGTCTTTTTCTGTATGTGTTCCAGACTGAATTAATTTTTGCTGAGTGTACGAGGCAAGAGTTGTACACACGTAGGGAACAAGAATTACACAAATATTTTAATTCAGGAATTTAAAATCCCATTTCTATAAGTAGTTGTCTAGAAATTACATTGTCCTTTTTTTTTTCTTTTTTCATGTGCAAGACAATGCACATTTAGAAAATTGCACCTATGCTTCAGTAGGACTGTATACCATGCCCTATATTCCATACACAAACCAAAGTATGCTCATTGAAGGCAATAAATACTGAAAGCAAGTCCAAAGGGAAACAAAGATGCAGAAGTGAAAGCAGAATAAAGATTCTGCTTGAAGCAGAATAAAGATTCAAATTTTTTTTTTGTTTGTTTTTACCAACTGAATACATGTTTCTATGGAATTCAAACTTCTTTTAGTATGACCTAATGTAATTGTTAAGATTCAACTAACATTGGATAAGTGGTATTGTAGGTATCTGATGAGCAGCAGCTGGGAGAATTTCTTTATTTTTCATTACTTCTGAAGTAAAAGAATCACAATTTATTCAATTAATGAAGCATTATCAAACACGATTAATAGAGCTCCTAAGTTTCACTTACAGTCTAGTCCTCTAAGATTGAGCTTTGTAGGTGAGATACAAAGCATCCTCCTCTCCTACAGACACTAGCAACTGCTTTCCAGTTTTAGCACACTTCTTGTAATCTCCTCTTACACTGTGACTCATTTGCACATGTAGTTCTGACCTTGTAGTTGAACATATGGAATCAGTGAAATTGTGCTTCTGCTGTCACCAAGGAGGGTGGGTACAGGTGAAGAATGTAAAATGGTACCAAAGTGGGTTTTTTTGCATCAGGGTACATTGTCATTGGCTTATAGCCAGAAAGTTAATTTTATTGCAATGTCACATAGCTCTTGTGTTATTCCAACACCTGGAACTGATGTGACCTCAAACACATTCCCTTTAAGTAGAATAATTTTTGTCTGTAAACTGCTTCTAGATTACTCTAGGAAACTGATATTAAGCTAGTGCTAAGAGTTCACTGTTCCACTAAGAAACATATGGATGGATTCAATATCTGTGTGGATTAGATGCAAATGACATCCAGAAACTACCTATATTTTACCTTGATTTGAGTAGACACAGTTCTACAGAAGGTAAATGTCCTTTTTGTTCAAACATTTCAGCAAGCTATTTGGGCTCAAATTTTACATGTCAGTCATTGTAGGAACATCAAAGGAAAAGGAAGAGTTATTTCCTCAGCAGGGAAATAATTTCATCCAAGCTGAAGTGGGTTTACTTGATCCTCAGAGAGTGGGTTTACATTACTTGATCCTCAGAAAATACATGCTTATCTCAGGTTTAATTTTCTGAAATAGTAATTTATTAAAATACACAATTAATGGGGATTACCTACATCACTTTCCAAACTACACATAGCATACAAGCACTCTGATGTGAAAAATAGATTCATCCTAATAAAAATATTTGTTCTGTCTAAAAATTACTTATTATTCCTTAGGGCTATATTCAGCACAGAGAAAGTATTGTTGGATAAGTACTTCAATATAGATCAAGAAAATGAAGCTACATTACAGAAATCTATATCAAGTAGTGGAAGATTTATGTTGAAGTTCCAGCAGTTTGAATGCCTAAGTACAATGCTTCCAGACATTCTCTTCAAAGATCATTTTATAGTTAACATATACACTCGTAGAATATCCAAAGAAATAGTAGGCTCTTTCCTTAAAACTTAGTTTTATCACATTTTTAGGGAACTTGCAAAACAACAGCGAGGAACAATTTCACACCTCATTTCCCCAAATAAGCTACTGATGAATCCAACTAAGGAACTGATGAAATGAATTCAGTAAAAAAATATTTCTTTTCATACTGTGAACTGTATCCTTCTAACAGGAATTCTTGGAATGCAGATCTTTCCATTTTCTTTTACTGTAAAAATAGCATAGCTATACCATTACTTTTCCTTTTAATTTCATGGACAAACAGAAGGACAAAAGCATAACTCTCCTAAATTTCAGCAATAAGCTATCTAAAAATGGGATTATTCACTTTGATGGTATAATTACCTTAAACTTAGTAGAACATTTTGGTTTCAATAGCCACATTTCCTCTTTCTTTATCCTGATAAAGCCTTTATCATAACTTTTGCTTTTATAAGGTCAAAGAAAAACACGCAAATTTGATTCTGAGGTGAAAAATCTAACTTTATAAATTACGACTTTTTGGTCATAAGTAATCCTTTTCATTGCATAATCAGAAATGGCAACTTTGAAAAGTCTTCATTAAAAGGCTGTATTTAGTTATTTTTGGATAAATAAGGGAGTGCCAATATAAGCCATTTGAATTACCTATTTTTCACCTAAGCTTTTGTGTGTCAGCTTTGTCAAAGGTATTAATAAATGGCAACATTTTATGTATTGTTGCATACTTTTGTTAGGGTTCTTTAGTCAAAAGCTGACTGCTTTGAATGTTCACCACACTAGAATTTCTGGTTATATTTTGTTTAAAAAAATACAATACTTATGGCAATACTTATTAATTTTATTTTCTGGCAAGTAAAAAGTGGACAATTGTTTCCTAAAAAATAAAAAAAAAAAATTAAAAAAATTTAAAAAAGTGCAAGATGACCTTTTAAGATGTGACTTAATTTTTACTTGAACTAATTGCCTGCCATTCCCAGTGGTATCAGTACTTATTGTTTTAAGGTTCCTGTAACATTAATGTTGTGAATGTTATCTAAAGATAGCAAAAACATCTTCATTTTTTAGTGGTCTTATTTGCTTCTGCAGTAAATACTATTATTTGAATGCAGCATTTTGAGTATGGTAAACAGAATGAGACAACAGCTGAAAGAACACTTGAGGAAGAGAAGTATTCAGCAGATAGTCATTAATGCTATTAGGATAGAGACACACAATCATCAAAAGAACTAGGAAAAGCAAGGAAACAGAGCTTACTGCAGGCTAAGAGCAGCCTGACTTGGATTACAAGAAAGAGAAGGGGGTGAAAACTGTTGATGATAAAAACAGTATTCCTTTTATTCTGTTTTCCTTTTCCTTTAGTACTTGATGGAGCGTTTTGTGGACTAATAGGAAACATCAATAATGTACACTGGTCCTTGAACTCTCATACTTGTTTTAACAATAAAAACACATATAGTTTAGTACAGACAATATTCAGGACAAGTACAATGACTTTTTAGGTGCTCAGTGGAATAGGCCTTTCCATTGCAGTCAGAGGACTTCTCAACAAGGGATGGTTCCTGTGATGGTCAAATCCTGCAGTCACTGTGTTCACTGACCCATGGTTGAAATCTGCACCATGACTCCCCTCTGGTTTTGGGCTTCCCACATAGAAACCGTGATAAACAGATACAGAATGACATGTGCTAAAACTCTTGTTCCAGGATGAGCTAGGATGCAGCCACACCTCAGGGTTTAAAGAACTATCAACAACTATCAAGATCATAGAACATCCATAGTTTATATTTTACTAATAATTATACCCAATAAATTCCATGTCATTGAATAATATCTGCTACAGCAATACCTGCTACAAGCAGACCTCATTTGTCTACCAATATTACAAAAACTCTATTATTAAAGATAATATCCTTTTAACAGGTGCCATTCATCAGAGAATTTGGTCTTCTACAATATGCACACTCATATTATTTACTGTTTGTATTCATATATGAACTTTACACACTGTATTAATTTCTATGCTAATATACAAATTATACACACTTTAGTTCTGAGCCAATCTGTAGATAAAAATAGAATGCACATTTCCATATTTGCTCTGACTCTGGTTTTTATCCTTAGCCCTAAACTTTATTTTTCTGTTCAGGGTTTAAAACACCAAAATTTAGAAAAGTATCAGGAAACATATGAGAAAAAAAAATGGTATAAAAGGACAGGCAAATCTTCCTTTTGACATTGATGGCCTGCTACAGCTAAAAGTCCTTTCATGATTAATTATCTAGGGAACTTGTTGCTTTGAACAGTACAAGAAGCACAGTTCTGCATAGTTTTATATGCTTACTATGTCTAATTTTCTCTGACAATTTGCATATCAAACTTCTGCTGCATTGGCAGGCAAAAAAAACAACATTATTTTGCAAAAAAGTTGTGTATCTGGACATGTCCTCAGGTAGCTGACTAAAAAGTACAGTTCAGTGACAATAAATTTTTCAAAATAGACAAAGAGACTTAGGAGCTTGTTTTCACTTTGTTACCTCCCTTTGATTCTTTAAAAATACTAGTCTAGAAACTTTCTTTGTTTCTTTCTATTTTCTGGGGCTCAGCTATTAATCGTGGGACATCAGTCTTTTTCTATTCTGCTGATACAGGTAGCAAAGGTTCACATTACAGCTGATTTGCTACTTCAGCAGCTGTGGTCAGCTGCAAGGCATTCTCATATGACAGTAGCACTGATTAGACTTTAAGAAAAAAGAAAAAAAGCTTTCCTGTCTTAAGTCAGGACAGTATACCTCCTTCTCAGTTATGATGAATGAGTTTTAGTGTGCAGACTGAGAAAAGGTGAGTATCTCCCACAAACAGGTTTTAAAGAGTTTCATAAATTATTTATAAAATACTCAAATGTGCTGCTCCATTAGCCAGGACTGTTGCCTAATATGGAAACAAGTGCTCCTTGATTATCCCCTTCTCTGGCAGCAGAGAAAGATTAGCATTTAGCATTACGCAGTAAGCTGAGGACAGATGGGTACTCCAGCTGTAAAAATTTCTCTTCTAAGATTGGAACAATGCTTGTGACCTGCTCAGATGTAGGAAGGTTTCCATCAGGTACAGAGACCCAAACGTGCACAGAGCAGCAGTTTATGGAAGTGCATGATGCACGTTGGAGTGCAGATGTAATATAGTGGGTCTGCAGGTGCTTTCAGTTTCAATCCTGGCACTATTCGATTCAACTATGGAAGGCTATTCTTATTCTAAAAACTGCATTAACTTCAGATCTACCTTGTAAGACCCTATACAAGTTGAATCTGTATGAGAAAAGCTGTATTACTTAGATATCTATAGATGTATTAATAGAGTTAACTTGAAACAACAGAAGCTTTTATACAAAAACACGTGAATGGGCAAGAAGGTAAAAGAGATTCTTTCTCTGCCTACCCAACCCTAACTTGTACTTCTTCACTTTACATGAAGATGGCTTCATGTTATTTAAGTGACAATAGCTGATAGGTCATTTGTCAATCATTTTTCAGTTGCATTCTCTCACTTGACATCCAGAATTGTCAGAACACCTTAATCCAGTAGAGATACTTGCATAACATCTAATCCATCTTTGTAACATTTGTGGGTAACATGTGGAACATTTGAACTCTTCGTTGACTAACATACCATACATGATGCAGATAAAGTTTAACAGCCAGAGTGCTTGTTAAAATTTAATTTAGCTAGGTATCTACTTGAACCAAACAGGCACTGTTGGCTTAGAGAGCACTTTCAAGCTAAACTGCAGATGACACAAGTGGAAGATGCATGATAGAGTGAAACATGATGATTTTCTTCATTTTATGGGTCTGTGGGTATAAAGAAAAAAAGCCACTGTGTAGTAAGATAAAATTCTCTACCTCTCCATGTCAAATTTCAAGCCTTATCACTATTACAGTAAAAAAAAAAAAAAGGTAGAGAGTGTGTTTTAAATGTAAATGCTGCAATAGTTTTTAAAAACCAAAGCTGACTATGAGCAGAAGTGTTTTAGTCAGTTTGATATCTCAATTATGGTATATATTCTTTAGAAAGGCTTATGCTGTAGGCTTTCAGAAAAATGAATAGCTTAGTGGTCAGAGCACAGGTGCTACAGCTGAAATATTCAGGGTTCCAACTCCAAATTTGACTTCAATTCATCCTGTGAATTTCAAGAAGTCACTTATAGGATGATCTTTCATAGTACTGTAGGGAATAAAAGCTGCTTAAACTCAAAGGGATTTGCAATGCCTATTGGTTTAGGCTTTATGTTGGGTTTGGCCTTGTATTGGGTTTCTGTGGCAAGGTTTTGGTAGCGGGGGCGTTACAGGGGTGGCTTCTGTGAGAAGCTGCTGGAAGCTTCCCCCATGTCTGACAGAGCCAATACCAGCCGGCTCTAA
>JANZLQ010000056.1:13350108-13396987 GCA_026212715.1 Elanus axillaris
TGGTTTTATTTCTCATTACCCTACTCCGTTTTGATTTGTAATAAATTGAGTTAATTTCCCCAAGCCGAGTCTGTTTTGCCCGTGACGGTGATTGGTGAATGATCTCTCCTGTCCATATCTCAACCCACAAGCCCTCTGTTATATTTTCTCTCCCCTGTCCAGCGAGGGAGAGGGGAGTGATAGAATGGCTTTGGTGGGCACCTGGCATCCAGCCAGGGTCAACCCATCAGAGGCCTTATTTGTTGTGCATCCAATTTTCTTACATACATGATAAATTAATAAAATTTCTAAGAAAGCTTTGAATATCAACACTAATGCTTCAATATGTGCAACATTATTCTCTGTTGTTGCTTTCTCAGACTAAATGCATTTCCTGCTGTCCAAAGCTATTTTCAGTTATTACAGAACTATAATCTAAATATTGCCAAATAGTTTTCCTGAGTTTTACTCATTCATGGTGTCTTCTCCAAGCTTCCTGCCAATGGCAAGCCAATTTTCCTTCTCTGTTTTATCAGTGTTATATGAGATGCCCCTGACTTTAAGATTTATTGAGTTTGTAATAAACTTGGGTCTATATTACCTAAGTTCAATAATCACCGACTTCCTGATGTGATCCTATCTGGGACTGTGGACCTGCCTAGTATGTGACAAAAGTTTATCCACTGCATGTACCAATTCTAGGTATCTAATTTAGATACAAATCTGTTTCTGTTTAACAATATGAAGTTCACTGTTGTTCCCTTTTGAGATTCAACTGAAGGTTTAATACTGAAACTTGACTATCCCACCAATTCAGATCACAAAGACAGGAAGTATCCAAGATATTGATTATGAACTTCAGTTGTATAGACTTTAAACAGTAGAGTTCTCAGTCTTTATTGACAATGTTAAAAATCAATGAAAATTTAAGGTGTTAATCTCTGGAATTCACTTGAAATTTAAGTCTTAACAAACAGTCAGATACACTTATTTCAATCTTCACTGGAGCTTGATGATTGTACTTGGCTCATTTTGTTTCTGTTCCTATACTATGGCATTTGAATAAATCAGTTCAACATGATGTCCCAACTTTAGCAGTTTGCCAGATAGTACAGACATCCTACACTTTACTATTCTTGTTTGCTGAGGTAAAGTATCTCTTCCTAAGATATTATCAGAGTTCATAATCCTACTTTGATGTATGTAACAACACCTTAGTACTTCTCTTTTCATCAGTTCATTTCAGAGAACTTGGCTTTTTTTCTCAGCTGTAGTAGTAATACAGGGACTTTTCTCAACTTCATATTTTGGTTTTCTTTTCTTTTTTCTTTTTACTGTAAAACTATGAACTAATCAATTTTTGTCCAAAATTATATAGGTATTAGAGCATGCTGCTAAAAACGTGTTTGGAAAGAACTAGGCCACATCTAACTTACAGTGCTAATGCCTGTATCACAGTTAAAAAACAAAGTTGGTTGCTCCTAGCTTATAAATACCAGTCACCTAACTCATAATTGTGTTCCTCAAAATCAGTCAATATCATGCCTAAGTTGTTATGTGGGCTGCATTTGGGTCATCAATCAAGTTTATATAAACTCAGAAAACACATTAAATCATTACTGAATAAAAGAGAATGCTGAATTACTGTGTTGTCTATCTAGGGAAGTTTCAGTTTTTTCTTATGCATGTCCTAGGATAATAAAACCATTGTTGCCTCTGTTGTCCTTTCTAGAAAAAAGAAAAGGATATACAGTATATACACATTCATGTGCACCCAAAAGGCAGCAGAGATTGCCTGGCAGACTTGGGTGTCCTGAACCTAAGAGAAAACAAAGCAGATACTGCATTTTCCCCACTTGTACTATTTGTTTCAGGAAGAAACGAAACCATTTGAAAACAGAAATACACATTCAGGAAGGCATGAGGAGTTCCTTATTGGAAAACCAGGAAAGTGATCTAAGGTTTAGCAGAAATGTGAGCCAGTGACTATTGTCGTTCACAAGAAAGGTACCCACATGAATGCACCTCAAGCTCTTCCTGACATTGGAGAAGCTCAGCCCATCTCAGAGGAGCTTTGGTCATGGCATATGAAATGCAGGAAGATTACCATGGTGGGAGCAGTTCGGTGGGAATCTGGTGATTGCTATTGGTTAAGACAAAGGGTTGGGTAAAGGAGTCTGTGGGAGTCTGTGGAAAAATAATCCCTTAGATGTAAAAAAATTAATGAATATTCAAACAAACTCTAGGCTCATTAATAGTTTTCAGAGAGGGATATATTCATTCAATTAAATTTTATTATAATTTGCCTACCAAAAAGATAAATCCCCCCTTTTAATACTCAGAAATTTTTTTTACAAACTTTCTCTATATGCTACAGAAATAATCAAATTTGCATGTTGTAATATTAATATGATAAACTCAAACCAAGATGTGCCTGTGAGTCCATTCTTGGGTCTTCTTTGCAATAACAATTTAAAACTTCCACAAAGGTCCACTATCAGGGTTGTATAGAGGTTGCTATAACAGACCTTGCCTGTTCTGCCTTTTTGTCTGAATCAGCCTATGTGGTACCTTTCAGCATGATTTTGGCCCTAGGTGCTAATAAAACAAATTAGACAAATGGCTTTTAAGGTAGCTAGATAAATTAACATGCTTGCACTGTTTACAGGGAGGACAATTTTTTAATAGTTATTCCACTAATAAATAATTGGTAGCTTGATAATAGCTCACACTGACTCCTAAAAAGAGCTAATATTAAAAACTGCTGTACCTGCGCAAGAGAAGGCACTGCTGAACACAAATACATCTCTTCTACCCTAGCAAGGTACTTTATCATTTGACTGTTTAGTTCCTCCCTTGTGGCAGGGCTGTTAATATGGTGCAATTATATAGCATAAAACCAGTGTTACAGAGCACAGATTCAAGTTTATATTGGATATAACCATACTTTTCACATGTAGTACTGTATTTCATATTATCCATGGGGAAACAGTAAGGGACAAATTGGAATGTTAATGTTCTATAGCTATCATATGCTCATTTCACTCTGATGCTAACTAGAAGTAACCAGGAGATCAGGGTGAAGACTCCCACAGAAATGCCCGGACCCTGAAGCGCTGCAGTACCCAATGCCCTCTGTCTCCCAACAGAATGCAGTCAGTTTGCTCCTTGGACCCACTCTCCCCCACCTCTTTATATTCCTGCCACTCTGCGAAACTAAGCATAAACACTCTTCTATATCTTAGCAAGGAAGAGGTTATCTACAACATAGAAGTGACTCTGCAATATCCCTGTATTCAAAATATTGACAGAAAGTAGCTACCTTGTCTGTGTACACTCAGGGTGTGTTTAGGTTCCCAGTAGAAACTGTATAGCAATATTTATGGAACTATCTATAGGAAGTAATCTAGAATCTAGATCTCTGACCAAAGCAAAATACTGAGTTACCGTAATGATTAATACAATGTTATTTTTTTTCCTGTTGAAAGAAAAGATGCCACCAATTTTCTTAAATGAAGCTTACTTAGAAAAAAAAATATTAGAAACACATTTATAGATTAAAAAAAGAAGACATGGCTGACTGCTAATTAGCAACACTGTTACTATGTGAATTCTTAACTGGAAAATTGTAAAATATTTTTCTCTTGAAAATGTCTGTTGTAAAAAAAGAACGTGTCAAGTTCCAAGCTAACCTACAAACCATTAACGTAACAGAAAACAGGTTTTGTTCTGGGTTTTAAAGTATGTTTCCGATTGTTTTTCTTGCTTTTTTTTTCACATATGGATTCTAAAGATGTCAACACACGTTCCTTTAGCAGATAACTGTCCACTGAATTTGTTAAAACTTTCTCTCTCCAACTAATCTCTGAGCTTTTTTGCATCTCCTTGCAATGTCTCCACATCCAGAAGACATCTGTATATAGTCTAAGAATTCTGAAGCAATTTAGAACAAGATGCATTTTATGTTTTTATTGCTATTATGTTACAAAATAAATTGTAAAGAAAAACAGAATCTCATTGTCTTGACATTTGAACTGAAGGATTGTGATTACTTTGTTTAGCGTAAGAATGTATTTTTCTGCCTTTTGAATATACTGTAACATACAGGATGGCATTGTTTTCTGTATTTACAAAATTGTACATTTAAGAAATATTTTACTATATGTACTTAAGAACTGATGTTTTTCTTCTTTAGGCATAACATGGCATTCTATAGCAGTTTCAAAATAGGTGGAGTTAAAATATTTTCCTGTCATGGTACTTAAAAATAAACAACCACCCCAGGAGCTCAAATTACTAAGGCAGAGACTTTCTGGGTATTACTTGATTTGGAATAATAAAATAAAATAAACCAAACCAAAACAAAACAAAATATAAATGAATAACCAAATGAGACAGAATGCTGCTGCCTGGAAAGAACAGATTCTGTGGGGATAGAAACTGCCTCTGGACTTATTACCTTATTTATAATCAGACTGGAATTAGACCAGACTTGGCATTCTGGTCAAAATGTTAAACAGTAACTTGTCAGAGCATGCCATTCCTTTCAGAGTTCCCTTTTGCTGCTTGATGTGTGTTATTTCTTTTGCTGTCATTGTTCATAAATACTAAAGACACACATTGTGATTACAGATTTATCAAATTTCTACAATTGTGGGTCTGCACAGTTCTCAAATAAATAGTTAAATACTAGCTTCACTGCCAGAATACTCATTCAATGCTCAGTGTAGCAAACCACCAGTTAGGTTTGATTATACAGAATAATTATATGGCATGAGCATTGAAATTAGAAATGCATAATGTAAAATGTGATGATTATTTCTAGCATGGGACTAAATTGGATAAAAAAGGCTTTACTGATCTAGAACAGATCTTAGTGTTGTATGACGTGGGTTGGCCTGATCTCTTTTCCATCTAGTAAAGCTTGAAAAAGCTAAGTCTGCTCACCTCTGCTAAAAATCAGCCATCAAGTTACTTTTTACACACCAGATGTTTCTTCTTTGCCAATACATAGCTACACAAAGCAGAAGCAGATGCCACCACAGTTGAGAGCTGAATTATCTAACAAATATCTTAGCACCACAAAATAGTAATATTGATATTTGATGACAATATACAAACCAACACAAAATTTGATAAACTAATTCCTGCACCTTATTGCATTAGATTAGATATAGTTTAGATGAAAAAAACCCACCACCAACAAGAAATAAAACCCCAAAACCAAACAAAAAAAATATTCCACACAACGGAATTAAGGTTCTGAAAGAAACTGAGAGGAGCTAGAGGCAGGTTCATTTTACCTTTGGCACTTTGTCATTTTTTGGCACTTTGTCACTCCATCTGGAACTATTATAAATAAAAGGAAAAAAACCCTTCAGTATAAGACCATTAATTATGAACACTTTTAGGCCTATTTCTTCCTGAAACTGATAATTTAAACTGAGAGGAAAGGATCCAACTTTTTTAGCAAAATATGTATGAGAGTTCATCTAATTCTGATCAATTGTTGCATTCTAACTCATTTTGTATAGATACTAATGCATTATAATTTTGTGTATCTTTTACTTCCTTTTAAGTAAAATGTAGTAACCGACAAGATAATTCAGCTCCTCTTGCTAAGTGTGGGATATAGACTTAAGGCATAAACTTGAAAATATATATATAGCTGTATATCCTTATGCTTGAGAATGTTTTACAGAAGTAAAACTGTACATAAATGTATTTACAAGATGAGGCCCTCTGGAAGCTTTCCAATACTTTTTTTTCATAGACACAGCCAGTAGTGCCACCTACAGTTAAGGTTGCTTGAGGTTTTCCATTCGCAAGACTTCATTTTTTGGTTAATTATAACTTTGCAAAGCTGATATTTTTGGTAGAAATTATCTTTATCTTAGAGTACTTGTCAGTATGATTGGTTTCACCACACACAGTTCTACCATTTCTGATGGTATGACAGGTGATGTATATGCTTTCTTGCCATTGAGAAGAGGAAAAAAATGAAAAGACTGTAAACCCATAACACCATATACAACAATCTCATTGAAAACCTCTGGCACTCCCCTGTTTCTAGTCAAATCTGAAGAGTCTGGCTACAGCGAAGCACCCCGTAAGGGACAGGTGAGAACTGTAATGTGAGAATTATGAAGTGGGAAGAGGAGGAAATTGAGTGAAAACTCAGAATGCAACTGTGACTGGAGTAGAGTTTAGGCTGAAGGCTGAAACTGAGACGGAAGACTAGACAACTAAGACAAAAGGGTCAGCCTTAGAGAAATTTTTTTGTTAGATAGTCTTCTCCCTGAAACCTGAAATAGATCATACACTTTCCAGTTTTTTTACTAAGACTTTAATTATTTTCTTTCAGCAAATACATGTGAAACCTAAAACTAACAAATGTACCTGATCCAGCCCTTTCTGGTTTCGGCCCACAGAAATGAGGACTTATATCTGTCTAATAATATGGAGTTGTTTAAGGTGGTAGAACTTCATAGCATACGTGTAGATATTTCATTCCCATTGATAGCGTATGCTGGTTGTCTTCTCTTTAAAATTTAGGAAATTGCAACTGGAAATCTGTAGCTGAAGGCTGTAAAATATCCCAAATGAATACTCAGTATGTGATGTCTGGTGGCCCTTCCTTGCTCCACACCTGCATGTGCATGTGTATTTCTCAAGGCTTACATTCCAAATATCCAAATAGGGATACAGACTACACTGCTTCTCAGTGTTGTGAAAACATTATTGCTGTTTCTCAAAACCGTGTACCATGGTGACTAGTGACAGAAAGCAAACACTTCTGCTTTCAAAAGAAGGCTTGAAATTTTCAGCAAAATTTTAATTTGCATTGAAAAGAGCCTTGTGACCATATTCCACCCTCTGTAATGAAAGGGACAAAGTTTGCGATTAGAGATTATATCATAATTCATGCAGTGATATTATTTCTTTATTTTTCTTTGCTATTTTTCATGTTTGTCCTTATAGACATATTTAACTGTCTTACAGAAAAGATTTGGAGGACTCGATAAAAACTTAATTTGAAGCAATTTCAGAGTTTCAGAATGACATATTGAGGTAAATAACGGAATGTTTTTTGATCCATGCTAACATAATGAATGCTTAGCAGATGCCCAAAAGAAAACATCCCACTTCATTGAAACAAATGGTGACTTTGCTGACACAACACCAATTTACCAATTTACTTCAGTTTGACTTGATGGAGTCAGTCTGTCATAATCTTAGAGACGAGTTCAACCCTGGGCATGCTTTGTCAGATGTATTCCTTCTAGCTGCAGTAAAGGACCTAACACAAAGTTGAGAATATTGTGAAATGGTGATAATTCCAGTCACCTCAAGTGATGCTGTTCTTTATTTGAAACAGTGACTGAAGTACATAGTCTCCCTTACTTGGCTGAACACCTTTTCTTCTGCTTCAGTCACTTGCAAATAGCCTGTTTACAAATAATAATTGCTATCCAGGGTGTTAGCACAGGTAGGCAGAAGTAAGGATGTGTGGTTTGTTCTCTCCCATTACACTTGTTCATGTCTACTTAGCTATGCAAAAGGAAAATACCAGTGGTAAAAGGCATAAAGTGCAGCTGCCTAAAGCTACATGCAGGCTAGGACAGTCAGTTAAAAGAAAAAAATCACCAAAATAAATTGATCACAAGACTGCTCCCTACTCTTTCTTTGCTTTACTTCTAACTGACAGGATTATTTTGTAATAAAATGGATTTTTTTTTTAAACATATCAAAACCAAATGAGCTTTGGATCTTACCTTCTTTTTCGATTTTACCCCCATTCAGAGTTTTCTTAGGAGACAAAAGCAGTGTGCTAGTGGATCACCCTGAACACCAGCCATAGGCTACCAGAGGACTAACAGGAGACAAGACAGTCAGAGCCAGATTTTGTCTTCTTTTCTGGTTGCTAATGACTGCATTTTCTTTTGAAACAAATGAAGACAGAACCCAGTAGCTCACATATTTCTTTTATTAACACAAATGAAGGCAATGTCAGTTGTCTTCAAACTTGTGACAGCTAACTTTAATGAATAAGTTATGAATGAGATGCCAAGAATCAAAATAAGATGTTAACTTAAAGGTTGAAATAATTTGTCCTAAACACAGCAAGCTTATACAATATTCAACACATCTTTGTGGTAGGGACACCTTTCCATAAGGGATACAAAGTAAGTGTACTGTATTGTCAATTCCAAATCATTATTTTCCGTGCTTAAGCTTCCCTAATGTATCAGTCATTAGTCCATTCACTTAAACATTGCTTCAGATACTTCCCTGGTTAAAAAAATTAGATCGTCTGCTCAGATTTGTCTACCTTTTCCTCCTGTGACAAAAATAAAAATAAATAAATAAATAGAAAACCTCCTTGTCTAGCTGAAATGGTTCGTATTTTTCATAAAACAACCTTTATTTTATAAGTACTTATACACATTATGCTATCAGAATTTACACTCTATAATGAGCAAAACAGTATATTAGCTAATAAATGAGCAACCTGATGGCCTATCACTCAAAAAAGCCCAACTCAAAAATTAAACATGAAAACAGTAGCATTGATTCAAAGGAAATATCATGTACAGTATAATTAAGTAAGACCTTATATTTTGTTTGAGACATTAACATCAGAGAGTATTGGAGAATTGCTTGAAAATCTGTACAATTATTTCTTTTTAATTTAAAGGTTTTAAAAATTTTTTCAAGTATATGGTTAAAAAAAGTCTTTTAAATTCCTAGACACAGGTGACTTGTTTAAAGTTACTAAAATTTATCTAGCTAACTAGAAAAGGATACATTTTAGAACTGATCTGTTTCTTCATACTTCTAGAGTGTTTGTAAAGGTATCTGAATCTTGGAAGACATGTTTTCTTTCCTTTAAGTTTGCTATCACATTTATTAACTATGATTAGTGCACTGATTTTAAAAAAGAGCATGTAAACAATGAACAGTGGCAAGTTCCACTAAAATCTCTATGTGCTTTTTCTTTTTTATAAAGATCTTTTCAAATAAGTTGCATTTTTGAGACTGGATCTATCCCAAAGGAAGCCATAATAGCTTTACTAGCAGAAAACGTCAAATGTGAAAACCAGAAAAGGTAAATAGTATATATATTTGTACTGTATAAACGCTTAGAGATGGAAAACCAAAAACCTTCATGGGTTAAATATTTCTGGTTTATTTATCATGGATAAGTTTAACAATTGATAAATGGTCAATAACAGAAATCATAACTAAGCCAAAAGAGAAAATGTTCATTACTCAAGAGAGTATCAAAAAGGAATAGTCTTGACATGTGCAGATCAACTACTATAAATAATCTAAAAGAATTCTTATGTCCAATTTCTCCCTTGGTATGATAAATAGGTAATACTTTGTCTTCAGGTATACCTAAACTAAAAAATTAACATAAGAAGCTGGAAGATTGTTTAAATTACAATGCTGCTAGACATTCAAGTGATTACAGAGAAGGGCTACATTTAATTCTTTAACAATTTAGAATTTAGTTCATCTGAGTTGATGTATTTACAGTTATTTACTCTAAGGTTCAAGCACTGAACTAAAAAAATTCCTTAATTTTTTGTGCTGTGCTGTAATGCCTCTGTTTGGTGCAGAGGTGAATAAGATTGTGGTATTTGGTATATGAAGAATGAGACAGTGTTTATAACCCATTCTTTCCGTAAACAGAGAAGACAAAATATTTGGTTTTCCTTTATTCTCTAGTACCTTTCACAAGTTGGTCTTAATAACATCTTGAGTTCATTTCACCTTATTTAAATGTAATAATATTATTGTTGGTTAAGTGACCATAGGCATCTAGAATTACACTTTCTCTTTCACAGTATATTTCTAACTTGCAGTTATAGACCTCTTAACTATTTAACATGTGGAGATATCAGCTCAGATCACAGCAACTTATTATTATATAAGTCTTTTAGAAAATAGCATAAAGGAGAAGAGTACAGGAAGATTGAAACGATGAAGCCACCTTCCAGAGTATGTATTTTACAGAAGAGTGGATCCCAGCCTTTGGCTCTCATACCTTTGCTATTACTCCCCAAATTCCTTGAAATTGTCTGAATACCTCTATTATTAACTATGAAATATACTTTATGATATATTAATAAATGTAGAAGGCTACATTCTTCCCAGCTATAATATAACCTTCTTAGGATTTCTATACAGGTTTGTATTTGTATCCTTACTAGTAAGAACTTGTAACATCTATTTATCTTAAGATATCTTAAGAGGTGGTCTGACTGTTCATTTCACTCAAGGGTGACCTGATAACTGAAGGTGTATTCTTTTTTCTTTCCCCTTTAGAGTGACCTAATTCTTCATCTTTCCTACAATACTCTGTAACAGCTAGGCAATGCCAGGCAGCTAGAAACGTAACTTCAAGGAAACAAAGCTTCCATTCCTTGCAAGTATCTGTCAATAACAGCTTCCAGGATATATCTCCCTTTTCCACTTGTCTGTGCAGGAAATGGTCCCTTGGCTGATTTGCTCAGAATTTCAAGGGATTCCAAACAATAACCACTTCACTTGTTCATCCATGACCTAAGTCTAAGTGAGCATATGTTGCACAGATGCTTTATGTATGCACAGTAAATCTGATGTATCTAAAATATATCTAAACCTCAGCAGTTTTGGACCCATAGTGCTTACTGAACTCTAAGCCAAAGCAAATTTTTGGACACGCATTTTAACATGTACTGTGGCAGCAAAAAATACTAAGAAAAAAAAAGCAACTGCTCTGTATAGACATAAGTACAGACACCATGCACATTTGAAAAAATACCGAAACCAAAATAAAAAAAAATATTCAAAGTGTATTCTAGGTTATTATTATTTTTGGAATATGATGTCTGGTTAACAGCTAATTGTTCAGAACATTTATATAACCATATGAAACACAACAAAATGTGAAAGGGAAAGACACTCTGTAAACAACGTTGGTCTTAAGGGAACCTTTCCTCAATCTTTTAGGTCACTGTTTGTCTGAAAGACTGGTGACCAGTTGAGACACTTTTGTGAAAAAAAAACCCCAACAACCTATCTTAAAAATATCCAAAAGATAAATAAATAAAAGAAACACTATTTTTCTGAGGTTGGTTAAAACACCAAATTTGGATCAGTGAACATGTTCTTGCCTCAACTAAATGCAGTATTTACTGAGCCCTCTAGCAGGAACACTCTGGAAACGCAATTATTAATGAGATGTGGTAAATCTTATGTGCCTGAAAACTCTACATATTTAATTTACTGGTGCGTTCCTAATCCATCTTGCTATACTACTAAGGGAATAAAACCAATGATCTAAGTGGTGTTTCTTCCCCATCTCTGATTTCTGTGAATCTGTGTTCTTCATGCTGACGATCACTAAAGGAATTATCCATGAATCAGGGACATATAGATATGTACAGATATAAATATCTATAAATGATAGGCTTATTTTTTCATAATGTATAATATTTAGCTCCTAATCAGTCAGTGAATAGGGAGGTTCGCTAAAATTTAAACATGGACAGAAGTAAAATCAATCAGCGTAAGGTATTTTTCTTTTTATTTGTTTGTTCATTATTTCTGATCACCCTAAAATCAATTCGTAAGTTGACCATATTTCTTTACTGAAACAAAGTAACAATTACATGAAGCTTACAATGCTATGAGAAGGTATAAAGTTTCTGAACATTTCAGCATGTATTGAATAAAACTGTGAAATTGTTAATAGAGAATATACAAAGAATATTGTTTTTTTACGTCACCTGTGAATCATATTTTTAGTCTATGTATCTCATTAACTTTAAGGCTGATCAATGTAATACTACTCTACATTACCCTTAATTGACTGTAATCAGTCATTTATAAATAAGATTTGAGATTCAAAGGATTTATTTTGTTCATAGATAAACCAGATTGTGTTGAAATACCTTTGATCCCTATCACTCCATCCTTTTCTTTGAAACTCTGTCCCAGTCAAAATTCTCTACTTCATCTGGAGTCATTCCTCTGTTTAACTATGTCATAGTCACCTTGGGAAAGACTATTGCCATTCATGGATAGACTACTGAGATATCAAAAGCTGCACTAATATGCAATGAGGCACTGTTTGTGAGACACTTATAAACACATAGTTTTCCAGAAGTGTTCTGGCTAATTAGTGTCTCCTAGGTAGAACTGTTTTCTGATGTATGCACTGAAACACAAGTGGGGTGAGATCAGACAGTACACATAAATTTTCCAGCATGTATTACCACACTTGGGATAGGCTGGGACACTTAGGTGGGCTTGTCTCAGTGTATAAAATGAACAAAGCTGCAGGTTGAGTATTTTCAGTCAGGGTTCCTGTTTCTGTAAATAGATTCTTCTGTCTACTTTTAATCATTAGAAGCTCATTCATCAAGAAGTTTTGTTTTGTGGAGGCATTTGAAAAAACTTGGATAAGGATTGTGGTATGCCCAAAAACTACAGATATATTTTTTTGTTGTTCCCAAAAGGAATTTGTTGGACGAAAAAAAAAGTGCTTGAATTTTTTCTGTATTGCAAATCTGGCATACAAAATGTTATTCTCCATAAAGTGGACCTTTAAAACCTGGGAAATGTTTTGAAAGTGTATATTTTCTTTATAAGTCACTTCCACACTAGATAAAGTGGATGGTTCTCCTTGACTTTACTGTAAGAAAAGATTTCTTTCATATGTTTATACATCTGTGGCCATTTTATGCCACCAATGCTAGTTAAAGGAGAAGCCGCTTACAGGCAAGGAATGAGGCATGGAAAATTGGTGGTAAGGGCACAACACCTTTCACAAGAAGAAAGAAAGAAAAAGGAAAGAACAATGTGAAATATTTAATAGAGGAGATTCCATTGTTGTACAGCTAAACCCACTGCAGTGAAAGTAATTTAAAATTGTATTCTGAGAGATAGCTTTCAATTCTTAAACAACCGAATCCAATTTTGACAAACCCAGAAGTGAAACAATATTATTATAATGGAATATTGGTTTCTGTAAGCTATATGTGACACAGAATCTACAAAATCTTGTCAAAGCTATCTTAAGGCTCATAAGTACAAAATAGTAGTATCACAAAATATCTAATGCTTACTGTTCTTTATGAGTAAGTACGTAACTGTACAACTAAGAAAAAACTTTGCCATTCTGTGTAACTTCAGACTACAAGAAAAGCGTATTACATTTTCTTTTATGTGATAAATCTAGGATCCTAACTACAGCTCTTCCAATATTGTTCAGTAGAAGAGACCCAAAATTGGAGACAACAGATTTAGTGAGATAATTGAAAAAGCTTGAAAAACATTCTCAGAAAGCTACTATGCTACACTTACTGTATATCTTCTCCTAAAAATTCTCTACTTGATGGAAGGAATAAAGATTTCAATTTTGACAACTCCAGGTAATTATACCACAGCTTTGTGTTTGTCAATGAGTTCACTTAAACTTCCAAAAAAATGTAAAAAGACAAGATCTGCAGTACCAAGCTAAAAGCTACATGAGAAGGCAAACAACACAAGACAAAAGAAAAAAGTCATAGTTCTTCATAAGGAAGAAAAAGAACACCCATTGTTTTAGGTGGCTAAAGGGAATCTAAGGGGACTTAAGCATCTGAAGTGGCTTTGTACTAAACCCTAACAAAGTTACAGTCATTGCTCTAGAAGTGTCAGGAACAGATCAGAATAGGAAAGAAATGTGGGGGTTTTGGTTTTTTTTTTTTTTTAACGTGTGTAATCAGCTGGGGAATTAAGATTTTATTATAGAACCAACTCACACTTCAGGCCCATAATTATTTTTTTCCTCTGATTGTTCTACATAAAGGAACGTCAACAAAAGTGATCCCCTATTTGATGTAATATCATCATAAGCAGAGAAACAAATGGTTAAAACAGGATGGTAGTTAAAAACTATAATATTGGAGTTCTAAAGGGCTATTGAAAACATTAAACTGTACATTCTTTATAGTTACTGTTTGATATTACACAAAATTTTATTCTATTGAATGAGTCACTAGTGCCCTTAATGATGAGTACATATTATTTAATGGCACTTTTTGTATTCATATGAAGCTATGGATTTGACATGGCATCTTTGTTCTGTTTATGGTTTAGGTTGCCAACAGATAGGCAACACAACAGAGTTATTTTGTGGATCTAAGTCTGAATTGTCTGAAATTTCAAGCAAATTATCATGGAATACTGTCAGCTCAATCACTGAGGTTCCAAAATCCTTGCAATGGTCATACACTTGAGTTGCTACATAACTTTTCTGTATCTGTTGCAGAAATTGAAGAGAGTAATGCCATAGTGAGCACAGGCATGAAAATACCTGACTGAGCATTATACAAGGAGAATCATTGAAACATTTATATATAATGAAGTTTTGTTTCTAATGCATAATGAGCTGCCCCTCAGAAAACTGGCAATTCAAAACTCATTGTTCTTTTCATGTGCTGTGCAGATTTTTTAAAGTGCAATTTAAATCAATCATCACAGTTTTCACATGAACTGCACTAAATCCTTTCCTCCTAGTCACTCTGTCTCGTTCCTCACAAACAGCTTAAACTGTAAAAAGTACTTTGCGCCTGCTGTTAGGCAGAGTGTGTCTTGGAAATAAAACCTTCTAAAATTACAGACTGCTTTTGTAAATTAAGGTAGTTCTGTTGGGCTCAGTGAAGTTTTACTGATTTACAGCTGCTAAGGTTCTGGACCTGTGGTTTCTCCAATAATTACTGAGATGTTCAGTCTGCAGAGACAGAGATCTTGTTCTGGTTTTTGAGAGTTTAGTTGAATCTCTTATCTTCTTGTCATTTCAAAGTGTTCTTGACACATGAACCACAGAGAAACACAGCAATGCAAAATTCAGTGAAAACTGGTGGCTGTCTCCTATTTCACAATGATAATATCAAACAATGAACCAATACAAGTTCACTAATGTCTCTCAACTTGCATTATTTTTTTTGTTGAATTAATCTGTTCTCTACATGTAGGAATAGCCAGTGGCAAATGCCTTAGTACGATCATATTTCCAGAGAAATGTTATTAGGCCAACAGGTATCATTGGAAAAACAGACATACAAGTTTTTGTGAAGTAGAAGGTATGTTTAGAAAACTAAATGTATGGGAGCTATGTGACTGGAATTCAGGGCTTTTTTCCTGCCCATTTTCTCATTCTTCATTTTTCTTCCATTTCTTCTTTGATGATAGGTCCAAGTGAAAAGACGCTTTGTGGTTCTACCAGTCTTCAGCTTACCTACAAGGGTCATTGTCTAGTTAGTCTTTTTCAGCTGAATGCTAATGAGCACTTTCTGCCATCTTAATGTTTTCAAGTATTGTCTCACTCTTTAGCATTCTGAGAAATAAATAACCAAGAAAAGATACGAAACCAAAAACCATGCAAGAATCAGTCCAGGGTTAATTATATGACAGAACTGAGGTGGCTAATCTCTATGTAGTCTGTACACAAATAAACCAATGTATTTTTTCAGTTTGCCCTATGTAGAAGAAGTCTTCTTGTGCTTGTAGGAGATTTTCTCAGGAACTAAACCTAATCTGACAATTACAGATAAAAATGAAATAGTGAATGAGATGGAAAATGATATGGCAAAACAGTATTTTTGTTGCTATGCTGAAAATATGTTTCTTCTTATGAACATGAGATTTTTTACTACGTTTATAATTCAGTTTACTCTCCTGTTAAGACTACAGCTATTACATCAGGGTACATAGAAGTAAGGAGAGCTATAAAAAGGGATTCCATGTAAAAACACATTAACATATAAACTTCAAGAATAATTAGCACATTATGCTATTACCCTTTTATTTTTAGGATAAGAAAACTTCCTGCTTAAGAAGACACAAACTTCTCTAATCTCAAAAGACTAATAAATCATTGTTTAAAGTACATTGAGGAGTCTCAATCTGGCATCTGAAAAGAAGAAAAATTGCTTTGATTTTTTATCCCTTTTGATCTTTCATTTCTGCTGGTATTTTTCATATGCATTAAACAAACTCCTATTTCTCTGTGAAATGACAGTAACAAAATGTCCAGCCATTTTTCAAAAGTAACACTGTTTCCATTACACCTATCATTGATAATAAGTGTGTTGAGAATAGCAGGCAGGCAGAGCGTTAAACTAGCTTAAAGATATATTAAGAAGATGTCAAAGAGAATACAGGGGAGATAAGCTTTCTGAAGCTATACACTAATAAACCCCTGAAAAGAAATGAAAGTAGGGGGAAAAATCATTATTAAAAAATTCATTTTAACAGAGGAGGAAATAAAGAGATTGGAATTTAGTAAGTACTAATAAATTGCTATGTGTGTAATTTGCCCATCAGGATAAGAACTGTGAAAGCCTCACCAGTCCCCTGACACAGATATCTGGGTAAGAAATAAGGAATGGAGTTCTGTAACTGTGAAATGCTGTTGAACTAAGTTCTTCACAGTACATCTTTGGGAAGGGTCACTTCAAAGACAGCATCAATTTTGGCATACAAAAAATTTGCAAAATATCCTGTGCTCCCTTTTACCTCAGGGGAACTGAAGAAGAGCTGCAGTAAGATGCCCAAAATTTGATTCCTCTTGGTATTTCTCTGCATTGAAGTATATTTATTCAGGCTTTGCATATGTTTTAGAGAGAATGTCTCTGACATCAGCTTAGAAACACAAGTCTGAGAAATGAAGCTTTCAGGAGCAGAGTAGATGGTAGCATCTCCACACCAGAAGTGAGAGATGCCCAAATGCTGATGTGGAAGCAGGAAGGCAGTCAACACAAAGAGTGTAGCCCCGGAGGTCTAATACCTCTAATACGTCTAATACCAGCGGCAGGCTGTGCTTCTGCTACCCTGAAGCTCTAGCAGGTCTGACTTTCCCCTACACTGAAAGGCTCCAATGCCTAAACCATTTTATGTTGCCCTTTTCACTGGGACAAGGGTGGAGAAAGAAGAAATGAGGTTGTTACTAAGCCACTGTAAAACATGAATTTTTGGGTTTACAATTTTTGGGTCTTTGCTACAAATAATTTCCCAGCTGATCATTAGAAGATTGCTATGCATAAAGAAAACAAACAACAAAAACAACAGAAAACCAAAACGCAACAGACCTCTTTGCAGACCTCTTTTAAAAATTAAATTGAAAAGGAATATAAATTTACAGGAAGTTTCTCTGTCACTTTGATTAATAATGTTTGTGCTTGTATGTACTACCAATTCATTTGCTGAGGTCAGAGAGTCTATAAGGATGGTATTGTGCATACAGAAAACATCTGCTCAAAAGCGTGCTGAGGTTTAGAAAACATTTATAAAGATTGGCTCCCCCTGGACCTCTGTACTTAACTCCTTACAGATATTTTCAGTCCAGACTGCAAGATAGTCAGTCCAGTCTAACAGAACCAAAAGGAATGTGGGAGTCAATTTATGTATGTTCTGTGTAATTATAAAATTTCAGAGTAATTATTACAGTATTGCCAGCTCAGATCAGTCAGAATTCTGTCAGGCCATGCCCCATATTTTTTAGCTCTCAAAAACCTACAATCCCAGTGCTTTCAACATTGCATTTGCAAATAAGCTTCCTTCCAAAAAGGGCTGCACTACTGCAGCTGTGATTTTTATACAAAACTGCTTTTGAACAATTTTCAAGCAAGAACTAATAATACTTTATTATTTGTTATTTAATATTGAAGGATATATACTGCTAAAATAAATAATCAGATCGCATAGATCTAGACTTCTTAGCCTTGCTGATGAATTTACTGCAGCACTAAATGAATTTAAGCGGCACTAAAATAGGAAAAAAAAACCAGGTGATAATACCAGATATGAGTTAAAATTCTGAATCTGGTCTTAGTCATAACAAAAATCTGGTACTCAACTGTTATTTTGTAAATATAGGTAAATTACTAAAATATCCACCCTACATCCAATATCCATGAGTAAAGGCAGAACCTGCCACAGGATTTCTAAAACAGAAAATCTTCATTGGATCTGGAAGCAGTATGGCAAATCTCAGCCTCCTTTGACTTCCACTTTCTTTTATGACTGAACTTTGAAGTCAAAATATAGAGAAGAAGAATCTGAAAGCTCTCTTTCAAACTTCTAAAGGGTTAAATTACAGTTTATTTCCTTTTTAGTTTGAGATTCAAATGGCATAAAGACAGTTTGTCTGCCCTCCTCCATTATCAAACTAAATTTCCATTGTTTATTCAACAGTATCATTTTCGGTCACATGTTAAAATAATTACAATCAAAATCTCCCATTTTAAACTTGTTTATTTGCATTAATTTATGTCCTGAAAAGGTAATTGAAGTAACTATATGAAGTTCACAAGGCTTCGAGATAGACCCAGACAGCCCATATCTGAGCAGTATAGAACATTTTTCTTTCAATGGACTTAGGAGTACTTGAGCATTAATATTTCCTGTCTTATTTAATCACTGCCTTTAAAGATCCCTAAACTCATATTAAATAGGCAAGAAATGTTCTCTGCTAAAATCTTTTATAAGTTCTTATTTTAAATCTCAGTTCACAGAACACGGAATAAAAAGTATTTTAGTTCATACAGACAATTTAATAGCCCTTGTGTCACCAACTTTGTAAAATTGCCTTCCTATGGAGATACCAGTACATAGGTATACTACGCATTATACCTAGAAAATAATTAGTCATGAGTATTTAAGTGTTCTCCATTATATAATTATTTTTATTAGTGTAATATCAAGATCTTGACATCAAAGAGAAAAACAGTGCTTTCTAAAAATAAACTCATTCTTTAATGTCATCCTTACTACTGTATCTGGATGGAGCCAATGTGTGTGGGATATTATGAGCAATAAAACATCTTTTATGTTGATAAAGTTTATTTTGAGTTACATAGCTTTGTGTTTTCACTTGACTCACCACATGGACTAATAGGATGTAAAAGTCATTAGCATTTTAGTGGAGCTATACACTCAGTTTGGTAATAAATCCTATCATTTTTACTCCAGACTCTCCTTGGTATCACAGTTGTTATACTTTTCGGAAAAAATATGCAAGACAATATTTAAAAAAAAAAAGAAAAGAAAGAAAATGAAAACGAAATGTAAACAGATTTTTTAAAGACTGATTATTTATCCACTTTTGTAAATTTGCACGTCCTATTTGGTATTGCAGTCATGCATATATGGATGGATATTTCACAGTTTGTTATAACTCATGCAGATGAGATCCTTTTATAAAACCTGTTGGTTTAGATTTTGAGGTCAGGAGTTCCCAGTCAGAACTGGGTTCCGCTTATTCTCAGACATTTCACTGTTTCAGCAAAGCAAAAATATTTTGCAGAAAAGTACACGTATAGACAAAAATTGTAAGGAGAAGGTTTGTGAAGTCACAGACCTCCAAGTCAGAGACATAGAGAAAGGAATAGAGGAATGAAGGAAGGAAGGAAAAAAAACCCACATTTTGAAACTTGAAAGCTATCATGAAGAGGAAAAATCATTCTTAAGCCCTTTCTGCCCATAAAAAAAAGCAGTAAAGTATGTAATTAGACCTAAGTGTTTTTGTAGACTGCGCTTTGTAATGTAGAGAGTGGAAGTATAGAACCACATTGAATGCTGATATCAAAAAAGTAGTCAAGGACAGCTTAAATCTACATCAGAATTATTTCCGATGGTCACTTAAGTGTCAGGGAGGTAAGATAAGTTCATTTATAGGACATCAAAATTGTTCATTCTGAGTCATTATCTAATTAATTTAATTACTTAAGATTTTAGTTCAACTCCTCTAACATTTTCTGCCAGTTATAGTTTTATTGTTTCTTAACTGAATCATTCAAAATATCTTATATTTAATGAAATTTGCCCAGAATTATACCAATTTGCTTCCATTCATGCCCTACATTTTATTTTGGTGGAATACTGAGATCCCAAGAATTTAGAGCCAAGGCCAGCTAAAGCTAAGATTCTCCAGAGCTTCAAATTAGAAAGAGAAAACTGCACACAGTTTGTGACCCTGGAGGCACAAGACCATGTCTCATTATTTCTGGCAGTGAATCATTTTGCTGATAATTAGTATCTGACATACTGTTTTATTATATTTGACACATCTAGCTCATTCATTACCTACCAAACTACCACCACAGAAAGATTTGCCATACTACCGTGAGAACAAAAAGCAAATTCTTTTCATTTCAAATATTCCATTGGAGAAAAATATATGTTGCTTGCAAACTTACACAAAGTTTTGCCAGGAATCATGTGGGGCTATACAAGAACAAATTACCAAGCATTTCTTTGAAGATATTTCAGTACTTTCTAATAAACCCATATCAACTAGTTTATATTCGTATGGTAGCTGTTACTATCCACATGACAAATACCAGAACAGAGACTCCAGAATAATTAACCCTTTGAAAACTGATGTATTAAAAATATAGGAAAGGGCAGACAAAAAGTGCATTCAGCACATCTGAGAGCTTTTTTGCAGTTGTGGTACTGTAAGGTCATTCAGCCCCCTAAGGTAAAGATCTTCTCCCTGTACCTCACTGTCCATTTACCCGTCCTTGCATTTATGTAATGACTCTTACTCAGTTCTCACTCCTACAAGCTTTTGTTCTGCAGAGCTACAGGCTTCCAGCCTCACGTGAACACCGTTCATTTAGTGACCCAGACAAATACCTTCTCCTACTGCCTTTGTAATGGCATTCAGTACTTTTGCAATGAGCTCATTTGCTTCGATTGCTAGGTACAAATTTAGAAAACTATACCTAGCCATTTAAAGAAAAAATCTGATGAAAATTAATTTGCTTCTTGGCTGATTTAATTTTGCAATGATTTATGCTAACAGTACTTTCATTTACCCCTTAGCTATGAAAGACAATCTAAATAGAAAAGTCTGCCTTTGGTAGCAAGTATACGTGTGTATTATACATAGACATATGCAAGGTAGCCCACTTACTGAGATAAATATGTAAGTGCTTTACAATTAAATTTTTCTGAAGACCTGTCTGAATATCAGTAGAGTCACAGAAAAAGAATCTGCGCTAAAACAGTACAACTCTTCAAGGGCAAATAAGCATACTTTTATGCCCATGAGCAGGAACCAGAGGTGTGGGTGTTACTGGTGTAATTGCAGTTGAGCTGGATTAGGAGACTTTTTTCCTAGGCTCTTACAATCCTTGTTCTACCTCTATAACAAAATCAGAATCTACTGCTTTGCCAAAACATCCATATACATGCAGTGAATCCCTCTGCCAGTTCTGTCAAACTGATTCATCAGGCTAGAGTGAATATTTTAACACTATGGATGTTCTGGTTTGGCTTTAAAATATTATTGTTTTGATTGAACTAGATCAGGCAGCAATTACATGGACAGTTATGCTGAGGTGGGGTCACATGTGGATAAAGGACAGCAACAATCTGAGGGTAAACAGGGGTGGTAACATTTTAACAGGTTTTGGCTGTAGCCACTCCAGAACAAAACTGCTGATCAAGTATTAACAAGCAGCTCTGCCAGAACAGTTCACCAGTATTATTAATCCCATGAAGAAAGTCCTTTTCATCCAGCTATTAATCAAAATCTTTACCCTTCACAAACAAGTAGCTAATTTATACATGAGCCCTGGAGTAGATTTAAGTCCAAAATTGCCTATATAACCCAGTAAGCCACAAACCCATGTAATCATCCAGAGTGCAAAACCATAAACCTTTATGGAAAATAACAGCCTTTGAACTTCATGGAACACTGCAAAATGAGTAATACTCTTATGCTAATCTCAAATTCAGCTGCTGTTTTACAGTCATCAAGATTTTAAAAAAGAACATTTTCATGGCAGGATGGATCTCTGAGGAGGAAGTTTGTGTTTGTCTTATCATAGTCTATATGAATATATTGATACTGTCTTCCCTCCACTCCTATCACAATCTATAGACATGGAAGACTGATCAAAATCATCCTCCTAGCAAGATGTGGCCATAGTTGACTTTTTAGAGCCAAAAGCTAAGACCAACTCCTTCCTGTTAAAAACAGGAGCAGGAATACTATTTAGCTATAAATGATCAATATGTAAATGTACGTGTCAAATGGTAGGTAGATGAAGAAATGATATTTAAAAAAAAAGATGTGTTTATACTTTGTGAATTAGCTGTAATAAGTACATGAAGTAATTTATCTTCTTTTGTTGAATTTTAATTGTTACTTTCTAGTCTTTTTTAACAAACAGGCATTTAACTGCATTTTCATCTAGCCAGCTCATAGATTATGGGGTAGAGAAAGGTCTAACCAGCTACAAAGCAAATGATATTTTTTTTAGGAAACTTTTTAAGAAACCTGTGAATTTTGGAGAAATTTGTAATTCTGATTTTATTATGAACACGTAATGATAATATCTTTCTTTTTTACATAATATGGGTTTCTACATGAATCTAGCACACATGAAATCAAACCAGTGCTCTGATTTGGATCACATTTTTCACCTAATATAGATCACCCAGAAAAAAAGTAATTATAAGAAGCCTCTGAATTAGAGCATGAACTTGAGATACTTTTAATTTCCTGTAGTGCTGAACATCTGTAGCCATTAACCTAAGAATAAGTTGTGGTTGTTCAGATATTCAGTAACTCTGCAGTATAAGTTCAGTTATCTGCATTGAGGTATACTGGATAAAATGCTGCAGCTGACAATGTTGACTTCCTTCTTTCTCCTCCTGCATCAATAACATTAATAAAATATATATATTGCAGAAGAACATAATAATATATTTCTTGATACCACTGAAGTGCTTTGGTAATAAAATGTGCAATATACAAATGCTATCTAGGGAATATATTTTTTATCGACAATAATATACAGTCATAGTATAGTGTAATCAATTTTTATTCCATTTTAAATCATTTATTGTTTTCAGTATGTTTTTAACAAAAAAAGAAATTGTTTCATTAAGTTATTATAAAAATTTGAAAAGAGCTAAAGCCATCCTTTTCTTAGCAAGATAATTGGTGTCCATGGCTTTTATTAGCATGATTAAAGCCTTTACATTTATTTCCTTAGAGGTATATTCTGTGTAAGATGAAGGCTGTGCACTGACCACATTCAAAACCTATGATATAGTGGAAGTGGCTCAGCATGTAAATTTTCAAGACTAGCAACTATCACAGGTCTGTCAAATCTGCAGTATGGGTTTGGCACTCCAACAGAGAGAGGATAAATGTTAGTTGGTGGTCGGGGAGGCAAGAGGTGGCTTCCCATTTTTCAAAATTTTTCAAATTTAGACTTTCATTCACTAGTGATTATTTCTCCAAATCAGTTCAGCTAGCCAGAGTGGTGTCCAAGTAATTAAAATATAAGGAAGATTTTTTATTTTTTTTTAAAGAAAAATTTATCTTGAAATTTAGTTAAGCCATGATGTCCTATTTTTTAGCTTCAGACATAGTAAACTTTATTTCTCCCTTGTTTCCTATTCCTGTCACTGATAAATAATCCCACCAGTCCATTAATCCATTAATTTATGGGTCCTTGATTTGTTTTAATTGAAAACGTGGAAAATTCCCTCTGCTGCTGACTTGCCACTAGCTTTGTGTGCGACTTCTACATTTTATCCACTCCCAATCTTATTTCATTATTAATATCATTTTGTTTATTACAATTTATCAGCTATTTACAATGCTGTCCATTGACTGGGAGTGGCATAAAGAGTTACAACTTTGAAACAGGTTAGGGAAATAAACAAGACTTGTTTGCATACATCAACAGGAAAAATAAAGAGGATTAAAAAAGAATCTTCCTCAGTTTACGAAAGTGGATGGAAATTGTTCTTGATCTGTGAACATTCTCTCTTATCCCAGCATAATAAGGTACCTGTCTTGTCATAAGTTTCTAAACATGATTTCAAAGACAGGAGTTCAAAGGGAGTTAAATTTATTTCTGAACTGTGTATAAAACAAAACCCTGTCAGGGTGAGATATAGCTCTGGAATTCATGTTAAAGAAAACGCATAGCATGTGATACTGGTGGGGCTAGCACAGCCAGCAGCTCGATTTTTGGTGAGATTGTGTACTCTCCAATATTTGCAGTGCAATTCAGCTGCACAGATGAGGTGAATGCATGGGTTGACTCATTTCTCATATTCACCAGAGGTGGTTTTCCAGCCTTTCATGTAGCACTGCTAAGTAATCTTCAAACTGGTTTCTGAAGCTGCCAAGTTAATGCCATTTCATATGGCTTTTTGGTGGCAAAGATACCTTTTTCTTACTCTGGAAGCATCAACACTTGATTTTTTTTTTGTCAGTATTCTCCAAGCATCCTCCTCAGTAATCAGTTTCCATGAAAGCATCTATTAAACATTGAAAGAGAAGTTTCTGGCATCATCCATTTTCTTTCATGACCAGACTGTGTACTCTGGTGTAAACTATGTAGTACAGCCTGAGAGTAAATAAAAATAAGTATCTTTCTAGTACACATAGACACTACTGCTTTATAAAGGCATATTAAAATACACAGACCAAAGACAACTTGCAAAACAGTACATTTTTTCAAGACTTTTTTGTTTTGTAGTCACATCTGAGTGAAATAGGGTGAGGGTGTTTTCTTTTGCTATCATCTAACCATTTTGTTTTCTACCCTATACATGTTTGTGGTGTTTTTTAATTAGGGCATCAGTAAGGCTCAGGCCAAGGGGTGGTTTTAATGTCTGAATGCTACTGTATGCTTTATAGTTGAAATCACTGATAAGCTAAAACTGACAACTTTCTCTCTCTCTTTTTAATGTCAATTTAGTATTTAAAAAAATCTAATTAAAAGTAGCAATGCATCATTAATATGCTTCTCTTTAAGTAGAGCCTGTGATTTGAAGCTGAAAGTTGATTTTGAAGGTTTTTTTTTTAAAATAATTCCTCCCCTTTCCTCTTTTCCCAGTTTGTGGTAGGAAACAGAAATGCATCTGGACCTAAAGTAATTCTACCACACTGTATTTTCAGATAGAGTGTGATATGAAGCCTCTCAAATTTAATCATGTATAGAAAGCATCATCCTTTACTCCAGGTGAAATTAATGAAATGCAGGCTGCCTACAGCCACTGCCCAAAGGAGATGCCCCTGCAATGCCTATGGAGGTGCTGGGGAACCAGAGTCACTGGGTTATATCTGGTGGCTCGGGAGAACCTTGCTCTGGGGACTTTGGGGCCCTGTGCAAGGCAAGAGGGCTCTGGGATCTGCTGATGGAGGGGTTTGATAAGCAATGGCCCAATCCTGCTGCTCCAGCAAGGAAGATGATAACCCCATGGAGGGAAGAAGATCTGACTTTGTAACAGATGAATATTCAGACTGCTGTAATGTTTTCAGCTGTGTGTTGGGCTGGGGCAAGACCTGAAATTTTTAACACGAAGTCAGATTATTATGATGTTAAACCCAATAATCTAGCCTGTAGAGACAAGGAGTGGAGATTGTAATGGATAGATCTTCAGACCTTTTCAGTTTGCAGGGTTTGTAGGGGCAAGGGGTGAAATGTGTAACAAATACATGATACATGTCTTTTTTTTATTTTTTTTTATGATGTTAGCCTCAGTAACCTCTGCAGAGGGAAGGGATGGAGTTACAATATCGACCCTATCGATGGAAGGGCAAAGTTTGCAATGTATGCTTGCTAAGGCTGCAATGACGTTAAAAGTAGATGTTATAATGGATAAACATTCACACAGTGTTTTGCAGAAGCAAGGGATGAAATGTATTAGGCATAACTGGCAAAGTTTGGGCAGTGGTGAGCTGCCAGGTGCCCTGTGTGGGAGGAGGCTGTGTCCTCCCCTGTGTCATGTCCAGCCAGCTCTGACATGGATGGAATGACCCATTGCATACCAATATTGCCACCAGCCAGAGAAGCACATGGTGCCTCTGCTCAAACTTTTTTCAGGAAGGGCAGTAGACAGACATAGGCAGGCACAAAGGAGAAACATGGAAGGGGATGTTGTGGGGAAACAGCTGTTATGGAAAAAAATGGAAAAAAATGCACCACCGCTGGAGGACTGCAGCCCTTGGAGGACCAACACCAGAGCAGGGAAGAAGTAAGAAGCAAAGATCAATGGAGAAAACTTAGTAAAAAGCAAGGAATGGAAGAAATAAACCATTACACCCTGATCTCAATCTCCTACACTGCCCATCACTATACCACGGGAACTGGGAGCGTTGGAGAGTAACATGGGGAATGAGTGAAACTGAGACATGGAAGAGGGGATGAAAGTGTTTCCTTAAATGTTCTTTTTAATTGTTCGCCTTCTCTTTTTTTCCTTATTACATGAATCAGTAATTAAATATATATGTTAATAGACAATAACTTATCTTAAACTAAATTCCCTGCGTTGAGTTTGAACACTCAACAGATGTACAAATATGGACTAGACACTATCCCCAGCTATAAAAACAACACAACATCCATATGCAGTGCCTTTCGATGTTAGATTAAACTTTTCAGAAGAGATCAGCCTCTCTCGTATCAGCTTTCCCTTTTGTCTTTTATAACTCAGCTTCAATTTGACTTTTCAAAAGTTACCTAAAATTCTCACATTTTCACTCTTTCATTTTAATGCAAATCACTTTCAAGCAACCACACATTATATAAGAATTTCAAACCTCTTAAGTCAATAACTTGTGGTAATGTTGATTTGAATTCCTTTACTCCATTATCAGAGAGATGAATTTATCCAAGAGAGCTAGCCTAAGGGAGGAAAAAGAAAAAGAAAGGAAAAAAAAAGTAAGGTAAACCAGATAACTTCATAGTAAGTGACTTGAAAAGTTCAATTTTTAAGCCAATCCAAAATCATTTTTTAACAGAAGCAAATATTTCTTTTTATTACATAGAAATGTTCTTTTTGAGGGGCACTTATACAACCTTTTGGAGTTAATAAAATTCCTTTAACTGTTTGACTATTACATGTAAAGAACATCTCTAAAGCAGTATGGAAAAATATAGACAGAAGAGGACTTACTGTGTCTACAGAGAAGTGGCCTACATGAAACCTTCATTCCAATTGGCCTAATTCTTGGGTGGAAAATTTGCATTAAAGAAATGCATTACCCTAATGCTCAGGGTAATTCAAATCAAAGGATTAAAATTTACCATATCAAGCAGGACATTTAGGTAATTGGACTTTGCACAGTGAGACAGTGCTCTGTGTTCAAATTTAACTATTTTCAAATGGGCATTATAAAGTTTAACAGATATTTTTTGTACAATGCATAGCAATGCGTTGGTGATGAGAAACATTAGTTAGTGTTATTTTGCCTAAGTAAAAAGTTAAATTAAAATATATCAGTTACACCACACATGTACTTTTAGTGTCTTGACAGACCTGTACACATTTGCACAATATAACATGAGATTTTGCTCCTCAGAATTGCCCTCATGGAAGAGGAGTCGCTGACTCCCTGCAAAGAGACTCAGTTTTCTTTCTGGCTCTAAGCCCAAGCTGCTTATAAAAAGGCCAGGATATAAGAAATGGAAAAGCTGGTGCCACAGTTCTCAGGCTTCTCACTTGTGACAGTGCTAGGCAGCCAACTATGACCTTATACCGAGAGCTAATAAAAATGATACAAATTACACCAGGAATTTTTAGACATTAAGAGTCAGAAGACCTTAACATTTGCATGTTATATTCAATTTTAAGACATCAGGGTTAGAGTGCTACATTATTTCATTGGCAAATTTCCATTAAAAATATGTATTTTAAGAACAGGTACCTTTTGGTTTTGTGCCTCATTTTTAACACTCAATAGCTACCCTTAAAAATTCTGCAGGCAAAGCTTAAGGCTATTTTCCCACTGGTAGTTTTTAATTATTTTCTTTAGGAATATGTATTAATGAGCAGATTGCAAACAAAAGGAATTTAGCTTTGTTTCAATTAAAAAACACAAAGAAACAAATAGTATGACAGGTATGCTTTACCATTTGTTTTTTGTGAAACTTTTAAAAGGAAGACAAATTCACACAATGCTTTATCTTTGCTGAAAACCTCTCTATAAACAAGACATATCTTAGTGTCGAAACTTGGGTAATACTTATAAATTAACCCTGTTTCCCCTGTGAATCATGAGTAGTGTCATTCTGTGGCTCACCTTGAGGAACTTTTTGAAAACCCACCCAGCTATCCAAGAGGAGAATTATTCGGCAGGCCTATTAAAAACTCCAAAAGTAGGATGTGTTGAAATACTGAAACCTCTGGGTTTTTTCTAGGGTATGTGAACATTTCCCATGAATGTACTTTAATAGGATGGTCATCACGATCCTCTGCTTAAAATCCAGCCGTGAGTATTGTACCTTCAATTAAGCAAAGAAGCTAACAGGGAAAAAAGGAACATATTTTCAATCAGAAACTGAGTATTTCATGCCATCATGAGTATCTAAATAAGCTAGATTAAATTCATCTGATGTAATCTAATTTTGTTCAAAGCAGTTGCTAATTATTTTAAAACCTATATTTTCTGCGCTTGGTTAAAATATTTTTAATCATTATTTGAGGCATTGAAGTGGCCTACAAAAGCCACTTTTACATAAAATATCAAGATTTAAAAAACAAACAAACAAACAAAAATACTAACAAAAAAAAATCCAGAACAAATACAGAGTTTTTCTACAACTTTAGGCAGAGGCTTGGATTTAAAAACCAGAACCTCAATTGCTGGAAGATCCTACTGCAGTGTTTACACGGTGGCATAGAACTATTCCCATGGCAGGTCCAGTGCCAAAATAGCTACCCTTCTGTACTGAGTTCTTTCCAGATAAAGCTCAGATGTCCCCAGTGTTTTGTTTTAAGCACACTTCAAAAGGTATTTAGCTGCCTCAGTTTGGGAGGTTTGGGACCTCCGTGAATTCCATTTGTCCTTGTGGTGATTGCACCAAGCAGACAACAGAAGTCATTTGTAAGGGGAGCTCTGGCTGGCTTTGAAGTTGCCCCACACAAAGGCAGATAGCATTTGTAAGAATTAGTTCGAAGAAAGCAATCTGCACTTTGCAGTTGTAATGCATGGCAAGGTTTCTTTGGAAAGCAGCCTAGCATTTGGAGAACTAGCAAGCAAAAACTGAAAATATTTAAAAGTCACTAATGCTCCATTAGTGAAGCACTCTGTAAATAGCAAGTGACATTCCTCAGCCCCAGAGTACTGTGGTCTAAATAGGTGAAGCAGTCAAAGGGTGCAAGATATTAGGAATTAAAGTACATAAAGATCAAGCAACCTGTCCAAGGTCCAACAAAAATGGCCTAGCAAAGACATAAACTGGACAGTTTTCATATTCCTGCTCTAATCATTAAAATATAAAGTCATTCTAACTTCTAAAACATTTTAACACAATAAAGTCAGTTGTAATTGTTTGATTACTTTTTTTCTTAAAGGCAAAAGATCTTAAAAACCATTAGGCTTTTGGATGATGTAAGATCACAATATTTAGTGTTTATTATCATTACCAAAAAAAAAAAAAAGCTATGAGAAACAAAAGGAGTCAGGGGTCTGGTAGGTTGTGGGGGTCTGGTAGGGAAATGAAGATTTAATGAAACTATGAGTTTTACTCCACAGGTCGAATTGTTGCAGTGGATAACTAGCGTAACAAGGTATGGAAGAAGTGTTCTGCAGGGAATACTGTCACATAAATAATAACAAAGTATTTAATTAGTGTCTAATATGAAACAAACAAGAAAGAGATGAGATCTTGGCCTGACTTTCTGAGTGTAAATAACTTTGCTGATTAATTTATAACAGCTGATTAACCAATCACACATTTTTTACAGACGTAAACTGTGTTGTCTTTCTTTTCGCTTAGTCCCTTGTTTTAAAACTAGAAAATACATTTGAAGAAAACTAATTATTTGTTTCATTTTGTTGTGTATCATCAAGACCTGTTTTGGTACATGCAGAAGAAGCATCATGAAGTTTCTTTATCTAAATCATGCAGGTGACATATTTCCAATTAGAGCCCTGGAGTTAAATAGTATGGGAATAATTCCTCTTTGCACCACTGCAATAACACTAATGCAAAGGAGCAGAACTACCATTCAGGCCTGGGTAAATATTCCTCAGCTCTGTGCTTTGCAAAAGACTCAACCTTGTATTTCTGTGCATTGTCTGCCACCTCCTCTACTTAAAAAATATGTTTCAACAGTCAAGGAGGTAGAATAGTGAACATACTATTTTACAGTTCAGAGTATAAAAATGATCTTGCAATGCTAGAAGATAAATGTGTTCTGTAAGTATAACCTTGCCCTTTTTTACAAAGCAACTTCTAATTTCTCCTAACAGACTCTAAGAGGAATGTAATGGCATTGACTGAATTAAATCGCGCCTAGCCCTGAGATGAGTGCAGCACAGGATGCCTTCTCCACTCCTGCCGGCTACTGCACATCATCAGCTCGTGGCTGTTAGCATCTCACAGACTCAGTCTGTTGCAGAGGGTAGCAAGACACCTTTTTTCAAACTACTGCATGTTTTCCTTTGTCCACGTTCTATTCACCGAATGTTGGACAGTGAATAACCAAGGTTTCTACTGACATGGAAAAACACAAAACAAATTCTCTGTTTAAGACAAGTCTATTCAGCAATGCAGTAGATATAACTCTGAACTAATTTGAATAAAATAAATTGAAAAGCAGACAGATTCAGGTACTATTCACAAAAGTCTGGAATGTAGAGTCACCCTGAGATGCTGTTTTAGGTTCACTTAAAGCATCTAGCAAGCAGCATGGCAAAGTCACAATGTTGCCTGGCATTACAGAGTTTATGGGCTTGCAATAAAAATCTTGCTCTGATTTCTTCACACTGGAGCCTGCGTGGTGCCTTTGGTGATTTGTAGTAACACTGATCTTGTTCTGTGGGTTTCTTGCTTCTGCCACCCTGTTCACATAAGCACAGAGTGAGACTTTTAAATTCATATTAATAATGAAACAGCAGAATACTGGAGGAAAGGAGCATTCTCTAGACACAGTGTCCCACACCAACACTAGGAAGGATGAAATATGATCAAAGTGTAAATATGAAAGAGAACAATAACCAGGTAGTGAACATTGTTTCCCACTAATTACAGTCATAAGCAATCTGTGATGTGCCAAGGCAGGAAAATATCTTCCATGGGACATGTATACTTGGTAGCAAGCAAGCGTTAATCCAGTATAATGAGTCTCGCTCGAAGCTGTTGTGGGAAGCCCCATGCTGTTATCCATATGCTGGATGCCTCCCAGAAAAATGTTGATTGTGAACTTAGTGTTCCAGGAACATTCAGGATTTTATGGTTTTCTCAGCTATAAGGCACCACTTGGCCTCACTATGGAATTTTCTGAAGCAGACACAAGAGAAGAAGCAACTAAGGACTAAGCCCTGGTTTAATCTTTACAAATGTATATTCAGAGTTAATGCCATTGACTTCACTGGGCTTATCTTGGGTAAAACCAGAATTTTATTAGTAGCTTTTACAGACACAGCAATTACTAGTATCTGCAGCACTGATCCTAGCTACAGAGACTAAGATCTACCTCTAGAACACCACTCTGCTAGTGATAAATTGGGGTAAATACTTGATCCCAGTCAAACCAATAGGCTCTATGCCAGTAGTTTTAGGGGAGCCAAGTTTTTACTTCTGTACTGTAATAAACATTACCATGATTTTAGTTTGCAAAGGAGTTAGACGTTATTCCATTTAAGTGTTATTATTTTCGAAATGAGATTCTTAACTGTCATGCCACATTTTATTATTTCTCTGTATGTCATTCAACATTATTATTCTTATGTTATAATGTAAATAAGGCTTTTCTTTTTTTGCTTTTCATTCCCTTCAGGTGATATTTGTTCTTTTCTCTTTTCTCTAATCACCTACCATAGATACACATATTTACTTATGTAATCTTTCATCATCAGTCAACACCTCTGTCATATACACATACCATCAGTTCTCTGAACTTCCTGCGTAGTTAAAATGCATGTGCATGTGCATGTGCATAAGACAGCAAACTTTAACTGTAATGTAATATTTTTTTCTTGAAATGAAACACATTGTCACCCTGTTCTCTATTCTATAGTTGTACCATGCACTGTGTTCATCTTACTTTAGCTTTTTTCTTACTTTTTTTTCTTACTTATTTTAATTCAGCTGGCTTTTAATGTACTTGGCAACACCGAGATCCAGGAAAAATTTGAACCCAAAGCTGGTTGGTATGCACAGAATTAATTCACCTGTTGTAAAATGTTTCTGATTTTCTGCATGTAATCTCACGTTGTGTATCATCATAATAATGTCCATAGCTATGCAGCAAGTACACTCGAAGAGAGAGTCTGATATTTAACAGGCTGCAGATCCTGAAAAGTTTTATGTCTTTGTCAGATTAATCAAGTTCAAACTTGTTTAAATTACTCATCTAAGTATTTTTTGAGAGTAGCTTCTCTTTTTCTATATGAGTATATGTGTAATTACTCTTAACTGTAAAACATTTATCAATTTAAAAAAAAAAAAGGAGGTATAGTTTTAACAGTCTATGGACTCTCTGTGGTACTTTTCATAGCTGGCCAATTGCCCAATATTGCTCTCTGAGAAACTTTTAAGTGGGAGAATAGCGGCCAGTAGCAAGTAAAACTTGTATATCTAGAACACCCATAGGGAAAACAACAAGTATAAAAAAATTCTGGTGATATTGAAATTTTGATCATCAATGTTAATTTCAGATGCAATATAAATTATGCTTAATCTTTAGTTATTTAGAAAACATTAACCAGACAAGCATGTAAAATAAAAACATTGATTCAGCACTGTGTTTTCTGCTAGTGTAGGAATTCTTGTGCTTTTAAACTACTTCCCTCTACTTGTTGCCCTCCTGAAAAAATGCTTTAGTGGTGAGATGAAGACTACAGTGAGTGTGAAAAAAATATTATTTTTACAGAAATATTTCTATAATTTCTATCTTTATTTTTTCCCAGAATGGCGTACGGGTTTGTGGTGATTTCTTCATACAAAAACAATAATATTGCCAGGCTGTGCACAACAATGATTTCTATGTTCCAATACAATCTCTGTGAGTAACTGATTTTGCATCAAGTATAAATGGAGATAATGAAGTGAACAATTAAATAACTTTTCCAGACTTACTGGCAACTCTTTGGTACACAGAAGTTGTCCCATTCCATGTGTTGGTTCAAAGCTAAAGGGAATTCCTAAATATATTGTTTCACAAAGGTATTTTCAGAGAGCGGATGATTTACCCTGGTTGAGTATAAATTGTACCAACCCTTTTGGTTGTACTGGGAGTGCTGTTCTGTCTAGCTCAGTCACCAAGAGACAGATGTCTTGGCTCTGTTTCTCTTGGCTTCTCACTCCAAGCACGCTGCTAAAACATAATGCTTATTTACCCAAAATCTTCAGCTTTTTGCCTGGCAAGCCCCAGCAGGCTGCAGCTCTAGATTCACATGTCTGGAGGAATGGGCTGGCCACTAACTTTTTGTCCATGCAGATAAGTAAAGATGATTTTTTCACATCGCAACTCCACCTTAAATCCCAAACTGTGAGGTTTCCATCTAGATCTGTCAATAACCTACAGAATATATATTTTTGATATATAATGCCAGCAACACACCTATCGGATTACATAGCCTAATAAATAATGCCTGCTGATGTTTCAGTCACCACTCAAGTCTTCTGTAGGATCCAGGTGAGCCCCACATTTTTCAAAATTTCACTGCTGAGAGAGCACAGCAGAAAAATATATCACTTCTGTTACAAGAAGCAGCAGAGAAATGTACCTCCATTGGCCTTACTGACCAGGATATCCATCCAAGATCCAGGTTTATTAGGCTTATTGAGGGTGCCTGTTTCACCATAACAATGTAACAAAGATTTCATATTTAATCCACTAAGAGAGTCTGAGATGGAGTAGAAATGTATAATCCAATAGGGAAGGTATTTCTCCAGTAAAGCCTACCATACTGTTTGTATATTTTAGCCAATACATTTATTCATTTTATTTAAGTCCTTCTAGTAACATGGACCGAAATCCTTCCTTCCTTCCTTCCAGGAAGTTTTCTCACATAGTAACAAAAACTTTTTTTATTTTTTTTCTTCTTTCTCCCTGAAGCTGTGTAGAAAGCAAGGCAACAGGAATTGCCTTCCTCTTTTCATGGCTTGGGAAGCCAGAGAAATTAACTTCATTATCTTGCTGAAGAAAGCACAGAAGAGAGCAACCCAACTTTTTGGATTTTAACAGCAAATGTTTGCCTTTTACATATGAGATATCACACAGCCCTCCCTCTCCACCTATATTTTAACAAAATAAATTAAGGGAAATACCAGGGCAGTGTAGCAGGATATGCAGTAAACGATGTTAATCTTTGAATTGCTGTTTTACCTAAGCACTATACCACTCTTTAAAGAGGAGCACTGTGTCACATCACTGTATCATAAACACTGATCAGCAATAAATCAACACATTTTAAGGGGAAAAAAATGTCATTCTGCATGCAAGTAGGATTTTTAGAAGGCAGCCTGTGTCTCTGAAAAAGACAAGCTGTTCATCTTGGGACAAGCCACCCTCCAATGATGCTATGGAGTTGAGGTGAAGTCCAGCAAAAGGTGAGTTTCAGGCATGCTTTCCCTCAGGCATTCCCTATGCACCTTTCGTTGGTGTCATGAAACTGGTGCCTTGGCTTCTAGAAAACCCATTCCTAAGTAGTAACTCACTCCTCTGTGTTCAGGGAACTGAGCTAGCCAGCTCTGATCAGTGTATCCACTTCAAAGCCAGCATATGTTATCCCCTTTCTGCATATGAACTTGGGTAGATTAAAAAAAAAAAAAAAGAGTACAGATGCAGAAGCACAACCATGGTGTTGGTTTTGTTTTGTTTTGTTTTGTTTTATTTTTTAGTATTGAAGTTTTAAATTCATGTATTTTGTATAATAACAAACATAAAATAACTTGCTAATTGAAAGAATAAAACAGTTTCCTCCTTGGTGTCTATGTACATCCTGACCACTGAACTGAGACACAAAAGAAGAGAACAAAAAGAGTTAGGACATAAAATGAAAGAAGGTAGCAAAAATAAAATAAAAGTTTCTGCATTTTGCCTGAAAGACTATATTCTTTGTGCCAGTAAGAGCACTTAGGGGGTCATAGACCATAATTATTTTTACTTCAGGGAAAGAACCATCTTGAAGTTAACAAGCTCTATTTTAGAAAGACCTTTGCAAATAGATTCTTCTTGTTCAGTGCTGCAGGGAAGAGAGCATGCTAGTTAGCTATAAAGTCCTCGGGGCTGGGACAGTATTTGTCATGTGTCTGTACAATGCCTAGCACTATGGTATTCTGGTGCTTCACGGCAGTTTATGTTTTCTGCCATAACTACTGGTTACTAACTCTGCTTCAACTTCAACGAGACTGAAAATAAAGAGCATTTCCCTCAGAATGGGATATTTGAATAACATTCTCTGAGTGACAGACTGCTTGGATTCTGTTACTATCCTACACACTTTTGTCAGGCATTGAAAGTTTCACAGAGATGTTCCTTAATACTAGTGTGAGTTGTGACACAAACACAGTGAACAGGCATTTGCATAGCAAAGGTAAAACAAGCAGATGGATGTGGAGTGATGGACAATGCAAAGAAACAGCAAGTCACTGTTAGTCAGCAGTCTAGGCCATGGGCTCTGTCACAGAATCTCAACCACTGTCAAGATCCTGAATTGTTTACTATTACTCAAATGACACCAATATAAGCACGTGTAATACTGAAAAATTAATCAGTTAGTTATACTATGAAAAAAACCCCACATACACTTATCAAAGAAATTTTAACATTTCCCCCATGCTTTGTTTTCTGTGAGAAAGAATAATTAGATACATCTTAAATTGTACATTCTGTAGAGTTTATATTTACATATTTATATTGTATATTTATACAGTATTGTTGATATGTGAATATAAATAAACTTATAAATTCTGCATAAACATTATTACAGTTATCCTGAGCATTATCCAGAAGGAAAACTTCATCTTCTACAGTCATTATTAAACCCTTTAAACATTATTACATGTTGCTTAATGGTAAATCTGAAGATTACTAGTTGTATTTAATGGTATCTTTGAAAGTAATTTCACTCAGTTGGAGAGATAGTGTTAAACTCCTGTTGAGGAGCTGGATCTTTGATCAGGACTTGACAGATGTTGCACTTTCTTAAAGATATTGAGCTTATTTCTATTCCACCCTCATATAAAATAGAGATATTTATTGTTATAACCTTCACAAAATGTAGCATTAAGAAAATTATACATATTTCAGCCTACTGCATCTGCACTTCAGAATGCTGATGTTTCTAATAGTATAAGAACCAGGACCAGGACATGTGAATTTGTGTCTGTAAAATCACATTACTTTGGTTTGCTTGTATCTAAGATGGGCTTATGGTGTACAAAGTATTTTAAGAAAGAGAGCTGAGCTTTTCTAAATAGACACTTGTTTACTCTTGGAAGTGTACTGCAGATAAAGCATCATTTAAAAAAAGCGCCTCTGCTGCAATCACACTTGGGATGTTTATCTCTTACCCACCAATATATCTGGTGCAACTCAGAGACCAGCTTCCTTCAAATGTATTCTGGTCATGCAACACTTGTTTTCAGAGCTTCATGCTGCTGCGGAACAAGGACTTGTGTACACAGGACAGAATACACTGGTTGAAGCTATGAATTTATAGATAGGTTTTTCAGATTGTTACATAAGGTGATATTAAATGCGTAGACAAATTCCCTTTACATGAAATAAATGCTGTAAAAAGCATTTATTAATAATTCAAATTTTTAATTTATTTCTTTGGTGAGGCTTTCAGGTTTTGTTAGATGTGCTTCTGTCTATCTTAAAGCAATTTAAAAAAAATATTTTGATTTTTTTGCTACAAGAAAGATCTGTCACACAGAGACATTTGATTAATGATCATATGCATCTTTGCTTCATACTTTAAATCAAGCTATTTTTTTATTTTTTAATCACTATACATTGGCTTTTTAAAATAACCTTTGAGGCAGGATGGATACATTGTAATAATTGCAAACAAGAAACCTGCACTTTATTCAAATTAAAGCACATATGTACAACCACTAGTTATTCATAAACAGTTGTAGAGGCTATTTGGCATTTTATTTCAAGGCCAGATTTGCAAAAACTTAGAATATATACAGAAGGAAATTTTATTAACCTTTTCAAAAAATATGTAATTCCCACTCCCAATTTCAAAATTCAAAATGAATTTTATATTGAATGGCAGTCACATAATTAAACACATGTTTCTCTCTGCTGTCTTATGCTGGAAAACTCATCACTGATGAGAATCATAGCAGAGATCTGTCACTAAAGACCAAGACCAAGCAAGAAAAAGTAACTTAGAGACCACCTGTGGGACAAATATTTAACAGCCAGCACAGTTAGTGCTTTGACTAGTGAAAAACAATTTATGGTAGCTTTCAGAGAACTGTAAATTGCGCTGGTTCTGCCTCAAGGATGGTGATGAAAAGTGTGGCATAGCTGTCTCTATAGCAAGAAGCTGAGAGGTGCAGCCTCCAGTAGGCCTGGTAAGTCAGTTCCACAGCCCATCAGAGACGACTGCCAGCCAAAGGCAGACGAGCACACACACAGCTGAAACACCTGGTAAAACTGTTTTGTCTGAAGGTGAACCCAACGGATATAAGAATTAAAGCATATTCATATGCTCAAGTGGGAATAATGCATTGATCATTTTAGAAATGCTGTCTCAGGAAACATGTCGTTTCTGGAACCTGGCATGCCCACTAACTTCCTTGGGAGTTTTTTTTTTTCTCCTAGATCTGGTATACCACATCTTTCTGTGTGAACACAATGTACTCTTCCACCTATCTGGACTTGTACCTTCTTACTAACACAAACTAGGGCTAAATCATCTAGATCTACAGTGCTTTTCAGCTCCTCCCACCTAGCCCCAGGAGCCCCCCTCCTCCCCCTCATGTCACCAGAGCTCTAGAAAGGACCCTCAAGGAAGCTGCAGCATGGTCTGGGCAGGTCCCCAGGCAGGACAATCAGGAGCACAAGGACCAGGCACGTCATGCTGTTCACCTACTTGACAATTAAACCTGTCATGGTTTAACCCCAGCCAGCAGCTAAGCACCATGCTGCTGCTCACTCACTTCACCCCCACCCAGTGGGATGGGGACAGAATTGGGAAAATAAAAGTAAAGCTCGTGGATTGAGATAAAGACAGTTTAACAGGACAGAAAGGAAGAAAATAATAATGATAATGACAATAATTAATAACAGAATTAGAATATACAAAACAAGTGATGCTCAATGCAATTGCTCACCACTCGCCAACTGAGGCCCAGTTAGTCCCCAAGCAGTGATCGCCCCAGGCCAACTCCCTCCAGTTTATACACTGGACATGACGTCCCATGGTATGGATTACCTTGTTGGCCAGTTTGGGTCAGCTGCCCTGGCTGTGTTCCCTCCCAACTTCTTGTGCCTCTCCAGCCTGGCTGGGCATCAGAAGCTGAAAACTCCTTGCCTTTAGACTAAACACTACTTAGCAACAACTGAAAACATCAGTGTGTTATCAACATTCTACTCATACTGAACTCAAAACATAACCTTATCCCAGCTGAAACCAGGACAACCTTACAGTGTTTATTAGACACTGGAGTGTATGCAGTCTGTTGAGTTCTTAATCTTCCTTTTCTGGTCTACCTGTATCTTTCAGGGGTAACCAGAAAGTCAAGAGAAACCATTCACATCTTTTCTTGATACAGAGGGAGAAAATATCTTGGTTTGGTACTATTGTGGTTTTCCTGCTGAAGGCATTCGGACAATATTTTTGCTTTATACCACAGAGTGTTGGATTATATGCCAGCATAACATCTGTTTGACTCAGTTAATGTTCAAAAACTAGAAAAGGAAAAAGAAACATCTCCTTCCTTCAGACAAATGAGAGACCTTTGATTAAGTGCAATCTCCAAAAGTCTAATCTCTAATTTCCTAAATCTTCCTAATAGTGATTTGGGATATGGGATATAAAATAGAATCATTCATGAGATGATAGAGACCAAAATAATCATGTTCAGGCAGAGACAGACTGAGTTCTCTTTCTCTGAATTTATATCAGCTCATGCTTAGCTTCCTGACAATGGGGCTCCTGTGGCTCTACAAGACACATGCTTTTCACGTCAGCTCTGTAGGATCACAGCACAATATATGGATTTCATATTGTACAATCACCAGCACGAAGACTGAAGCTATTCCTGCCTCCCATCTAATCTCTTCCCAAAACATCACTTGGGAACACAAAACATGAGTTCCTCTTCTAGGGTTGCAGATCAGTCAAGACAACATCAACATTTAATTTTATCTCCTTTTCATTCTCTTTTCCAACATTTATGTAAACCACTTAACAAAAAGCATCTGGACAAGTTCTTGATGCTTCCTTCTCCCTCGTGGATACTCCTACTCAGCCCAGCACTCTACCTTTAAAGTAACTCAACTAACCTTAGTTAGTTGTAGTTAGTCTAAATAACTCAAGTAACAAATTCATTTTGTGAGACAGAGCAATTTCCTTAGCATCAAAGCAAGGGAAAGTTATCAGTGAGTGCTCCCCAGATGATAACCCTATAGCTGTCAGTTTCTCTATGTGCTGACATTTCACAAAATTGCAGCAGATTTTGTTCAAATGTATTTAATTTGAAACTGCCTTAGTAGAACAAATGACTGGAGCTCTGGGATGTTTTCTACAGCAAGGCACTGAGTTTGACCACCTGATTTCAAATGCTGCGTGACTCACACCTCTGTGGAATAGACTGAAAATGTGATGTTACTCTTGAGTGTTTAATAGTGCAGGAAGGAACTTGGTGACAAGCAGTAGCCTGATCTGAACCTAGAAGATGTTAAGCTCTGAAAATCCTTACTCCCTCCCCCCTTGCATTCTTTTATCTGGTCTCCTATTTTGTTTGTGTTTTCCTCTTTTTCAACTGCCTTGTCAAGTGTATAGACTCTCTCAAGCACATCTGCTTTCTTTCCCATCAAAGCAAAAAAGAAGTGAAACATATTCATAACAGAGAACAAATAATAACTACATGCATTATTATCAAAGTGGTGACATTGTGTTCAGAGCTGTACCGTTGCATGAGGCGCACAGAGGATGTCTACATCAGATGGCAGAGCCCGGTACAAAAGCACTCCGTGCCGCTCCGCCAGCCCAGGGACACACGAGCAGCAGCTCTCTGCTGAGCGACTGCGGCTGGCTCCGCAGGTACCACTGGCAGCGTGCTGACAGGTGACCCCTCTGTTCTACCACTCAGGTGGTCCTTTCAGGATTGGGCTCAAACCCCTTCGCATTCTTAAGCAGAGTCAGCCCGTGTTACCCCACACTGTAGCACAGTTACATCTATCATCCCTGCCCAAGAGAGTAAAAATGTAAGCGAACAAAACTGAACCAATAAGGGGAAGCAGGTACAAAAATTCTGTTGTGACCTGGGGCTGTGAAAGGAAACCAGATAGCGTGCCATTCAGACGTTTTCTCTCTGCAACTCTTCTGTGTCACCAAGACTGTAGCACTTTCAAGGGCCACACCTGCATGACGCACTGTGGTGTTGTATAGAGTTACCTGCGCAAGCTACCTCTACTACAAAAACCATTGCAGTCGTGTCAATAAGACAGTCAGATCACCCTCAGTAGTTCTGCTGAATAGCAGTTCCTATTAGGCTCTGCAAATTGGCTGTCATATCACAGAAGTATGGGTTAAACCAGTTAGAGCTGGATCATGTACTTCTAGCAAGCACTGTGGCCTTCTCTATAGTTAGAGGCAGCAATACTAGTAAAATTCCTCCTGTATCTGAGAAGGAATACACACACACACACACACACACAACCATAGATTTTCTGTGATTGTAATTCTTTTATTGTAGTCAGCAAAACCAGTTAACCAATAAAAACAAAAATCATACTCTAAATACAAATGAAAAATCAGAAAATATCTGTCTTCATTGATTAAAATCTCATTTGTTTTTCAGTATATTAAAGGTAAAATGTTGCCTCATCAGAATGATATTAATGTTTCCTATAATAGGCTCCCTGACAGGGCTGTAACAGCAACAGTGTCAAAAATGGCCTTTTTTGCAGTGTCCTGTTTTTAGAAAGAAAAACATGTCAAAACTAATTTTGTCAATCAGAGTAGATTTATAAACCATTAACAAAATACTTTGATTTGGACTGCTTTTATAAGTACCAAAATAGCAATGTGCCCCTCTTACCCTGTGACTAAGGTGTTAGCTTTCACACAAAGGCACCAACAGTACTCTAAGAATTTTAACCATAATAGCCATGAATTCCCACATACCTATTTCTCCCACATGCATTTTTATCAAAGCCTGGCTTTATGTTTGAGTTTTAAAATCATTATGTTTTCTCACCTTTCTTCAAATCTGTCTTTAAGAACTACTTCTGCTATGAATCCCACAAAATCCAGCATTTGCTAAGCATTCGCTTTGGAATTACTTTATATTATGCTAAAGTGCACTCAAGTTATCATTTTCTAAAGCTCCCATTCCCCTTTTATTCTCCTTAATTTCCCTATGTGCAACCCTTTTGTACATTTTGTCAGCACCAAGAAGAACGAAATTCAATTATTCTTCGTGTATCACTCTAGTTGAGATATAAAATACTTTGCAGGTATGCGTACCAGCCAATGATTTTTATCCTGAAAATCCATTGTACAAACAGAAAACGTCACAGGTTATAGAATAAACTTGGGAAAGCCAGTAACCTGCATTACTGTTAATTAGGACTCCTATCTTGCATGGGTGACTTGGCAACTTGGCAGTAGTTCTACGGCTCAGAAGTACAATCTAATTCCCACAAGTTACCAGTGCATGTCAGCAGAAGGCTGGAACTGCCACTGCACAGGTAGAGCTCATGTGTTTCCCCTGTTTGTGACAGCCAACAAGTGCATGCAGAGTCTGTTACCATAGCTGGGGTGGAGCCTTTACACTGACTTCTCCATGCAGCTTTCAGAAAGCAATCTGCTGTCCTCCGTTCCCTTTCCTTTCCTTGTCACATCTTGAGCACTCACAGTTTGAATGTTCCAAGGAACGAGAGAGGAAACTTTAAAGGGGTTTAAAAAGAGAAAGAAAGGGCTACAAGTTTTCTGAACTTTCAGTCTGAATGGAAATAGTCACTTCTGTTTCAGTGAAACTGAGAAATCCTACATAATGACATTTTTATACATATGATTATAATTTTATATGTAGTATACATTCATATTGCCAAAACCTTAGCATCAAAACATGGAGAGAGGAATCATGGATACACTTTCACAAATACTCAGCAGTGAGCATTAAATACATTGTGATGTGATGTAGGGTCACTTTGTTCATATGTAGATGAGCAGATTGCCTGTGATATACCTTTGTGTGCACGGTAGCTGTGCAGGCATCTGGAAGAGCCACTGCAAAAAAAAAAAAAAATAGAGAGTGAAATGTAGAATTTGGGTGTGGAATTTGACCATACAGAATCAGACCTTGCATATTGTATCTAGCAGTCCTATGTGATGCACTGCCAAGGAGTCACAGGAAGAAGACCATATGTTCACTGCACAGAGACAGATACATGGTGAAAGGACACAGTAAGCAACAACAGGCAAAGACATTTAACACCAGGCTTCTCTATGGTTCTATCTGTGCACGGAAAATCAGAAAGCTTGGTAGAAGAGAACCAGAAGGCTTATAAAAAAATATGAACTTCTAACTTTTCTCTTCCACACTATGAAATCCTTGTGTTATCCCCCACATCAGTTTTGTAGCCCAAAGTACTGAAAGTCGATATCGTACTCCCCATTATCCTGAATCTCACCACTTTATAAAAAATTATGATAAAAAATTTCATATGTCTTTTCTGTGTTTCAGACATATAAAAAATAAAAATCTCTTTTTATTTCAGAAGAAGGACAGTGAAACAAATGTGGAGGCATTGAAATGCTTTACAGGCACAGTAGCTGGAGTTATACACTTGTTTACAGAAAAAACAGATGACCAATGCCCTTACAACAAATGCAATCAGCAGTTTCAATAGAACTCGCATGTTAAACTGATTCATAGCTTTGCATGGTATAATGACTTGATTGCCATTTGTTACAGAGGGACATGAGATAACAAGAGATGCTTTATCTTTTCTGTATTTTTATCAGACAATGGCATTATTTGTTAACAGTGTTTGATGACAGAAACAGCAAAGTCAGCTACAGCATGGATTAACATGAACAATAAACACTTCCTGAATGTTTCACTCAAAGCCAGAAGATAACAATCATGGTTTTGAACGCAGGGATGGAGGTTTATAATCAGTTGGAGGGATAATTTCCAGAATGCCTAGAAAATGCCAGTCCATGATGGTTTAAATTAATTATAAATAACAAGTAATAGATTGTTTGTTTGTTTTCTAAAAATAAAGAAGTACTTTGTATGTGATTGACAAGTTTAGCTTAACATGAATGTGAAAAACTACAATGCCTATTGAAGTCTAGATAATGATTAAATTTTACTGGAAAGAATTCAGATATGCCATTGTTTTGGGGTATGGGTAGAAAAAAATTTTTAAAAGTCACAAATATAAAAGAAATTGATGTAAACTAAGTAACTTCTGAAAATACATTCATTCAGTTAGCCACATTTAACCTTCTTAAAATAAAACTGGCTGTATACAGACAAGCTGAGTGAAATGCTCCAAGTCCCAGCAAAAATAAAAAATATTTTCTCATGTGTTTTTTCCCCAGTAAACAAGACATGCTTACAGTTAAACCTTATCCCAACATGGTCACAGACATGAGGAAAGGAGCCACAGCTGGTAACTTTACTTCTAATACCAAGGGCCCTGACTAGGTAAACTGAAACGTGACTGTATTTGTTACCACAAGGAGTTTCTGGTCATAGTTACAGATCATCTCTCAGAAGAAGAGGTGAATACAGGTAAAGCAAAGAAGTGTGCTCATGGTACATGCTGCTCCAACACTACACCAGCAATGCAGCCGGCACCAATGTGGGACCTTGCAGGAGGGGAAGATGGGGTTTTTTTAAAGTAAAAACTAAAATAAACCAGATTTTGCTCATTGCTTTCTTGCAGTCTCACAGTCATAAGGACCAGAAAAGTGTGGTGTTCAGTAAATCTGCCCAGCTGTTGAGCACCAGGGCAGGGGTGGGTGTTTAAATGTCCAGCCAGCCATTAGGTTCTGCAATGATGGTGTCCAGCTGTTAGGTACTTTGCAATGCCCTGGAGGATGCGGGAAGCCAGCTGCCAAGTCCTTCTCACCTCCCCAGGCTATTCTTAGGCTGGCAACCATGTGCAGGTTTCAGGTGTGCCTTTTTGGACCCTCTTGGAGGTGACAGTGACCTGCGTCTCCACTGTGTCCCACCTCTGTGGATCACCAGGGTTCATCCACTACTCTTTGTCTCCAGATCCATCTCTCCTGGGAAGCTGCAGGTAGATGGGCTGGGATCTTGATGACATGCTAATGTGGATTCCAGTGATGCAGGCTGTGCTGAGACCCCTGTCCCTGCTGTGTGTCCCTTCTGGTGACTCCCACACCCAAATCTTCCCCTTCATTCTCCATTCCCACTATCTTAGCCTTTCTATTAAAATTAGCCACATGCTGGGCTTATACTTAGTCAGTACAACCATTATGCAAAAAAAACCAGTATTTGCAGCATCATTATCAAGTGCTGCTGTAAATTTTGCAATTTTTCTGGAATATTGCACTAAGTGCACCAGAACACCTACTATACAGGCAGATTCCCCCACAAATTGCAGTCCTTTTACACTCATGTTGAAAAAAAATCTGATTAGAAATACACTAAGAAACACGTTTCAAAAGAAATATCCTTTTCCAGGAGAAATTTCACGTAATGTGGTGATCTTTCTGTCCCATTCTTTACTGTTTGTGGATATGGGACACCACAGCACAGGTTAGACTGCTTCTAGGCCCTTCAGAATAACTGAAAGCAAGGGAGAAAACCACATGGGCTGCTTTAACAGCCCTAAAATTGGCAACATGGTAAAAATAACATTTATGCAACCTTATGCCCTTCAGTCTCCTTCTAATTACCCTGCTGGGCAATACTGTTTTTTTCTTCTGATGAACTCACCCAGAGAATTTACTTAGGAAGAGCTATAAAGACCCATATGTACTACAGAGTGAAATTACATTCAATTACTGTTGGAAACATTTTACACTTACTGCTTTTTACAGCAACTAACAGTAGTACTCTATCCCATAGTGACTCAGTAATTGTGCTTTATCACCTTCCAAATGCAGTTCATGAGGGTGTGGCATTATGTATGCATTGAATCTCTACAAAAACTTTCTTACTTATTGATATGTCTTCTAAAAGATAAGTGCGAAGACAGTTACAGACGTATTTGTGCTTACAAAGAAATGTTACAGCAAGCAATTCCTCAATCTTTTGTGACCACAATAAGATAAGTGGACTGCAAAATGTCTTTATTGCCTTTATTTCCAGGAGTCAATCTGCCCCAGATATTAGGTTTCTGTGCAAGGCCATTCACCAATACGTCTAGCTGAGATTAAGATGCTCTCAAAGATTGTCTGTCTATAGCAAAATCTGAGACTCCCTGGATGAAAACAGTTTGCAAGTATGGCAAAGAACATAGTTGAACGTGCAATATAAAAGAAATCATTGCTGTTCAATAATAGAAATATTTCTCTAACATCAGCTTGCCTCATATTTAAAATAGCTCAATACGTAGGCAAAGCTTAGGTAGCTGTAACTGTTTTGGGCTTTGCTTTCCTTTCATTTATTGTTTCCCTATTCCCATCTGATTGTATACAGTAAGCTTATCAACAGAAGCACATAATTTCTACTGTCATTTCTTACGCTTTGTGAAAAGATGCATTCATTCTTAGCCTTGCTGTCTATGGAAATGAGCTTAATGAAATCTGTCTAACAGCTTTTGAGCCCACTGGCATATGTATATCAGCCAAAATTTACACAGAAATAGAGACCCGAAGGAGTTATATTTCTGCAAGTGAAATGAACAGGAGTGGCAGAATGTTTCAGAGAAAGGTTTTGAGAGTGGTTTTTCCAGATGCCTTCAGAGATGTAAAAGCAACAGCATGACCTTTTTTCTTGCTAGAGACCAGAGAGTGTACACAGAGAATACTATACAAAATCAGTCTGAACTTTCAATCAATCTTTCCATGAAAGAGGATAGGGATAGCAGGCTTCATTAATCCCATTGCTTACAGGACTTGATAGTTATGCTGAAGAAATTTTTCCTAGCATCTTGTTTTACCTCTGTTTATTTTCTAGGCCTAAACAAGTAAGAGAGATTCCTCCTAGTAGTACTATAGTAATGATCCAATCCAACAGGAATGCAAAATACTCTCTAGGTAATTTTCTCTTTGATGGCTTGTGAGCTTTAAAAGAGTTCAAACAAGGGTTTCTTTACAGAACTTTGGAGACTGTAATGCTGCAGCCTGATACAATTTGGTTTTGAGAGGAAGCTTTCTGTTACTTTTTATTACAATATTATGTTATTATTCCTACTCACTAAGTAAATGAAAACTTTCAAGAAATTTCTAAGGGCACCACACTCAAAAAGCTAGTATACTATTCTTTTTAAGGTTTTGTTATATCAAAGAAACTTAATTTCCTGCTTTCAGCTGGGATAGAGTTAATTGTCTTCCTAGTAGCTGGTACGGTGCTATGTTTTGGGTTCAGTATGAGAAGAATGCAAATAACACACTGATGTTTTCACTTGTTACTAAGTAATGTTCAGACTAAAGTCAAGGATTTTTCAGTTTCTCATGCCCAGCCAGCAAGAAGGCTGGAGGGGCACAAGAAGCTGGCACAGGACACAGCCAGGGCAGCTGACCCAA
>JANZLQ010000056.1:13397090-13409894 GCA_026212715.1 Elanus axillaris
TAACTGGGTGTCGATTGGTGGGTGGTGAGCAATTGCACTGTGCATCATTTGTACATTCCAATCCTTTTATTATTACTTGTTATCATTATCATTATTAGTTTCTCCTTTTCTGTTCTATTAAACCATTCTTACCTCAACTCATGAGTTTTACTTCTTTTCCCAATTCTCTCCCCCATCCCACTGGGTGTGTGTGGGGGGAGTGAGTGAGCAGCTGCGTGGTGCTTAGTTGCTGCCTGGGGTTAAGCCATAACACTTAAGTTCACAAAAATTATTAATGACAGCGTGTGAAGGCTATGAACTTGCTTGTTAGAGATTTTTTTTAATTAAAAAAAGTATGGAAAACTTGATGGCCAGCAGGTTCAGTTGTCTGAATTGTATACTCTGTTCAGGCAGTTTTACTGAAAATTAGTTGTATCAGCAGTGCAACTGGGACTGATCCTTAGAAGATAATTTCCTTTTGAGATGCAGTCTTGCCAAAACAATCATAATAATATTTATTTCATCTTCTTTATAATATTATTATGTCATGTAAGACTAAAAAATTTTTCAGTGGCTGTGATACATACTGCACTATAAGAAATAGAAGACTGTGGGATATAGTAACACCAGACCTAAACTAAAGTCTTGCTTTTGAAATTAAAGGCAATATTTGACTGCAATTACAGATCGAAAAGATTTTTTAAAACAGGTATTCAAACATCAAGTTTTTTTTCTTTTTTTTCTTTTTTTCAATTGGCTTCATGCTCTTATATTACTTATAAAAAATACCTGGAAATAAAGTGGCAGGAATGAGGAAGTGAAAATGGTAATTTCTCATCAAATGAAATGATTTTCCAAAAATTACACAAGTAATCAGGATCAGATTTGGCAGCACAGATCTCCTTAGTGGGGTTCTCCTGGCAACCAAAGCAGTGATAGCAAACCACACCTCCTCTCTAGTTACCTAAATAACAATCTCAACCCTTTCAGTGTCTTATGTTAGAAAGTTTTTCTGTAAGATTTCATATCTTTTGGAGGGTTGTGCTGTGTTTGAAATATCACAAGAACATAGTTCTAATAAAGTTCTGACAAGTGAAGTGGGAAATTGAAAGACATGGAAGTGTAATTCCAGCAGTATATAGTCAAAAAATATATTTGCTCTGGGAATGTCTAATGTTCTAGCTCATCCTTTCTTCATCTGCACCTTTTCACTTGTCTTTGATGTAAGTGAGCAAAGTTTGATGTAAACAAATCTCCACAATAAAGTGTTTTTTTGATGTTTGACTATTTTATGGCTCTTCCTTAACTTGTTTATTAACTTGAAAAATAGCTTCAAACCACAAAGATTTCCCTTTAAAAAATAAAACACCATCGCAGTAACATTCTAACTCTTATGGTGAAAAGAATCACTAAATGCATTTAAAACTAATGGAAGGCATTTTTAAATCTCTTAATGAACCCCAAACTATTAAGAGCAAACTCATAATTGTACTACTTTTGAAAAAAATACTGATTCCACTGCTCATAAAATCACAGCCATGGATCTATTAACCAGTCACTGGTTTTCTCCACCAGTATTCAGATAAGATGATGGATGATACATACACTCTGCATCTATAAGTATTTGTTATTAAAAAAAAAATCCCAATCATTCCTACTTTCCATTCACTAGTTTGCTCAGCAGCTCTGGTACACACAAACTAGGGTTCCTTCAGAGGAAACTCTCCTCTGGCTATATCCAAAAGCATGGCATGGCAGGGGCCTCATGACTAGTGGCCATATAAAAGGGGGAGTTTTGAATGGGTTTGAAAGACGTGATTAGCGGAGGTGCTCAGTCCAGGGATTTGGCTAAATCTGAGCATCAAACTCCCAGCACATATAGTGTAAGCATAGAGGCCTCAGACAGAAGTACTTCTACCTGCAGAACTGCTGATGATGAGCCAGGTTACTCTTTCATGCTTACACAGCCACATAGGACGATAACATAGAGCCACAGTAAAAATTATCAGTGTGGTCCATCATTGCAAATAATAATGACACCTACATTTATTGTAGCTCTTTTCAATGTTTTTCTGCAGTTATTTCACAGAGGATAACAAAGTCACACTCTTTAACAATTTAAAAACTGAAGCACACAAACGAGGAGAACCAGCAGTCCAGGGCAAAAGTGTCAGAACTGAAATTTGAGTCCACAACTAATTCTAAGTCTCCTGGGCTTATAGTAAATAGAACTTGAAATTTACAGTTTCAGGCATAACAGTGTGGTGCAACAAATGTGTTACTGGAAAGTGTAGGGGGGTTTTGGACAAATTTTCACTAAAATAGAATGTAAGATAAGGAGAAACTCTTCTACAAGTCATTCAAACCAGATGACAAAAAAAAATCTCTACACTGTCAGAATAACCCCAATTTAAATTAAAACTTTAAAGAATTCCTTTTAATCTTGCAGGGGAATTTGCATGTAAACTTAGATAATACCTTTTAGTGTTTTAAGTAAAATCACCAAGAATTATGGTGTTTTAATAAAATACACTTATTTTAAGATATTCTTTTTATAACTATTTTATACATTGTTAGTGTGGGTTTTTTTAATCACTAGTAGTGTCCTTTGTTTAATCCTGTATTTGCTATCCATGTAAACACAGTGTACAGCTATCTCCAGGACTACCAAACGGTCAAGAAATTTGGCCTGTTAGCATGTCATTCAACAGATTTATGATAGAGTGGTGGTAATCCCTTTACAACATGTATCTTCTGCAAACTGACAAGCCATTTAATTTGTCAGCACACCATATTGTTATTGATAGCTTTGTACATCTGTAGTTGCTGGGTCATACAATGCAAATGTATGTTAAATTATTTTGTGACATTACTGTCTTCAAATATGATTTTGCAAGCTGACTGTTCAATTATCTTCTAAATTAATTATAATAATTATGTAACAGCTTTTACTTTTATAAATCAAATGCCTTTCATCAATACTATAATCTTTCCAGAGAGATTGCATTTAAGACTGGCATAATTCCTTAAGATATTTTTTTTTTACACTACAAAACAGACAAAACCAAAAGTATTTTGAAATCCATATTTCTATTTTACCTATTAACAAAAGAGGAACTCAAAATGTGAGATACTTGATTGTGTTATAAGACAACAGCAGGGGGTTTATTCCTGAAAAAAGGGACCCCTGAAGACATACAAGAACTTATCTTAATGGTAGCAAATGATGATATTTATTTTTGCAGGATTTCTCTAGAGTCCTTGTTGCTTCATAAGTAAGTTGCTTTGGAATTTATATTATACTGAATAATGAAAATGTTCATATTAATATCAACTGAATAAATAGTTTAATAGACAACAGTAAATTACTACTGGAAAACTGGCTTACAAGTATATAAGACTAATTAATCGTTTAGTTTTGTTAAAATTAAAGAACAGATGAAGTGGGAAAATCTGGAAATAAAATTATTTGTTAGCAGACATTATTTATATTACCTTTGTCTATTCTTCTCTGCAAGAGTTATTTCTTATGTAAAATATTCCACTAAATACTAGGAAAAGTAGTAGTGGGAAAAAAGTCACAGAAATTTGAGGTGGAAAGGGCCTCTGGAAATGGCCTCGTCCAAACTCCCTGCTCGGAGCTGGGTGAGCTACAGTAGATTGCTCAGAGTCTTGTCCAGCCAGGGTTTGAATATATCCAAGGATGGAAACTTCATAACCTCTCTGGGCAACCTACAGATCCTCACCCATAGAGTAAATCCAAAAATCCATTGTCATTGAATTTCAGTCACAGAAGATGTTATTCATTTGTCGTCTAAATATCTCTAAGTGACTTCCCAATCAGTGCCTTTCAAAGCTACAGTCTGATGTAAAAATCAGTTTACCAATGTATCAACCGCCAGCATGAAATCAGATAGAGAAGTTGTATTCAGGGTTCCTCAATGCAATAAGGAGGAGGAATTTGTTTTACACTCATGCGAGAAAGTAAGTAATCTGAAAGATCTTCAAAGGATAGTTTTTTACAGGTGAATAATTGAAGTTGTGACATGTTACCAGAGACAGAAAGATGCTAGCACTGTCATTAGGGCATGTTTTACACATAGAGATCAATGGTTCCCAGCTGGCATGGCAAGAAAAGAAGTGGTCAGGCAGCCACAAAGCGGGATTACAAACTCCCCAGTTCGGGAGCTGCTTTTTTCCCCAATACCTCTGCAAACGTGAAGATCTTTCAAAGGAAGTAGCTAGTCCCATTTCCATCTGGGCTATGAAAATTAGCTAAGCAGGAGCTTCTGGAAAGATCAGGCCATGCTGTTCTTCTCTCTTTGTTAAGATTGTATTGTCCGGGTGCAATCAAACCCAGAACTCAAAAAAAAGCACTACTGAAAAACTGCTATATGTGAAGTCGTATGTTAGAGCTTACCTGGTATGATTTGTGCCTGCTGAAAGAGACACAGTAGACTCTATAAATGCCTCCAATGCTTTGAAAACAAACCTGAAGTGCTTTATGTCATCCAGCTGAATGCAGTTATACATAGTTTAAAAAAAGTGGCTATATGTATACTTATATACACACATATATATGCATGTACATGTACACACGTACGAGCACAGGCACACACACACTCAATTAGAGATAAATTACATCAATTAACCTGGTAATCTGGAGGCGGGGGGCTTAGATGCATAGGCCTTATGATCTCCTCAATTTATGCATATATCTAAAGAAACCTTTTTTCAACAACTTCCATACTTTCCATACAAATATTATCAAAACACCTAAAAGCATTTGAAAGTTTTTTTCTTAAAGGAAAAACAAAATTAAAATGTTCACAGTTCTTCTGAGCAGAATTCATTTTGGAATTGCAATTCTGTACACAAAACCTGATGTCTGTTAAATTTAGTCTGCGGTGGAATTGTGTTCCCTTTGCAATCGTTGTGCGTACATGGAGCTTCTGTAATTGCAGGCACTTGGGCTAAAACCTGTATTCGAACCACATTCATTCTCATCCCAATTTGGTTTCCAACTCCAGTGTGGTGTTGAAACCACACTTAAACTGAAAGCACTCTGAATGATAGGTTCTCTGTAAACAGGGGGCTGTTCAGGTAATGTGATGGCTATTGCATACCATACCCTACTATACCATTTCAAGAACTTTAAATGAAAATACTCTAACATCAGTGTTTGCTTGTTTTATAAAAAAAGAAGAGGAAGATGTCCTTTATCTTTTCTAAAATAAAACACACAAGCATTTTATTTTCTCATACAAACTGAGGTTTCACAGAAAAGGTCTCCAGAATCAGATTTTATTCCTGTCACCAGGAGAAATATATCACAGTATAAAAATCTTTATATGAAACATCCACTTCTAATCCTCTTTTTCACTAGTGATTTTAATATTGACAACAGAGGAAGGAACAAAAAATCAGGTGCATAATTTTAAGCTCTATTTTGAGCGACTGTCAAACTAGTGTCTAAGATTGTACATAATCCATACTTGATGTCTTAATACAGAGTCAGCTGTGGCCTGAAAAAGAAATAAAAAGGAAATAGCAACAAAGGAAAAAGGAAAACAGATGAGTAACGTGGATGAAGAAATGGAACACAAAGTCCCTCACTTGGACTTTTTTTTTAAATTCCTTTGGACTATAAATCAATTTATAAAAATTAAATTAAACTGACACAAATGTAGAGAAAAAAACAGGCTGAGGAACAGAATAGAAAATAATCCGGTTAAATGATGAAATTAATAAAACATTTTTACACCTTGTTTTCTATTGAAAAATCTTGGCAGAAGCCAAGTTTCATTTCATATAGCAGTACAAAAGATCGGGTTAAAGGCCTATTGAATTCAATGTAATTCTTGCTATCCACTTCAATGAGTCATGTATTTAACTTTAATGATTCAAATACACTTAAGGCATTTTAAAAAAATGATTGCTTTAATAGAAGCCAGCTACAAAATACAACATGTACTGACCAGGTTTTCTTAGGCATCTAGAAGAAAACCTAACACTGATATGAAGAAGGGAGAGAATGGCCCTCTTTAATGAAGTAAAAACTTGAATACCCAATTTAATAATAGTTTCTTCAAATTTTAAGACAATTTGAATATATTACTCAGGATTTCAGCTTCCTTCTCTCCTATTAGAAGTGATAAATTAAAGAGAAAAAGCAATCAGTGCTTCATTTTACCAAGTCATACTTGCAGCTATGACACTGTATATACTCAGAGACTAGACCATTACAGTCTGCCATATAAACACCTGTTTGCTAATCTTATAATTAAAGATCAACAAAAACATTAAAAAATATTAGGAACCATATATAAGTTAATATATATCAGAGTCAGATATAATTCTTAGAAAAGTGCAAGTAACCACTATTGCCAGATGCAAATTTTTGTCACAGAGGACTGGCATTTCAACACTTGCAGTAGTTTTATCTTAGCAGACGTGAATATTCTCACAGTATAGATGTAAATGAGTAAAAATCTACAGAAATAGTTCAGACTAGGAAAATGTCACAAATGACAGCCATCTAAGGCTTTTGTGAAAATAATACCATATATAAAAATTCAAATTATAAGGAAGAATTCTCAGAGTGCACTTTAAAGATATGGATGTTGCTCTGACTCAACAAAACATTTGCAAATGTGTTCAAGTCTCTCACTCTTCAGAAAACTACCATACTAAACAAACATGTTAGTTAAATATTGCTTCGGAAAGCAATTTGTTCGCCAAAAAGTATTGAAGGGAAAATTGAAACTTCTTTTAGCATGGCTCATATTATCTGCATCTGCCAGAGCTTCTGTGCCACATGCCGGTTTCTGTAGTGAGGCCACAGCAGAGAACAGGAGTATGAGGATGAGGAAACCAGGATGCCCAGGAGCCACTGCAGCATTTTGTTAAACAAGAATTAGTCTTGATCCAATCCTCAAGCAACATGAACGTGATTATTTACAGTATTCAACGATGTTTGAACTTTCCCCAAGCCAAAGTATTTGCTTGTCCTGGAGGATATTTCTGAAGGGAAGAGGGGAAGGGAGAAAAGGGAAAACTTCATTTCCAGATTAAAAGATCCTGAGGTATGTTCTCTACTAATATCACTTCCAGTGAAAATCAGCTTATTTACAAATGAGTTTCATCTTTCTAATCTCCTTGAAATCTACAGTTATTACCATTGTCTAGTCTTAATGACTTCATTTCAGGGCGTTTACTTTTGTCCTCAGCTTCCTTTCCTCTGAAAATCATTACGGGTCTGTGTGGAGACAGGTAATGAGAAGCCCCTGATGTGAGAGCAGATGGTCCCACCAGAAAGTCAGCAGAGGTCATCAGTCTTGTCTACATTGTAGGAAGATGTGTTCTTTTAGAGACTTCTGCCACAGCAATCTATATTTTACCAGTTCCAGCTCCAGGAACAAAATGGGGATTTACTTCCAACAGGTCAAGAAAGGCTTTTTTTCAGAAGCATTTATAGCAAAAGCGTATCATGGCAGAGAAGCACTTCCCACCAAAAGAAATTTCACCACAGGTACCTGTCATCTTTCTTGAGTTTATCTTCATAAAGGTATGAAAAGAAATATCATTCTATTTGTGGATTATATTCAAACTTTACAGCCTGCCTGGTCTCGTTTCAAGGGAGAAAGCTTCAAGATGTTTTCTTTATCAAGTGGCACTTAAGTCTAACCTGCTGAGATAAAACAGAACTTTGGTAGGCTCTGTGCAGGCAGAAGTAATACATTCTTATTTTATGTGGGATGAAAGTTTGTACAATGAATGTAGATGCAACAAAGAAGTTCTGGACTTTCCCCTTATAATATACCAGGACACAGAAGTGGTAAATATGTTAATTTTGCTTTTCTATATGTGTTATTGAAATTATGGAGTGTCCATTGTCATTTCTAAAACAGACTGTCAGCAGCTTGATTTCTTCTTTGACCAATAATCCAGCACATCAAGTGTTCACAAACAAGCAGCTCCAGGATCTGAATTTTTGCTATGGTTTGCAATGCCAGATTCCTGCCTAAACTCTGACCCTCACGTCCCTTAATGAACATGAACTCATTCTACATGACTGTCATTCCTGCAATCTTATTTCCTCAAGTAAACCAAAACCAAAGCTGTTGCTAGCATCATCTTTTTTCATCCTCCTGCCATTTTCCTCTAAATTCTTTCTGTATCTCTGCCTCATACACTGTAAGAGAGGAGTCTATTATAACTGGCACATTTGTGATTTTAATCCAATCATTATGTCCTGTGCATGAATCCATCCAGTTGCAAAGTAGAACATTATTAAAGAAGTTAAACAGTTATAAGATTTCCTGCTCAGACGCACTAACATAAACCCAGTGTAAGTCTTGTCTGAATAGGATGTATCCCTACATTAATGCAATAGCCAACTTTTACATGAAGTTCAAGTTAAGTTCCGCAAAAAGAACAATACTTTGGCCTCCATTTATATCATTGCAAGCACCGCAAGTTTAATGGGCTTTCACATGTGTAAACAGGACAGACATCTGGGCTGAATCCAGCTCTGGAATAATAGCTCCATTGCCTTTAGTGTTGGCTTTCACCCAATATGCATAAATGGGGACTTGAAGCAGATTTTTCCTAGTATTTTAAAATTTTATATCAGCTGTTTTCCAGCAGGATTTCTGGAAAGAACAAGTTGGATAGACTTTATTTTAGTCAAATCCTACTTTTCAAACAATGGTACTGATGTTATTTCTCTATGAACATTCTAACTTGACATCCATTAACTAAATCCTGTGTGTTCAAATAAAAAAAAAAAAAGGAAAGGCACATTTCTACAATGAATAAAGTTACAGTTTTAAATTTTCAGAAGTCATTAGTGACTTGGAGTATGAATGTTCAGCTTTAAAATTTGTTAGAAATCCAGATTTTCTGAGGATGGGGCCTGTTTAATATATTTCTAACAGAGTACCCAAACCACAGCACAAATAATCACTTGTGCTTCTGGAAAGCTGCAGTCAATATGTCTTTTCCATTAGATTTTTTTTTGCATAGGTGTATGAGATTTTAGTAGCTTCTGGTAAATGTTACTTATGGCAGAGAGTGTTTGTTCTAATCCAAACCAATGTGCTATATAAAGGTTAGGGACAAAGATACTGGAAAATTCTTCATTCCTATGATTATACTCTAATTTCAGAGTGAAATAGCTGCTTTCTGTATTATAACAGTCATATACTGTTTGAGGAGCATAGTAAACAATATAAAGGATTTCCACTCCTCTATGTTAACAAGTATATGAAATCTCACAAAACAAATATCACTTCTATATTACCTGAAGTTTTTATTTAGAAAATTTCCCTTTGCCTTTATAGCATTTCCAAATTATCTGTCCCTGAGAAGCTCAGTTTTCAAAGAACATCATTAAAATTCAAGCAGTTATGTGTACAATCAATACAGATAATCAGTACAACTCTAGAAGTTCATTATTTGAACAGTCTTGCACATATGCAATAGCCATGTACCACTGAATGTTCACGTCTCTAAAAAAAAAAAAAAAGCTATAGGCTATATGTTACCAGACAATAGTATAAAGGAACAAAATGCAAACAATACAACAGGAAAGACATGGTAAATGTACTTAAAAACAGGGACTGCTCTTGTAATGGAATGTGAACTAAAAACTCACTGATCTGGAGTAATTGGACTTTTATTCTCCCTAAGCATGGACTGGAGTACTTTTTAATAAAACAACCTTGAGCTCAGAACTTCTTCAGAAAAATATCCTCAGCAAAATGCAGGGGGAAATGAGAAAAACCCTTATTTGTCTACTAAATAGACTCCTTAAGCCAAGCTACTCAGCCCAATAAGGCACCCCTTTATAACCTTTCAATAGAAAAGAGGAAAGCAACTAGGTCATTACAAAGACTGACAACTTGTTTTTTCACAATTCTCTTTACAATGTTTCTTCCAGGGACAAAGTTTCAGTGAGTCACTCAGAGACTGGAACATGGAGAAAACTGAAAAGGAAGACAACAAAGGTGGAACCAGAAGAGAGCAAAAATCAATGGCAGTGAATGAGAACGAGAGCAAGACCAGAAGCAGGCAGTTTAAAAGTATTAGAAGAAAGTGAAAAAGAAAACAAATTGCTAATTTGGCAGGAAGATTAAAAACAGCAAGAATGAATTTGATTGCTTATATATATCCAGTTTAAACCACTGAGACACGAAAAAAAAATTTATTCAATAGATAGCAGCCAAATGGAGATACAGTGTATTAAAAGACAAAGGCAAAACAAATAAATCCCCACAGTTTCTTCACTAAGACAATATAAAAAATACTGAATGTACAGGTGAGGTATTCATACAGTTCTATATATTCTTTTATATAGGAAAAAAATTGAAAAAAATTCAAAAGATGGCCTAGTTTGCTATGAAATGCAATGGAATAATAAACATAGGAACTTGCACTGTAAAATCCATCATGACCTTGTTCATTTTAATAAAATTCCCAATGCCTTAATAAACTTTCCTGATATCTTGCAAGTAGAATGGGAAAAAATGTTAATTTAATCAGCAGTTTCGAGAAACCAAAATTATTTGTGACTAATTGGATAAACAATTTGCAACAAAAAACAAATTAATTTTTCCTTCATATTTCAAACAAAACATACTGACTGTTACAAAGTAATGCTGTCATTTTGAACTTAATCTATGTAAAAACATCCAGCAAAACCCAAACACTTAAAAATGTATCAGTCTTAAAATTAAGTAATGTTTATGTTAGCTAAATAAAATTGCTGTTCTAACATTCATATATGAGAAGGATTGGGTTAATGTGGAAGAGGTTCAAAGAAGAGCAGCTAGGTTACATTGTAATATGTAACAGCTTGTAAAATTCTTTATTGTATGTTACTTGTTCATATATATCATATACCCTTCACTGCAGTCATTATCAGCAATATCATCATTGAGATGGTTGCAGTTTAATTCATTATGTGGGATGTTCTGCCAGTCCCAGCAGTTCAACACTATGTACCTTTCTTCATTTTTCTAGCATGCCTACTTTCCTACTTCTGTACATTTTTAAAAAGAGGTTGGCACTTTAAGAAGCCTTTCAACTATTTGACCAAAATCACATTTCTCAAAGCTTTCTATGGAATTCACCATAAAAGCAGAATTTCAGAATGTGATATTATATGAGAAAAACAGAACAAAACAAGATTGTCAGTGTTTGGCTTGTACCTGTAATATCCCTAAAGGACTCAGATTTAAGAAGAAATGAATTTATTTTCTGTGAGAAGAGTCACTGTGGATGAACAGAAGGAATCACCCAATAGCCTGGCTCTCTAGGGCTGGTTGAGAAGTTAGAGAGTTCAGTTTATAATCTTTCTCTGTGCCATCCTAGCTCTGCAGCTTAATTCCAACACACAGCACACGTTCTCTGGAGCTTAGTCTTGCTTAATAACTGTCCACAGCAACAGAAAGAGAAGCCACAAAGCTGCAGGGGCTCTGTCAATAGGAATCCTCCCTGCTAAAGGAAAGCAGCTGCAGATACTGTTGAGGGAGTGTCTCATGTACCATACCAGCCATGGTATGGTAGCAGTTATGTTTCACAGCAGAGTAACGGTGTTTAAGAGGTTTTGTTTTCTGCTCCTCATCCTTCTCATCCTTAATGAAAGGATAGATCAATAGAAAAGCCTTCACTGTGAAAGAAGCATGAGTTGTGTGGCAGTCATCTACAGATCAGGATCATCTCCCAGGAAAGTCCTTAGTGAAAAGGCATAACGAAAGGAAAGCGAACAAGGAAAATGGACATTAAAATGGGTAAACTTTCAATAAATATGTGCAAATTCAATGTTGAATGATAGTTGCCTGCTTTTGCAGGGACTCCAGGCACCATATAAGCACAAGTTACTCTCAGGCAGGAAGGCAGCAAGGCCAAGCGGAGGTTGCCACCAAGGTTTGGTGCTGTACAGTGTATTGCTCTGTGGTTTCCTTGTGTAAGACTGCAGAGGGGTCCGGCTTTGGGAAGGGCACAGCTTCTGGGCTTCTGAGTAGATTTAGAGCTCTCAAATGGATTTAGAGGTCTCAGAAATCCTACATTTTCAAGAGATATAAAGAAATGCCAGGTTGTTGTTGAGCTTGGATGTCTGGATTATAGCCTAGACTACACATGTAATCCACTCAACAAAACTCAGGCACAGATGATCAAGTAGTAGGACTACAAAAAAGTTAGTCTGAATTCTGATCAGTTGTTCAGGAAAAATAAAAAGAGGAAACAAAAAAAATAATGAAAATATGATTTTTTTAACTGACTTTTATGATGCATCACTGTTAGTATACTTTTATTCAAGGTGAATGCTCATTAATTATCATATAACGGAAAAAATGGATTAATACCTGTGGTGGGTTGACTATGGCTGAACGCCAGGTGCCCACCAAAGCCATTCTATCACTCCCCTCTCCTTCGCTGGACAGGGGAGAGGAAAAATATAACAAAGGGCTTGTGGGTCAAGATAAGGACAAGAGAGATCATTCACTAATCACCATCACGGGCAAAACAGACTCAGCTTGGGGAACATTAACTCAGTTTATTACAAATCAAACCAGAACAGGGTAATAAGAAATAAAACCAGATCTCACAACACCTTCCTCCACCCCTCCGTTCTTCCCAGGCACAACTTTACTCCCGGCTTCTCTACATACCCCCCCAGGTGGCACAGGGGGACAGGAAATGGAGGTTGAGGTCAGCCCCCCAGCGGCACAGGGGGACGGGTAATGGAGGTTGGGGTCAGTTCATCACAGGTTGTCTCTGCCGCTTCATCCTCCTCAGGGGCAGGACTCATCACACTCT
>JANZLQ010000056.1:13409994-13422484 GCA_026212715.1 Elanus axillaris
AGGTGGGCATCTGCTCCACCGTGGACCTCCCTGGGCTGCAGGGGGACAGCCTGCCTCACCATGGTCTTCATCACCACAGGCTACAGGGGAATCTCTGCTCCGGCGCCTGGAGCATGTCCTTCCCCTCCTGCACTGACCTGGGGGTCTGCAGCGTTGGTTCTCTTACACGTTCTCACTCTCCGGCTGCCGTTTCTCTTTATCCCACAACTTTTTTCCTTCTTAATGTTATCCCAGAGGTGTTACCACTATCACTGATTGGCTCGGCCTTGGCTGGCGGCGGGTCCATATTAGAGCCAGCTGGTATTGGCTCTGTTGGACACAGGGGAAGCTTCCAGCAGCTTCTCACAGAAGCCACCCCTGTAACTGCCCCCCTCCCCCCCCAACTGCCAAAACCTTGCCACAGAAACCCAATACAATACCTAAATACTCAGAAAACATTTTCTTACTCACTAAGTTCTGTATTTGTTTTTTTTCTGGAAACTTTTCTCAGAAATATTAATTAAAATAAATTAACTACTTGCTTTAAATATGATTTCAGACTTTTAATGGTTCTGACACCAAATACCCTTGGTTTATGGCACAGTAGGTACATTTTTGGCTTATTTTTATTATTACAAAACCCCTTCTGTTCTCTCCCCTGTACTCTATATAATGGCATCCATTATTACAAAAGAAATTACTTAGCTCCACTTACCCCTAGAGGAAAGTTTACACATTCATAACATGTTTTTACAAATTGTTTGGTTAAGACGTGAAAATGCTGCCATGTTTCATAAGTGGGAATATAATACTTTTAAAAAGGCAGTTGTTGTGCTAACAGTTTGCTTTCTTGAGAATATGACTTCATTTCCTGCAGACCTGAGTTGCAAAATCTGAGAGAATGCATTGCTTTTTTGCCATAAGAAAATACTGTCACTTCAAGTCCTGGATTAGCAGAGGCCAGGTTTCTCTGTCATATCACAGAGTAGAAATAAAGAATACATCCTATATATGATTAACAATTAAAAATCTCTTGCAAACTCTCATCTCATTATCTCATTGCCAACACCGATCATTATGGATACAATCAAGAAATTGCATAGTTTTTCTTCCCTTTATATATCATTTCTCTGTTTTCTCAGTGTGACAAGTTAAAAGAAAACTGCAACTTCACAACAGTTGAAAATAGTTTGTAAAGAAAGCAGAGGCTATAGGGTTAAATATTGATCTTTTTATTTCCAGTTCAGTACAACTATTTAAATAAGGGGACAAGGAAAATTTCTATTCAAAGCTTTAAAGCAAGACTGATCTTTAAAGGCAAAAATGAATTGAAAGCTCCATGTGCAGCATTTGTCATGTGCAATGAAATCCAAATATCTCATTTGGAACCAGACTCTGACTCATCTTTATACATATGGCCTTGACGCCACAGCTGTAGCATCACTGCCAAGCAGTAATTATTTCGCCCTCTCTCTTCAATGAATGTGAGAGGCAAGGTCCTCCTATAGTGGTCATTATTTAATTCTTAGTTTAACTACAGCTGTCATAAATCACTCCCCCACTCCCAAAATAGGAGGATGTATTTAGAAGAGATTCTTACTGTAGGATAGAGTCCTTTCTGGTTTTCTTGCTGCTTTTCTTCTGTGCTGGAAAACATATGGGTTGAAGTATTCTTAGCTTTCAATACAAAAAATATGAAAGTTAATGAAAACCTGACACTATCTATTTCAAATTATAAAAGAAAAATGTTGCACTGTAAGAATATAGAGTCTCTCTTCTATATTATTTTTAGTCTGGCAGCAGGCTCCTGATAGAGGCCAGTAACCATTGTTTCAAGGTAAGATACAAGACAACTGAGAGAAAAACTACTACAGAATTACTTTCTACCCCCAGTGCTTTGATACTGAAGATTTATTCAATTATCATGAATACTTTCTTATAGAACTAAATTTTATTAACAAAGATAGCTGTAGACAATTAAAGTTCAAGTGGAAATTGAAGTTCATGTTGATTAGGAACATCAAATGACAAGCTCAGAACAAGGCAAATTATTAGACTATAACAAACATCCTTGAGAAGATCAAATTATTTTTCTCTAATTGACATCTTTGGAATATCTAATCTACCTTATCTTAGAGGGTGAAAGTCATGTATTTATACTTCAGAATACAAATCAGAATTCATCCTGGGAAGATATGAAATACAACTGTTTCCATTTCTTCATCAACAGAGGATAAAAGGACTATTGAAATTATTACTCATATAAACTGTGTAACGAAAATAAATTTTTGCATGACATTGAAAATTTATCATCTATAACTGAGCTGTATGAGTTATTCTCTGTGAAACATATTAAAAAGAAGGAACAAATTTTGAATTGTTCTGCTTCACAATGCAGGCCTTAAAGTCCCTATTCACATACTAGTAGTAATTGCAGCACTTGATGTTACAGTGCCTATAACGGCTAAGACAGTCAACACTGTTTAGCTGAATTATTGCTTCCTAGATAACTGAGGAGTAGTAGTAGTAGTAGTGGTGAAAATGGGACTAGCGTAGGTCTCAGTCAGTCTGTAGGCAATGTTAGAGTAAGGGATGTTCCTCAAATTCTCCTTCCCATGTTTACAATGCATTACAAAATATTGAGTCACCAACAGAAGATTGGGTCACTCATCCTTTTCTTCTGAGGAGTAACCAGAGGAGGACTTGGAAGTGGTACTCAGTTTTCCATAACTGTCTGAAAAACAGATCATTCTCCAAAGTAACAGGAGAGGTGGTTTAGGCTTATTCCTCACTTGAAGAGATTCAAGTCCATCCATCTTCCTTTTCCAGAAGAGTATTGCAAGTACAAAGCTAAAGGACAACCAGGAGAGTTCTATTAATTTTGGGATAGAAGATTCTGGGGTCTATAAGGAAAGGCAACAGAATCGTACAGCTTAAGACACAGCCAGGACATAGACACTAGAATAAAGATAAAAATATAAAGATATAAAGATATTAATGTTTGTTTCTCATGTTAGCCATGTATTATAAACTAGAGATATAAAACTAAAGAAAATCTGAAAAACTGACCTGAATGCAGGCATAAGCATCAATGTTTATATTCTTTCAATTCAGTGACCTAACTACTGAATCATGTGCCTTCTTTCAGTGTCCAGAAATTGATTTTATTATTATTTATTATTTTACAAATGATAATAATTTTATTGTAATTTAATTGTCAGGCAGGATTCACTGTACCAATTCTCAACACTTTTGCTTTATTGTCATCAGTAATAGAAATCCCATCCTTTTATCATGAAACAGAGGGACACCACTTAAAATTATCAGATGTATCAGGCAGTTGAATAATTACAGTCAAAATATGACTTTCCCTTTGAGAAATTTATTACATCTAACAAAAAATGTTTGTTCCTAAAGTTTATAAGAGGAAGTTAAATGTCAGCAGAGACTGCCTACAGAACTGTTCATCTATTCTCTATCTGAATGTATCCAATCTTTTGGTAATGATAACCCTTTTCTCTGTTTTCGACAACATTAATTCTATCTGTTAGTATGACTTATTGTGAAAAACATTGTTCATGTGTTGCTGTGCCTAGCTTATTTTGACTCTCCTAGAGTCAAAAGGTGTGAGGCTGGCCAGCCCTTCAGAATTAATAGTTTTCATGCTCCTTTAAGTACTTTGGTTTTAATACCAGTGGGGACAAGAAACCTACTTGGAACAAAAATGTGAAATCTCTTCTACAGAATGAAGGTATTAGGAAAAGCTTTCGCAGGACAGACTGTCACAGAAGAAACTAGAAATCTCTTAAAACATAACTATCAAAGGAGCTGAGTGGGAATAGCTGCTGGTGAAGAATATAGTTACTGACTAAACCTTACTGGAAGGTGATTTTTTAGTTGGAAATTTTCACATGGGACTTTTGAGATGTTCCAGGAAAAGCCAATCAAATATATGAGCTTACTCTTAGCAAGCATAATATAGAGCGAGAGGTGCTTTAGCCCAGAGAAAACACTTGTTTAAGACTCCCGACAAAACTCATGCTGCCTTCAGCATAGTCTGGCACTTCAGACCTCATGGCTATAAACAAACCCGAAATGGTCAGCTAAAGAAATGCAAACACGGAGAAGGACAAACTAGTTTTAGGAATAGGAGAATAAAGAGATTAAATGAGTAATATCTAATACACATAAAGGAAAACATAAGTCATAAAATCAGGCATAAAGTGAAGTTGCAGACCAATGAAGAAAGAACAAGGTGTAGTAGTATGCTACCAAATATACAAAACCAGCCCAAATCAGATACTGAAGTGAGGGAGAAGAAGCTATCAACATCATATTCCTCCCAGCAAAGGACTCCAAGTGATGAAAACTTACTGTTACACACACTAAGCTGAAGCCATCAACCTTAGGACCCAGAGAAGCAGTGGAAAGGTGAGCATAGCACAGGGAAATGAGATAGATGCTAGAAAGTGTGCTTATAACAAATTTAACTGTATTATTATTACTGAGAATCTTTCTTTGTAGAGATATTAATCTCTTTATTTTCTTTTTCTGTAAAAATCAGATCTGGACTAGCAGTGATTCCTGGACTAGGCTATTATGATCTCATATATACTAATTAATTATTGGGTTTATGTATGAGATGTGTTACCTTTTTGCATAGAGCATGATTTTGAGGATACCACCAATTAAACCAGTGAACACAGTAAGTAAATTACCTTCAGATTTCTTAGTTTAGAAGGTGACCTGAAACATATGAAGTATGAAATCAAGAACCAAGGAACTAGAGATTTACAGTGTCTCAAGACAAAGAGGCACCTTAGATTACTTCATACAAATGGAAGAGTGGTAAAAAAACCCAAAACCTGAGGGGAAAACCAACACTGAAATAATGTGGAAAATGTCTAAATGTTGTGATGTTATTGTATTTCTACAAAATAAGTCAAAAGATTAAACCTGTCAGCAGGTTATTTAAGGTTTGTGAGTGGTCTCTGGGTGACCACAACAAAAGAAGTTAGGGTGGTGCATCTATATAGCTATAGGTGGTAATCACATTTTCAGACAAATATGCAAAATGACTGCAAGGTAATGATTGTGCTATTTCTGCAGTGGGTCAGGAAATACAGCAAACTCTTCTTCCTGTCATCTGTTGCTCATTGCCTTGCCCCTCCTCTACATAAAAGCAATAGAAAGTTCTCTTTCAGAATACTTTCTTAGATTTGCTACTCTACCTACATTCATTACCTTTTCCTTAATCTCTTTATTTTCTAATGGGATCACACTTGGGCTTTTTTATTTAAAGAGTACAGTAATTTTATTAGCTTTTTGTTTGTTTGCTCTTCATCTCAAAGGGAGCATTGCTTAACATATGTAATAATAATAATAATTCTGAGAGTGCATGTCCCAAAGCTATTGATGCAGTACAAACATCATTGCTATACTAAAACTGAGTACCTTGGGGAATGAGTCTGGTCCAAAGCACTTTTAAAAACTGCTCTATTTCTTGCTGACTTTTGTCAGTAGAACAAAAGAGTCTAGTCCAGACGTGGAAAGAGAGGCAATGGAACTTCTTATGTATTTTGCTTCCCTTGGGTTTCTACAAGCACTCATTGAAATGAAGTGTTTCAGCCATCATCATTGTAGAATCCAAGCACTTTATAGTATGTCTCTGAAGAGAAACTTGTCAACCTACCCCTATCATACAGGTCTGGAATTGCTACTGTATTTTTCCAAGGATGCTTTCTGAAGAACTTTGTATCTTTAAAAAACTCTAATTATTGTCAACCTTGGACTCAGTTTTTGATAGTAAAGCTTTTTAACTATCCAAGATTGTGCTGGAATCTCAGTTTATGGATGCTCAGGGATTTGGTACCAAGATCATGCCCGGTTCTTATAAGGTTCTGAAAAACAGGTATTAACTTCCTTTGTGTCTTGATGTTAAATCCAGTAAGATTTCTCAGGACACACTTCACCAGTAATCATAAAAATGAGTAAGTCTCTTGATTAAGTGGCTGATGTTTTTCTATAAAATATGATTAGCAATAACAATTTACTTAGTATTCATCTATCTAAAGAACTCAAACTAGAAGACAGAGATCTCATTTTCTCATCCCTTGAGGAGGCTAAAATGAAGAGAGTCTGAAACTCTGGAGACACGACCATATAGAATCATAGAATAGAATCATAGAATCATTAGGTTGGAAAAGACCCTTAATATCATCAAGTCCAACTGTTTCTGAATAGATGCATGTTCTCCATAAAACTATTCCTTTCTATGAAACACCTTCAATAGATAAGAAGACCCCAGAAATGTTGAGTATCCCAGCAGTTAGAATAATATTAGTTATTTCCAGTGTACCTTGTATTTTCAGTCCTAAGTACCAAATAATCCATTTCAAAGTATATGTTGATTTTAACTGTCATTAAATTAGTAGTCTTCAGTGACTAAGTCTGCTCTGAATAAGAGAGAATATACACATACAATTTCCTTGGAAGAGAGCACACAAAGAATTATCATTCTGAGAAAATATCTGTATGCTGTTTTTCCCCTGTTCCAGGAAAAAAATAATTTCCATTAGTCAAACTGGTAGTTTGTTACTACTTTTCCCAAACTCTTTTCATGCTTGCATCAGTCTTATATTTGAATGTTTTCTTATATAGCAGGAAAACCAATATATTTCAGGAGATTACTCTCTCATCACATTCTGTAAGTCATTAGAAATATACAGGGCATAGGGAGAAGTATCAATATCTCGACAAAGAGGAGGCAGTTTTATTAGATTTTTTTAATATACAGAAATAACTTCTTGTATTTTGGAAACACAGGCCCTGGAATATAAAAAAAAAAATATCTAAAAAACTCAATCAAAATCTCTTTTTTTCTGGATGAAGGGGAGAAGGGAGAATATTTTAATAAACTGCATAGATGGGAGCTCTGGATTTATTTTCTCTAGAAACTGTAATTTTAATACACTTTTATAAAAGGTAATCTGCAAGAGCATTGTACCAAATATGTCCAGGAAACAAAGATCTTCTAACAAAAAACTCATCATAATTGCAGGAAACAATTGAAGAGAGGCAAAAAAATATCTCAGACATGAAGAAGAAGCTTCTTGCAATGAAAAGAATGGTTTCAAGTTATCAGCTGTAGAAAATTCAACAGAGATTTCTGGTCAGCTCAGGAAATGAAATTTCCTATCACTGATAATTAAGGCATATGAAGGTTTCCTTATTAGAAGAGAAAAAAAAAGTCTAAGGATTCTGTTTTTATTAACATAGATTAAACTATAAATTAAGATACTATTTTGAATATTAAAAAGCATGAATAATATGTATTATGAAGAATTAAACCCTTTCAAATGGCATCATCTGTTAAAATTTGTACACTTTGTTCGCTATTTATTACTGTGGGTCAAATTCTACTTAATCTTTATTCAGAGACACTTCTCTCCATCCTGATGAGTTTTGCTCAGCTGTATTGGCACAACCAATTTACTTTCATGTACAGCATTCAGCTCACCGTCCTCTATTAAAAACCTGCTAACAGTGCTGCTTGCACAGAATGACTGCTACCAGCAGCCACGTTCTGAATGCAGTTTCTTTCTGATGCACAAAATTCCATATTTGTCTCTCAGTTCAGAACCTACAATGCAAAAGGACCTCTGATATCCTTCAGGACAGTAAGCATTCTGTTTACATTTTTATGCATGTGTATCAGAATAGTTTTATATGTTCAACACAATTATGTGCCAGACTGAGGTGATGTCTGAGTGTACCATCCATATATATGCAAATGTGGCAGGAATGTTTCTATAAAGGGTGTGGAAGAAGGGAATGCCTAAGAAGTATCACCCCTTGGAGAAGCAGCCTGGCAATTTCAACTCACTGCTGAATGGTTCAACTCACATCTCTTCTAAGACTGCTTAGGAGAGATCCTTTGCTAACACCTCTCAACATTGCATGACTATTACATGTTAAAAATATTAATTTAGAATTATTCAAAGGTCTGATTTCTGTTAGGGCAATCAAGACATGATCAAAACCTTGCACAAAATTCATCCTATAACAAACATCTGGGGGTTTGCCCTGAAACTTAGCTGTTTTCCCAGCAATGGGTCCTTGATAAGAAGGTTTCCAATGGCATTTTCAAATTGCAGTGAACACAGCAGAACAAAAATGATAGATTTCTAGAGCTGCCCATAGCCTCACATTTAGGGGTCTTTGTCACACAAGAGGTTGCAGGACCAACCCTAAGCCCAGCTCCTGAAGGAAAGATGAGTTAATAATCAGCATGCATGTCCCTTACATGTCAACAACTGGTGTAATATCTTCTTGTCATAATCCTAAAGTGCAGTCCTTAGGCTTTTCACATTAAACTTTATATAGTCTTACATCTTCTCTGAACAAAATTTCAGCATCATATGGAGATGCATTACTAACATCTAGCCAGAGCTTTTCAAGATCTTGAGGATAAGTAGTTCCTTCTTTGACTTTATACACAGTTCTTTGGAGCTGATAGAGATGAACATTTATGTGTGGTCAAGGAAAGGCAAGGATTCTAGCAATTCTGATTTGCACTAATACATTTGGTTAGAGGTCTTTCTTCTCACAGCTGTAAAAAAGAAGCAGGTATCTACAACCAGTTCATAGTGGAAGAAGGTTTATGGTGTCCATTTTTATCAGTGCAAACTACTTTTAAATGAAGTAATTATGGTATGAGGAAATATCCATGCTTTCTGTATCTCATACTTGTCCTTTCCAAGGCCTTTTACTAATTCCCCATGCTATATAATACACATACAGAAAGCATTCTCTGAAAAAAAAAAAAAAAAAAAAAAGATGATTGCCTACCTAGTATAATCTGGAAGTCTAAATCAGGCTAAGAAATCTAGAAACATATTCTGCTGAAGCAGATCCTGAACTAGCATAAACTGGTCTAACAACACTACATGGTGAGTAATCTACAAAGCCTAGTCAAGACTAACATATTGGTTCCAACAAAACAAGTGTTTTTAACAATAAGTATAGGAATACCTGATTTTTCAGTTTTCTTCAGCTTTGTAAAAATGCTTCCTTGATATAAAGTTGATAGGTCTGGTTAGAGATTACTGCAATCTAACATGAAGCTTCAGTGCCCCACCTGCATTCTCAGAACGCAGGTGCTGTGCTGGATATGACTAGAGAGATGCTGCAGCCCCTAGCACATCCATCCCAGTAAATCCACCATTCTGTATTGCCTCTGGAGAAACTGCTGTGCAGAACACCACTGGAAAAGTAGTCAGTCTGTTTTGTTTGTTTGTTTTCTGGAGATTAAGGAGAGATTGTGTATTGAGACAGGAAAACAGAAGACTGGGTTTTCTTATGTTCCTAACAATCCTTGACTGCCAGACCCTTCCACAGCCCATAATTTGGTTTAACCCCTCCACAGAGCCCCATGTTTCCAATTGGTGTTCTGGGACTTGTCTATGAAGTGAGGACCCTAGCTAAATTTTGGACATGGATTAGCATCTCCTCTTGCACTGCATTTTATTTTCCAAGGTTGGGATTTACCTTCTATTTAATAGCAACAAAAGCATTGTTCTTTCCATCTTATGAGGATTACTGTGAGATTTCATTGGGTGTCTTTCCTGAAGCTGGTGGATTTTTGCCTGTAGGGAAATAATTGAACAAAAGTAATAAGCACATAAGGAATACTCTGTTAGGATAATGCCACCGTACAGAAAAATCATAAGTCACTAAATAATATGCTTTAGAAAGGATTTTTTTCTAGACAACTGAGCTTGTATCAAGATTTAATTAAAAGTGAATTATTCCTTTTCCACTTCATTACATTATTATCTGTTCATGTCATTGAAAGATCTTTAGAGATCAGATTAGTCAGATTTCACAGTATCAGAACATCTTAAATCAAGAACTAAATTTAAATCTAAACATATTAGTTGGTGAGTGGAACTGGATAGAGCTGTAAAGGCAACTTTTACTTGCTTTTAATGACAACATCTAGCCTATAGGTCACACTGGCTGGTGAGTCCAATGTTGTGGTGAGTAGTCATGGATTACTAAGCAAAGGGTAGTTGATTAACAGAAGAATTTTGCACATACCAGTGGGGTATAGGTTTCTGCAATGGATAAACTGTCACCTAAAGGAGATTTCAGTATTGTGTGGAATCAAAAATACTACAGCTGTATGCTATAAAAGAAAACAGACACCATCTCTTGACATTGCTGTACAAGGACACCTATAAGTCTAACCTAGAGTACAGGTTTGGGGTGGGGAGGGGGAAGAGGCAATAATATGACACTTGCACCTTAACTGGCACTGGTAAACATAGGAAAACTCCTTTTTTTTTTTTTAATCTGAAAGGTTTTCTTTAAAAAAAATGTAGTTTTATTAAGTATATATTTCTTTTAGAGACTTACACCACTATACCAAGACATGGGGGAGGTGGGGAGGAGCTACTTTCTTATTATACTTTTCTCCAGCAGGCATTAAGAAGCAGCTGAGCAACATAGCCATTACTCGTCACCATTTGAGGTTTTTCTAGATGTGTGTACTGGAGTGCATTTACAGTTGATATGTTCATGCAAAAGGCATTTGGACTCCACCTAAGGCCAGTATCACAGCAAGATGTACACTGCCTCATTAACATTGTTTATGCAATGACCTTGACAATTCATTTATACTTTACCAATGCATTACCATTGCTAAACTGTATTTTTTTTTCTTCTGTAGTTTGTTCCAGATATAAATGTTAGCTATTTAAATTGCTATTAGTTACTTTCAAAGATATATAAACTGTTGAAACGGTGCTTATTCAACTGTATTTGAACTATATTAGCATATTCTGCATTATGCCAGGTAGGTTTATATGTAAAGTAATATCATTTACCAAGTTACTAAGGGGGTTTTGTATCTCCTTTCCTGCCCCCTTCTGTTACACATCACTTATTTTTTCTAGTCTCATGAGATACTAGATCAAAATAACCTGGCAATGGATCATATTCCAAAGTTTTTTCATTCCTGATTTTGATGCAATAGGATTTGGGTAGGAAAATCACTGAGAAGGAGAAGATTGTGAACAATACTTGAAATTCCTATCCAGTCCTTGTTCAGTCCTTATCCTTTGTGCTTTAGAAGTTTTTAACTCGGCTTCTGTCGTATCTGCCACATTGGAGTTTGTCACATGCATTATCACTGCCATGCTGAACTTAGCCATGGGCAACCTTTAACATCAAAAGGGTTAAAAGGGATATTAGTCTTGTGTTGCCTGACCTAAAAGCAGAGACATCAGACCTCCAGGGAATAGAATAGACAAGTAAGAAAAGTATGGGGTATATGAAGGGAAAAGTCAAATAATCAATTAATCCTTGGACTTTTTTTCTGGAAGTTACTGATGACCTGTTCAGAATAGGCAATGAGCCTTTTTATTCATCCTGTTTCAACACATTGACATTAGTTTAGCTTGTCTGTACTTTAAGAACTGAGAAGCTCCTTAAAGCAGAGGGTCTAAATGAAGCTCCCTCAATGCTGTGTGCTGTGACACAGCACCTTTACTAAACCTGGCTGTGACAAATGGTGAGGCTCTGAACTTTAAAGGACAATGGACAGGTTTGAATTATTATGCTTTACCCAGTTAAAAATAAGGAGAATAGCGTTCTCATCCATAAGAATCTGCCACTTCATATAATTAAATTATGGCAGACCACATACAGCAGGTGTATTTTAATTAAATTTCTCCTCTATTACATCAGGAACAGTATGCAGTCTCTGTGGATATTCTCCACCTTATCCCCCCTCTCCTCCCCCCCAATCTCTCTAAGTAGCTGAGACACTTTCTGGGAAAATGTTAGACAGTATCTGTAAGTAGGGTCTAGAATTTATTAGAAGATCTTTAAATAAAACTAAATCATGGGAAAATATGCCTTTTGGTTAACAAAAATGTTGTATTTAAATAGTTAGTTCATAAAGAAGATGACTTTTGGTCCTGATCTATAGATTTCATTTGGCAGCGCTTTCTGAAATCTAAGTGTGAAAAAAATATCTCTAGAACTAGTATAGAATTTAGTCTTTGAAATAATTTTAACATATTATTTAACCTTTTTCACAGATAATTTAAACACTTATAAAATATATTTTTACTAGCTGATTTATTCACTAACATCTACTGGTGTCTGCAAGCTCATCAAAAAGTAATCTTATACATACTTTGCCTTGCTGGTTGCTAGGGATCTATATAGAAAATAGAATCCCTATTATGCTGAAAAATACAAGACAGAGAACTTCACAGCACATTAAATATATTAATTTAATGCAAATGTGGACGCTTTTGGTGGGTTGACCACGGCTGGACGCCAGGTGCCCACCAAAGCCATTCTATCACTCCCCCCCCTCTTCACTGGACAGGGGAGAGGAAAAAAATATAACAAAGGGCTTATGGGTCGAGATAAGGACAGGAGAGATCATCCACTAATCACCATCACGGGCAAAACAGACTCGGCTTGGGGAAATTAA
>JANZLQ010000056.1:13422584-13441558 GCA_026212715.1 Elanus axillaris
GAAGCTTCCAGCAGCTTCTCACAGAAGCCACCCCTGTAACCCCCCCGCTACCAAAACCTTGCCACAGAAACCCAATATTTTAAATTTAAGCTAGGACTTAAAATAAGTTTAAAAGTGAATCTATGATTTAGTATAAATGAAAAATAAAATTTTTGACATTTTAACATTTACATTTCTGTAAATGTCCATAACTTTTAAGAAAAAAAAAATAAAAAATCCAACCCCCCCTGAAATGAACTGTGAACAAGAAAGCTGGCATTTCACGGAAATTCGGTATTTGTATATGACCTGTTTTTTTATGGTAATTACAGTGATGAGGAATCAGGATGTGTGTTTAAAGTCTTTGTTCTCTGTAATCCATTAACTAATATGAGATCTCCTTTTCTTTCATTTCTTGTTTTGGGAGGTTAGGACTAAAGCAAGCCCAGAAAGAGATGTTGGAAAAGCTTGTCTCATGACCAGAATAATTTCAAACATATTTTAAAGTTTATTTTCATTTCTATTGCATGGAAGTTCAGTTTATTCACACAATAGTTTAACAGGATGAACCATTCTTGAAACTAAATATTTTGTAAATGAATCATAATAAATGACCACAAGTGGAAGAGAATTTTAAAAAGTAAAAATATATTTTAAACCCAAAAGAAATTCAGAAGACAACCATTTAATTTACGGCTTGATTTAGTGCAAGTTTATTTTGAACCGTTCTACAGAGGAAAAAAAAAATATTGTTTTATATTATAGTGTCCCATATGATCCAGACTGTTCACTACAGTTTTGAAAATGAGTATTTTGGCATTCCTAAAACTGCAATGTTTCATTCTGATTTGTTGGAATGGCCTAAAGCACTGTGATGAGAATCACTTAAGAAATGAAACTTCGTTTTTGTGAGGTGCACATAATGTGCAATGGGTTCTGTAAAGCCAGACTGCCTGCAACCCTCCGTACCCTGTGAGACAATATGCACATCAAACTTTGCACTATAAGTGACATTATGGAACATGAAGCACTGCAGGGATGCTGCCTGGTATGAAGGATGGGACTAGAGGGGTTACATACCTCATAAGGAAATCTATGTACTGTAAGAAAATGCAGTTGTTTGAAGTACTTCTACTAAAAGAAAACTCTCTGCTTTGGCTCAAATAAAAATTAAAATGAAGTATTTGCTAAAGTTTGAAAGGATAATATATGTTTTTGGTGTTATAAAAAGCTTCTCACAGAAATCAGTCTTCCAGAAGCTACATTTTCTGTCGGGAAATTTCAATGGAAAACTCATATCCAGCTCTTGTTATAAACAAACTTCTTAAAAGCACTCAGGATGTGTTCTGACTGATGCTTTACATAGCTATAAGAAATGTACTGGACTGTTTTGTTTTTACCCATTCTATTCCCTAAAGCCAAGCAGAACCATAAAATGCCCTCCACCGTGAAGCCCTGAGCAGTCTGGAGGGTGCCTGGAGATGCTGGGGTTGCCGTGCTCTGCCTGGGGGCAGACAGCCCCCGTGGGGCTCATGCCATGCCGGCAGACCTCCCAGGGTACCAATGCCATGGGGCTACATGGCAAAGTACCTCCCGGCATCTTCTCCCACTCATAAACCCTATCACCCTCTGCAATCTTGTTAATATGTCTTAGAGGCAACAGGGCTGCCCTGAGCCATTACCCCGGAAAGTTGGAGTATCAGCCTTTGCCTTGAGAAATCAGCTGTTTTTCCAGGAAAAAAATCTGCCTGTGATTTGTTGGGTTTGCTGAACACCTTATCTACCTGAGACAAAATGCATCAGTGCTAACAAATTGGCACTACTGACCAAATCTTGCTTCTGCATCAACAGGAATTTTGGGACTGGGGAGTCCTTAACAAAATTGAGCAGCTATGATAGGTTTCTCTCAGTATTTCTGGACTTGTAGAGATGAAATAGAAAATGCCTGCTACATACTGACACAGCCAGATAAAGGAGGGAGAGAATGAAATGTGGAACAAAGAAAAGTTGAAAGAACATGCAGATATGCAGAAGATTCAGCTTTTCTTCATCAGAGCCTGCAGATACAGAAGATTTCTCTGACAATAAATATGAATATTCCCCATGTCAAGGTCTACAAGACAAAGTAAAGCCCAAAACCAACCAACCAACCAAAAGATAATAAACTTCCCTCACACATTAAGTCAATGTGAGATGCCATATGAGCATTATTCCATGGAATAAACAGGTTGGTTTGCTTTCAGTTTGGGGGAGTAGTGGGAAGGTGCGTTTCCTAGAGCACCTCTGAAGAAATCAGGTTGGAGTATTCATGCTGCAGGGACTGCCATTGGGACTGCAAGCCAGGTACAGCTCCCTGTGCTCCTGACCTCCTGCACACTCTGAGGTGTCAGGGGAGCTGGACTGGAAGAAAAAAACACACTGAAAAAGGTATAATACAGACTGTTGTAATTTGTCATTGCCCAAACAAGCCTTTATATATTCCAGGTTCTACATATATATCTTTTGGGGGGGGGGAAAGTATCTTATACTGTGCATGTGACACAGATTTATTCTTTACGTCTTCACTACTCAGTTCAGGTTGCTTTTATGTTTTCTTTCCTACTTTCCAGCCCTTACAGATTTACAGCCTTATGCCAGCTCCCTTAACATCATTGCTGCTATTGCCTTTGCCGTCCACCTGATATCTTTGCTACTTTAACAAGATACTTAGTATTTTCTTTCTACTTCAGGATAATTGATTTGAGTGAGTTGTATACTAAAAAGAGTGCATTTCTATCAATCAGTCTCCATACCTGCAACATCTTGATCCACCACATAGTCAAATGCCATTTTAACATTTTAATAAAATTTTCTGCATTAAAGAGTGTCTTTTAAACTTACTTTTAAGTTTCTGTCTCACTCTACTATAAACTGTTTGGTTGCCACCTCTGTACATTCTGAACATCCCTGAATTTGGCTGGATTAATCAAATTTAAATTTTATATTCACTTGCATGATGGCTGAACAGAGCTGGTGTGGAACTGGGGTAGTTACAGTACAACATTCATGTTGATTGCTCAGTACTAATGTGTAATAAAATATTTGCACAGCAGCTACCAGTCTGTTTTGTAATGCCATCAGTATTTGCTGGTTTTGTGTTAATAGATTCATCTTTAATAGATTTCTAGTTGACCTGAGGAAAAAAGCAATCTTTAACTTGCTATTTTACACTCTCCTATCAGTCTATTTAAACATTTGCATTGCAGCATCACTGTGTATCTGAATGATCATCTGGTGCTTACCTTCCACACACGTGAAAGCACTGCATCAACAAAGAATAATAGTAATTCCCTAAGCCTAGTTTGAGAAAAGCATGTCTAATCAATGATACTGATGTACACCACTGAAATATTCTGAGGTATTCTAAGGCATACTGTAGTATAATCTTAAAAGGCAGCACAATTATAGAAGATTTATAACCCTGTGATTAAACTGGTTTCTGCCTTTTAGATGTAAGGAATATCTTGTCAGTATTCACTTCCTTAATACAAAAATAAACCTGAGAATAACTACAGTATTCATCTTATACTATTTAAAATAAATTATGTTCTTCCTGGCCTCTGGAATCCTTTATTCTATTCCTGTCCTTCATTCCTTCATCTGCATCTTATTCTTTTGACAGAACTGCTAATTTATTGTATGAAATAAATGTAGGATAAAATATTTTTGTGGTGATAAAATATATTTGATTTAGGAATATATTTTAAAATTAAAAATGTAAAGCCTTTCTTCCAAAGGCTTGCAGCTTTTTCCGCTTTTCTTTGATGCTGTGTTGTCTGTAATTTATGAACCAGATATGTGAGAGCTTTGAAAACTTAATAGTCTGAATATATAAGCACCCTCTTACAGATATGGATCATCCTAAAAAGTTAGAGGATAAAAAGCAAGGTTAAAAATTATTAGATTAATTTAAATTGAACTACTGATCTTGTTCTCCATCACAGTCCTTACTGTTTATTTTCTCAAGAAAAATACTTGCAGCTTTAGAGAATTATGTTCCCTAGTATCTCAGAAGGAAGACTTATTGCAAAACTTAAAATAAAGCTCTTGCACACGTTTCATGATGTGGAGTTAATTAGACAGTCATGCAAAAATCTTGCCTAATTCAGAGCGCTGAGTTAACCACATATTTCCAGGGGGATCTATGTCCTTAATTTGGTTTTGCTACGTGAGCATGTACTTTAGATTGAAACATCACTGTTAGATTATATCACCATCTATTATGTTGAACAGTTTCTTACTTTGAGATTACTATCATTAATTAAAGGTATCCTGAATGAGACTAAAGTTATTAAATCTGGCCTTAAAATTTGTTGGTATGCATATGAACTGGAGCAGCATTACAAAATGGTGAAACAGAATACATTTAACACATATAGATGACATATATAAAGCACCTTGACCCCCCCTTTCCTGTGCTTAGTGAGGACTGTATTTGAAGGAACTGTTTAGATAAAACTATGGAGATAGCTGTGCTCATGAGAGGTCTTCTCTCTAGATGCTTGCAGACATTCTATTCTGCACACTACTCTTCAGAGACAGCATGAATCAGGGAGGCAGAAACTTCACTGTAATTAAAGAAGATACATCAGAAGAATGAGTATCTTTTTGACCTAGTATGACTGTTTAAAGTTTCCCAGAACTGTTAAACTGTTTCCCAGAAAATAATAGGAAAGATTTTAATGAAGGGCAGTGTACAGCCACAGATCTCTATCTTACCAAGGATATTGATCCCCCTGCCACAGAAAACCTATCATTCTTCATTTGTTATGTATGTATACATATTTCTACAAATGTATTGCAACAGAACTGATTAAGGCTGAATTTGTGGAGACTTGGGTTTCCTGATTTCTAGTAAGGATGGCATCACACATAGTCTTCCTCTTTGTGGTCCCTTCCTCTCACAAAGCTGGTAGAAACTGCACAAATGCATGGCCTTTTCTTTTTTGTCACATTTGACTGAAATGTATCAACACGTACAGAAGTTATGAGAGCAGAACAGCAAAGTTACACCCTGCTAGTTTGCTGCTTAGGAGCTAGATATTAACTGAATGGAATAGAAACTACTGAGGAGAGTTTCAAAACTAAAAAGTGTCCCTGCTGTTTTTTAAGTCAGACCTCATTAGAACAATGTTTTTGTGAACATTTATGTTTATAAAAAAGAAATAGCTTGATAACAAAATTGCAGACCACTTGTGAGAAGAAAAAACAATCCCAAGTATATTAGAAATACTCTATTACATATAACTGGCAAGTCCTCAACAATAGTTATTTTTTCAAATATATTCACTTTCATTTCAGTCTTCAACTTTTCAGCTCCTTCAAAAGGTTTGTCAGACAACTTAATAATGTAGCAAACAGTTCAGTCTATTAAAAGTTCAAAGTGCAAAAAGCAAGTTGGCATTCTAGTTAATTTTTCTCAATATATGACCATTTGATTTTATCACATCTTGAGTTTTATTTCCATTTAAAACAATGCTCCCATATTATTTTTCTCCTTTCACATACTCTTTTGGGTTTGTAAATAAATTTGCCTTACTCATCCTATAACAAGTGTTTATAACTAAGTCCATCTGATTCATCTTATTTTAATTCAGACTTTATGCCTGTATCTGTCTTACTGCCTCTTCTATCATATCTCTGAAATTCATCCTTTCCCTTTGTTGTGTTCCTTATTCAGTGTTTATGTCAAGTTTAATGCCCCTAAAGCTTTGTATGATCCCCCTTCTTTCTACTACAGTTTTCACCTTTATTCAGCTTTCCCAACTAAAAGTATCCAAAATACTGTCCATTGTCTCTTCCTTTTATCCTCTGCACACTTCTCTGCTCTTATCTCCAATTTCACTGTTTGGTGTGTTTGGTTTGGTTTCTTTGTGGTTTGTTTGGTTTGTTGGGGGTTTTTGGTTGGTTGGTTTTGGTTTTTTTTAACTACAAATACTTTTTTTATCTCACTGTGGAGCCTCTTAGAAAAAGGTGAGGATTGCCATCTTCACTCTGCCAGCACTACTACCCTTACTCAAGCCATTTCTGAAAGTGGCTGTTTGAAGGGAGCCGCCTAAATCCCATCTCAAGCAAGAAAGCATTTTAGAGAAATTCATAGTGCATTTCAGTAAGGGTTCCTTGTGAAAAGTGTTACAGAAATGGATTCAAGCTACTCTGTGACCTTCCCATGGAGAATGATGGTCTAGGCTTTCTCTCATTTAAGTCATAAACTGCTCTGTCCATCTATTCTGTCCTCATCATCCACCCGTTTAGTGCTACCATCTCCCAGAAAATGTGTTGTTTGTGTGGACAGCATGGGAACTGCAGTTACGGTAAGCTGTATTGGATCAGACAAAACAAGCCCTTCAACTGACTGTGTTCTTTTGTCCTATCCCCTAACTCCATATTTAAAGCACTATTAAGGGCATTTTGATCTACAGAAAGCATTTTCCGTCCCTCCCCCTGCCCCCCCAATTTCCATGAAACTTAAAGATATCTCTTTTAGGTTTATGTTCAGAATTAATGGCTAACCCAGAATTGAGAGATAGCTAATGATCAGAGAATAAAATGTGGTTTTAATGAAAATGAGGCATGTTCAGTAGTGATGAGGTTTTTCTGATTGCAAAATAACTGAGTATAAGAATTTGTGTAGAGAAGTTCTCACTGGAGTCTACACATGATGTGGGTTGGGAAGCTGCAAAGAAGAGATATGCCTAGCCCTGTATCCTTAGAGGCTAAATGTAATCCTAAGCTCAAAGTTCAATACAAATATATTTTGATTCTTAAGAGCACTTGAGAGCCTCACTGATCAGTTTAGCTCTGGTCAAAGAAAACTGAAGTTTGGCTCTGAATCTGCAGAATGCACATGCTTCCACAGAGCCAGAATATTTTAGGAAAGTGTGTAATGACTAGCTTATGACCCGGAGCACTCTGACAATTTCATGTAAAACAAGTATGTAGGTCAGATATAACATTAACAAGAAAATCACTATCTCATGTCTATTATTCATAATGTCTAGAGTGGTCTCTCACTTCATCCATGCTAAGTAACCTTTCCTCCATGAATGGCTAAATTCACCTTCAGGCAGAAACCAACCATAAAAGAAGTCAAAACCAAAAGGTTAGAGAAAGTTACGAACAGTTATTTATTATTTTAATGTGAGTTGATCATTTAAAAGCCTAGAAACACTGATTTAGAGTAGCTATAAACTCAGTACTCTCAAATTTATGTCAAATTTTAATTTCCAACTGATTAATCCATATAAGACATCTCCTGTTGTAGTGCAAACAAATCTCTTGATTCTCCAGCTTTGCTCTACTGCACTGTCCTTGCTTACATTGCCTTGGGCTGAACTCTGAGCTTCAGCACTGACTGAAGCTTATCTTCCTCCTGTTAGGCTCTCCCATGTGCCTTCTTATTTTCCTGCATAATGCCTTCTCCTTTCTATTTCCCTTCTCTGTCTTTTGTTTAACTAGACTGACGTGATGCTATCACAGCCTTATGTCTGCTTTAGTTGGGAAACAGCCTCTCCTACAATGCTGTGATGAGCCTGTGACAGACAGAGAAGTGAGAGGTCCAATTTCTGTCATTTGTCTTTTTGGTCATCAAAAAAACAGGTTCATATTCAAAAGAAACACACCTCAAAACCCTGAGAGCTTCCACTCATCTCTGTTATTTCTCTTTTTACTCAGAAAGAATGACTTCTATAATCCATAGTATAACTAAATGACTGTCGAGCTTAACATTTCCCTCATAAAAACCTCTAACAGCCTACAGGAAAGGGAGTAAGTGATATTGTTAAAGAAGAGACTTAATGAGTATATTGCAGATATTTCAATTATTTTCTCCTCCTTGTAAGTACCATTCTAAAGCTGTAGAGGCATACCTAAAAAGTACCATTTTAAAACTGCAGAGGCATACCTAAAACATCTGACCTGTTAAAGAATCTGTTAAATAATCTGCCAAAGAATAACCACCTACCTGCTTCTGTTATTTCAATTGATAGTAATTTCTAATTATTTCACTAGGTCAGTGTTTGGAAGAACAGGGTTGGAGCTGCAAACATAAGGTAAAATACAATTATCCAAAACACAGACACTTGGTTTGGTATGGGTTATTTTTGCCAAAGGTATAAAATTATAACATTTATTTTAATTTCATTTTAGTTTAGCTCTAGCACATCTTAAGCAAAATGTTCAGCTCCTCAGTAGTTACAAATGAATATGCATACTTATAGCTGTATAAAATCTTTTTTTTAATTGGAAAATATGCAGTGAAAATGTGCAAAAAATCATTCCTTCTTAGGAACTTTGCATATGGGACAGACAGTTAAGTGAAGCCTGGACTCTTCTGCAGGAAAATCTACATCTGTGATTTAACTTTTTAGGCTGTTATGTGACACCCTTCAAGCTACCTCTGTGTTTAACATTTTGTAATATTGAGTCAAAATGTTAACATACATTTCCTATGATATAGATGTATTAATAATATATTTCACCCATTTTGTTGGAAGTACACAGTTTATCTGGAATTTATGTGGTCAAGAAACAGCTGCTTCAAAACTTTTGAACAGTCCTCTGTAAGTAGTCTAGTCATTCTTATTCTATTTCTGATATAATCTGTGTGGACCTACTTTATATGTGGTCATGAGATATGGGCTGTTTATTCTTCTTCTCCCCACTCTAAACTTCAAGTAAGTTGTGGTTCTGAGAATTTCTTAAACAGCTGTTAATTAAAACTGCCATACACCTCTATACATTGGTTTTGTCTACAGGGTACAATTAAGTTTCTCAGAGAGATTAACTTCTGCACTGCCCTGAAGCTTATTAAAAGGGCAGTTTCCAGTATACCTAATGTGAGGGAACTTCAGTTCTCATTGTTACTCAGTCCTACACACTTATTGTGCTCTTCAGAGGCCTTAGCTCATGACATACCAAGGACTCCGGAGATTTCCTTAGAAAATGCACTACAGGCAACATTGTTTAGAAAGAAATTCCTGTCAAGCTGTCATCATCTGGCAATTATACCAATGTTTTGTTTACTTGTTATGTGGTACTTTCTTTTCAACAAAATTCTCGTGAGTCAAACCAGGCCACAGGCCAGACATCTTTGATCCAAGTGAGCAATGTTGTGCAGGCTGCCTGCCCAAAACATCCAGATTTCTAATTCAGCATTCATTCCAGATGAACTTTAAATCTAATTTAATTTATATGCAACTACACTGCAAAATTGATGGTCTTTAAGGATAATTGTTTAAGATGGCTGCGCAGTATTTGTTCTCTAGGAAGGCTAGCTTTGCCTCTGACAGTTAGCTGGATGTTTGGTTCAACATCCATTGATGTCAGTTCAAGGATTCCTATTGACTTCCATGGTCCTTGGATGAGGTTCTAGATCTCTAATTGGCCATCTGTGCATGTATTCGCTGACTGTCTGTACATATTGGACCTGTCCACTGCATATACGGTTTCCAAAACCCATTTGTAGTAACCCACTTTAAATTTCTATATTCAATAACTATTTTAGAATAATCTACTGAAAATATGTCACCAAAAATTCAGTCAGCCCCATACCTAAGTATGAATGTGTGCTATTGTCTGCACTTAAGTGTATAGACAGCACTAGGTTCCCAAATTTACTTTTACAGCCCTTTCAACTCTGGATATACAGGTTATCTAAAAAATGTTATGCTTGGTTTTAATTCTAAAAAGAAATCATGTATACTTTTAAAACTGTGTTGAAAGGTTATAAAAAAACGACTCACTTTTTGCCACTTTAAATGATAGATTGCTATTGTGCTTTCCAGTTTTCTACAAAAGTTATCAAAAAACCCTTGAGAATACATGCACAATCCTTATTTGAAGAGATGTTTAAATTGATAAAAATTAAGAGAATGGTTAATTATAAAATGATAAATAGAAATGGTTTACAGAACTGCTACTGTCAGGCATTTATTAATATCGTAGTTTAACCCCAGCTACCAACTAAGCACCACCCAGCTGCTGTCTTCCTCCCCCTTGGTGGGATGGGGGAGAGAATCAGAAGGGTGAAAGGGAGAAAGCTCATGGGCTGAGATAAAAACAGTTTAATAGGTAAGGCAAAAGCCGTGCACGGAAGCAAAGCAAACCAAGGAATTCATTCCCCACTTCCCATAGGCAGGCAGGTGTTCAGCCATCTCCAGGCCAGCAGGGCTCCATCACGGGTAATGGTTATGTGGGAAGACAAACACCATCACTCCGAACGTCCCCCAATTCCTTCTCCTTCCCCCAGCTTTATACACTGAGCGTGACGTGATATGGTCTGGAATATCCCTTGGGTTGGTTAGGGTCAGCTGTCCCGGCTGTGTCCCCTCCCAACTCCTTGTGCCCCCCCAGCCTCCTCGCTGGTGGGGTGGGGGGAGAAGCAGAAAAGCCCTGGGCTCTGTGTGAGCACGGCTCCGCAGGAACGAAACCAGCCCTGTGCTACCAACACTGCCTTCAGCACAAATCCAAAACAGAGCCATGTACCAGCTACTGTGAAGAAAATTAACTCTATCCCAGCCAAAACCTGTGCAACTAAGAAAAGTCCCTGTAGCTAAAGAGATAGTAGAAGGAAGCATTTATGATCCAGTAGGTCACAAAACAAGCCCATATGCTCTAGTTATCTTTGAAGTTTAGTCAAAAAAGAAGCTTTCAGAAGCCAAAAGAATTGCATTGTATCTCTATGAGAGACAAATAGCTAGCACAGGAGAGGGCTAGTGTTAATATAATTACATATAGCTTTTACCGTGTTATGTTCTTCTCCCCTGGTATTTTATTGCTTTTACATTTTATTTTATCCCAATAGTTTTGGATTTTTCCAAAGTATGCCCATTAATGCTTCTCCCTAGATAATACATCTTATTAAACTTCAAAACTCTTCACACCAAAATATTTATAGTGGCTGTCCATATGCATGGAATGTGGAAAACAAACTCTGTTTCCTGGTATAAGTGTTTATATATGTATGCATGATCACATATGGCTGGCAGTAGATTAACCAAGGCGTGGACTCTTTTTTTAATACTTACTATATATACTTATTATAATAATTATAAATATATTAAATATATATAATATACTTATATATTATATATAATATATAATTTATATAATTTTATGTGTTATATATAAGTATTAATATATGATTTAGTTGTGCTCATTCTCTTTTACATATGGCATGTTCAAAATGAACAACGATGCAAAAAAGGTCATTGCAAGAAACGTTTTCATTCTTCTTTGACTAGCAACATCTATTCGTCTCTTGAAAACTACTGAAAGTAGTACATCTACTCTGTGAAAATCAGAATAAACGTAGTAGTAGAGTTGAATCTGAAAGACATTCACAATGTTCCCCAAGAGTCTAATTTCCATATCTAACATAATGCAAACCACAGCAGAAAGCTCATTTTTAACTTGCATGTACCTTATGTAATAATCCAGACATGGGCCAAATGTCTGCCAAGTATATTATTCCAGCTGGTAACATTTTGCATTTTTCTGCAAAGATATAAGGTAATAGCAAACCATTCAACAAGCTTTTATATCTACATTACCTTTTAAAGGTATTATTAACATAATCTCTCTCTAGTCTATTCACTGGAATTTGGTCAGTGTAATCCAGGATTATTTTCTTAAGTTTTCTGATCCATGAGGCATATGGAATTTTTCAGCAAGAAAAGCAAATTTATATGAAACTAGAACTCAAAGCAGAATAACAATTCTGCTTTCAGACTCCATATTCATTTTGCATCTCATTTAGCAGTAGCAGTGATGATTACATTTTATTGCAGTAACAGGATAAGTGAGCAGTTTGCTAAAGAAGAAAACCAAAGGTAACAGTTACAAAACTACTTGAAAATTAAAACACACTTCTAGAACAGCAAGTTATTATTGTCTGCTGAAGAGGAGTAAAACAAAGACACCCACTGACCACCTTTCAAGGCATATGATAGAGAAGAAGGAATCAGATGATAAGAACAAGTAGAGCTAAGAAACAAAACTTTTGTGTGCCTGTACCTAAAAATTCGAACATCTTCACAAGTACGAAGAAAAAAAAAAACAGCTGGATGATAGAAACCCAGATTGATAATTACAGGAATATAGGCACATGCTTCGAAACAGAGAGTGTTAAAAGAAAGCATTGGAAAACAACAGAATACCAAAAGGAGAAGGACAGTTATTCCAGGTGCTGCTTAAAAGGACAAACAAATGGGAAATTGTTGTCCCCCTGTAGCTGAGTTCCAGGGTCTCCCATGACCAAAATGCCCAGGATAAAAACTGCGCAATGCCGAGCTCAGACCACAGCAAGGTCCCTGCTGAGGAGGTGACAAACCTGAGATAACAGAAAGGTGCTGAATAGGTCAGTCTAGCAGAAAGAACACTATCTTAGCTGAACTGCCACAAATGGGACAGATCCCAAATATAACTAGGGTCATGTTTCTAAATGCACCCAGACAATGTACCAACCACTGTTAATGGAAAGGCAAAGCTCTTTTTGCCCTGTGGGTTAACTACAATAACTTTTACCACTTAGATCAGTGATACCTTGATGCTGTAATTACTCACTGCATGTGTCGGTCGATATTTGCAATGCGCTTATTTACTGCCCACATTCAGGCTGGAAAGCTGCTGTGGAAAGTGCAGATGGCTTGTCCTGCTGAAAATAAATCCATGTAATTTCTTTTTTTTTGCTTTTTCAGAGAAGCAAGCAATTTTTCAGCTCTGCTGTATCTCACAGCTGGCTGAGCCTGCAGAATCATGAGCTACAAACATGGAGAAACTCTGTATGAATTTTGCTGAAACTTAATAATTACTCTACTGTTAAATATGCAGCGTATATATAAATTCAGAGCTGGATCCAAAGAGCAGGGAAACATCCCAAACTAAGTTTTGTTTAGCTCTGAGTATAAAGCTGTTCAACACATGGATTGAAGTGTTCTAGAAAAAGAAACTGGCCATTTGCTCTGGGTATCTTTGCCATGCATAAAGCTAGAGATCAAGAAACTCACCGTCTTTAAACCATAATTCAATTTTATGTGGCCCCCAAGTGAGCAAGACAGACAAGTTAAAGGTTAAAACTATCTCCAGCCATCAATGTGCCTTCTTCCATTTCAAAGGTTCAGAGGACACAGAGGAGTTTACAGAACTGAATAGTATTATCCTGTTGTTTACTGACTTTCATGCCAGAGGAACAATGTGTGCATCTAACTGTTTCTCTTGCAGTCTAATGACTGAAAGCTTTTGGGATCATCTTTTTGCACCATGTTTGCACAGGACCTGTTTTTGACAAATTAGAGAAGTTTCTATCTCAATTTCTAGGATACTAAATATTAAAATAATAATTTAAAAATAAAATTAGCAATTCATTATTTTAATAGATTTTAGATTACTAAGAAAGGGAGTATCAAAAGGTGAAATATTTTGGTTTATTTCAACTGCTTCAACTTGTACTAGGACAGTCAATGTGTATCAGCTAACAAAAACTTCTACTAAATTGCTTCACTATTGTAGTGTTTCTGAACTCTGATTTCAAGACTTGACAGCTGGAAGCATTTTGTATTTCCTGTTATGAATTGTAAGTAAGAATAAAATGGGAATAGATGTCATCCACATAAGGGCACAATTTTTCTTGATATTAAATCCCTTTATTCTTCTTTAGGCTTCATTTTTAACACATATGAAAAGGAACTATAGTTACACCTAAAGGTATGATTTGACTACAAAGTTGCAGGAGGGAGTTACTACATACTTTTTTTTTAAGTTATGAAAGATCTACCTTATACATTTGAAACAGTGAGTAATCCTTCTTACTCTTAAAAATCTTAATAGTTTCCTATTGCATTAAAAATTTTCAAAGCTTACATCCAACACATTATGTCATACTCTTAAACCAGCAGATTGATAAAGAACTAATGAGTAGTTTACTAAGGAATAATATTCATGGACAGCATAAAGTGTCTTACAGGTATTACTGAAAACACTTCTCTCCCAATAAAATGCCGTCGAGTCTTCACTATAGTGAGTTTAAAATAGCTGACATTGTAATATGACCTGCCATAATAGGTCTATTCCAAATGAATGGCTAAAGTAATAGAGATTGAAAATGGAATAGTTGCCCAATCTCTGCAAAAATAATTTTTTTTGGCATTGGATGACATTCTGAAAAATGTTTGCATTTTGGAACTAAAATGACTTTTCTTGCCTGTAGCCAGCCGAGTTGGCCCAGAGCCGGTGGGCAAAAGGGACACTCAGGAAGTTATCTCATGGTAGTCTCACTGCAAGGTTGATGCAGAGGGAATTTGCAGTCCAATAAAAGCAAATAATACATTAATTTTATGTATATTTGAATTGTGTGCATTTTGCTGTTATACTAAGAGACTTGGCAGGTTCTCATAAACAAACCAGAGACCAGTAACAGCATATTACCTATGTATCTCTCCTAGCTGAATTCAGTGTATGACAAAAAGAGATGCAAATCTCTCTGTTCTTCACAAGCAAGGAAGCCGCCGAGGCATGACAAGGGCACTTTAAGCTGACAGCTAAGCTGAAAGGACACAGGGAATTATTACAACTGCAAGCTATCTGAATCATGAATGAAATGACAATGAGCTCTTGGGAAAACTTTTGACAAAACTTTTGTATCAGACATGCTGATTTGTTAAAATCAGAACCATTGGTCTTAACAAGCTTTTGTGAGGAAAATTTCTTAGGTCCAGGATGGATTTCCTCACTAAAACCAGAAAAATAAGTCAGAAAACCCCATAACCCAATGGTTAACAAGAAAGCTCAGAGACCAGATGAGCCAAGAGTTCAGAGGTGAGGCCATCATATGGAGATGGCATAGAACAGTCTAAAGCTTTGAATCAACTTTGATCAACTTTTACCTGGTTTTCCAAAACATTGGAATAAGATATTTTCATGATATTGAAAAGTCTCTCTTTCATCCTGATGAAAGAGGGAAAAAATTATAATTTTCATATTTGCATGACAAATTTTCTTTTGGAAAAATGAAAATGGTATTCTCTTCCAGTTAACCATAAGAACTCTGTGGATTGTAAGTGTATTAATAAGTGGAAGGTATAATCAAATATGATTCTGTCTTAGGGTTTTTTTTCAATGTCTTAAGCAGCAGAACATTGTGTCTCTGTGTTCTTATCTAGAATGTACATACATGGTGGTACAGTTCATCCTTCCCGTTGAAGTTCTAGAAATAGCAAGGAGTCATAACTCTGTGTGACAGATGGCATAACTTCTTTATGCAATTTCTGCAATTGGTGATGTATTTTGTTGAAAGACAGTGGCTGAGAAGAAGGGTGGAAATGTTGCCTCTGTTTCTCATTCTGCCACTTTCTTTTGGATAAAGACTCTCAGAGGGAAAAAGATGTGCCCTCTTAGGAACCGCAAAAGCTCAACAGAAATGCAAGGCAAAATGTTTGTTGAAAAACACAGCTAGTTTCTCCTCAGCAAAACCTGGAAAACTCTTGTGAGGGGTAGAGGTCTTCCAGTGGACAGATTGTCCAGCCTCAGAGCTGACCATAATATTTTCCTAGGTGTTTCAGGAGACCGAGTAAATTTTTTTACACCCACAAAATCACTATGTATTGCATGACAAGGAAGTAACCTTGGAAAAAAGTTCTCATGCTGCAAGGGGATAGGGAAGATTTGTTTTGAAACTGGTCATGGTTTAACCCCATCCAGCAACTAAGCATCATGCAGCCACTCATTCACTTCTCCCCACTCCCAGTGGGATGGGGAGTAGAATCAGGAAAAAAAGTAAAACTCATGGGTTGTGATAAGAACTGTTTAATAACTAAAATAAAATAAAATATAATAACAACAACAATAATAAAATATATTAACAATAATAATTGTAATGACTATAACAAAAAGAGAGAGAAATAAAACCCAAGAAAAGAACAGTGATGCACAATGCCATTGCTCACCACCCACTGACCGATGCCTGAGCAGTGATCTGCTCCTCCGGATCAACTACTCCCACTTTATATACTGAGCATAATATTCTATGGTATGGAATACTTCTTTGGCTAGTTTGGGTTGGCTGTCTTGTCTGTGCTCCCTCCCAGCTTCTTGTACACCTGCTTGCTGGCAGAGCACGGGAAACTGAAAAATCCTTAACTTAAGGTAAGCACTACTTAGCAACAACTCATCAGTGTATTATCAAAATTATTCTCACACCAAATCCAAAACACAGCACTGTACCAGCTACTAGGAAGAAAATTAACTATATCCCACTTAAACCAGGACAAAACCTATTTTTCATCTGTCTCACAAAGTAAACATATATTACGGTCTTGAGACTTAGCTTAAGAGGTGGGAAGCCCTTAGTGGGTATTCTTTAAAGAAAAAGTGGACAGATCATCAAATCAGTTTTGAATAATCATTTTTTATTTTATTATTAACTAGTGTACTTAAGGAAATCCCTATCCCCTATACAAGTGCTGACCACTCTTTTCTCGTATTTGACCAACTGATTAACATAATTGTGTAAATTGAGAGCAATTTCTTCAATATCTGGCTTGAAATTTCTAACTCTTTTTCAGACCTGAAGATGATCTTTCCTATTTGAAAGATTGTTCTCCCTGGAGCCATGTCAATTGCTTTAATAAAAGGCCGCATTTCTCCTTACAAATCTTACTCGTCTCTCATTATTAGTTGTTCTACCTTCTTGGTGGAATGTTCCCTTTGCACTCTGCTCTCCAGTGTACCATTGTGCCTCCCACCTACCTCATGTTCCTGTGATTCTGGCAATGCAGACAGGAAATACTGGAGTTTTTTCCACACCAAGATGGCCTTGTCCTGATAAGTAATCTGGGTGCTAAAGAGAAATGCTTTCTATTTATCATATCATCTATTCTTAATCATCCAGTCAATCACCTGGCATTGAACTAACTCTGAACATCTGTTTACATGCAACACACAACTTTCAAACTTAGGATGCAGTTCTGTGAGGACTTCAGTGAAGATGAAGAATTATGTTGTTCATTTTGACTAACTTCACCATCTGAATTGACATCAGCATTACATCTTTGTAGAGGCCCGGGCTTTCAAACATGTGTGTGAAGCAAGAGCAGCAAGTATTCACCATTCTTAGGGTGTATTCAAAAGCATTTAGCGGTAGCTCTACTGTTTCAACATTTACATGGCTGATTCACAAATCCTGCTCTGAATATGGTAGATCATTTTTATAAGTAACAATATTAAGTTTGGGTACCTTTCTTATCTTTAAATAGTGCATACTATATAACATTCAATTTTCTGTATTTGTCCTCAGAAAAAATTTCAAACATGAAATTATTTTTCATTGAGCTCCATCTTGAAAATCTGTTTGCCCTGATGATACCAATCAATCGTATAACCTTGAAAATAACTCCCAACAATAGTATAGTATACTGCTTCTTTACACATGTAAAAACAATTTTACTGTTTTATCCTATGTACATGTTACAGGTAAATACAGTATTTGTTTAAATGTCACCAGACATATGTCTAAGATGGCAAACAATCCAAAAGATAATGATAAATTACATTGTGCTTACTTTAAAACAGTATCATGAACTGCCATTAGTGCAGCTAAAAATGAATCATACAAGAAAATAAAATTATTAATAAAATTCACAGTCATTATAAATCAAATTGTATTGTCTGCTGCAAAGTTGCTCTATTACTTGCAGTGCTCAATGAAGCAACTTAATAAACAATGTGAAATCTAAAATTAAATACACAGTTTATTCTACATTCCATGATTTAAGATGGATTAAGGTCTGATGGCTACATCCACCAGTTGTCTGCTATCTATATTTTTCTGCTCTGCAAAATGCATTTTTTTTTTCTCACCAAAACATACTGTAATATTTTCCACTTCTATGTCACATAAATAATGCTCCTGCCTTATGGTCAGGGTAGAATACTGCCCCAGGGCACATTTGTGCCATCCAGTGCTGCCTGCCTGAGTCATTGCTCTACACTGTTCCTCAAAGTGAGTCAGAATTCTCTCTTTTGTCTCTTCTTGTGAACCAGTACAGTATTCCATGCTTCTGGAGTTACCCTCTGGACTGAAATACATACTCATTGTTCTGCCTTGCTACTCGCTGCCCATGCTGTGTGGCCAGGTTGCTCCATACCTCCCAGGGCAGAGCTTCTGCCCAGCCAGTTGTGCTGCACTGACACTACACGAGCAGACAGAGCAGGGTCACTACCCATCAGTCACAGCTCTGCCACATCTCCAATACCTCCTCCAAAGGGTTTTGAAGAAGGGGTAAAAATGAAAGCCAGGCAGCTCCTCAGATGGGAATGTGTGGTGGCTGGGAAAGGGTTAGTACTGAGGCAGGGGGTCTGGAGGAGGCAGCGTTGCAAAGAGAAGGATGGAGAAAGCAAGACCAGGGGGTGACTTGGGAAGGCACTTACTAAACATAGTGTCCGTAGCTGAATGGACTGGTTTTTACTGGACTGATCTGTAAGAAAAAGAGGGAGAAATACCAGGAGTATAGGAGGACAGGGAGAATAAAAATCTAGGTATGAGATACTGAGACTAACAGAAGTGGAAGAAACTTGAGGGATGCGAAAGACTGTGATTTCATGTCACATCAAATGTGGATATTATTCCAGTATGCAAGAAACCAAAGATAAAAAAAATTCTATAGTATGTCTCTTCTTTCTGGTTCTGCCCTTTCAATGAGCAAGCCTGTAGGAATAGATAGCTGCACGTCTTTCCCACTCTGCTTCTCTACTTGACAACATAGCTTTAAATAAAGGAATGACCCTTTCCGGCTCCTCATTATCAAAATTTTTGTCTCCCCTCACAAAACAGTGCAGTAGCCATAAACAGCAACTGTGTTTCTCCTGCTATTCTCACCATTTGACTTTCTGACTTACCCGTTGTTGTGGTTTAACACCAGCGAGCAACTAACACCACGCAGCCGCTCACCCCTTCGCGCCCC
>JANZLQ010000056.1:13441658-13465551 GCA_026212715.1 Elanus axillaris
CATACTGAACTCAGAACACAGCACTGTACCAGCTACTAGGAAGACACTTAACTCTATCCCAGCTGAAACCAGGACACCCACTTTATCTGGCAGGGCAAGAGAATAGCTCAGATGCTAGATACACATCCTCTCTCCCTGAGAGAAATCTCTGTCTCCCTCCTGTCCACCCAGCCAGACCTTTACTCCAGCAGACCTTCTAAGGAGTCTATACATTATATTTATTGCATGGGTATAGAATATCCAGGCAGTATTTATGCTTTGCACTTTGAGTGTCTGTGTTTATTTTGTATGTTTTAATACAGTGTAAATCAAACTGTATTCTAGATTATTAAGGACATAAAGATGTGATATCCCTTTCCAGTATAGTAGTTAATCAGCCTAAGACACAATCTAATGCATAATCTCTGCATTACTGATAAAATACTGACAGAAATGGATGGTATTTCAAAAGTCTAATCCTTTAAGAGGCTGAGTGCCCTGAGAGATGCTCAGCAGACTCCACTCCAAATGAAATTAGTGAGCCTCTGAGACCCAGCACTACACAGGACCAAATCCTTTAACTATGTTATAAATGCTTTCTACAAAAAAAAGTTATGAAAAAATATAACAACCAACCATTCTCATTATGCTAATGTAACTGAGTAACAGATTGGCAGCAGTCCACAGATAGAAGTCTGTGAGGCAACAAGTGAGACTGCTGGGTTACCAGGGTTAAGGGGTGTAATTGAGGATAAGATACTGCAGAGAAACCAAGGGCTACACTGTAAATTGCTCACTCCTGTGGCTAGTCCTACTGGTCTTCTGAAGGTAGTAATACTACCCAAGGCAATGAATACTTGTTCATCAGAAGCTGAGGCTATATGAGCCATTCTTTGCTAGCAGACTGCACTCTTGCTCTTTTCTGGGTCACTTTGTCAATGCCAATGCCAAACTTCTTCCCAAGTTGTGCCAGTATATATGTTTGTATAGCCACATAGTCACTTGGATTAACAAATCAGTCTCTTTAGGGGGGACAGAGACCCAGACATTTTATTTAGGAATAGATCCAGGGCCCTGGATCATCTCCTTGACTTGATTCACTGCATGAACAGTGGTGTTGGCACCGGGGAGAGGATGGGCAGACCAGAAGTAGCAGGTCCTACAATTTTGCAGTCAGCTTCATTGGATAAAACTGTAGACTAATGCCAAAAAGCCAGTTTCACGCTCCACTTCTCCTTTTCTCCTACTGCCATCCATACATGCCACCTCTGCCTTTGTGAGCCCAGCTCCTAATATGGGTATGATTAGACTTAAAAGGAGGATAAGAGCCCGGCCAGGACCACTGTTTTGGCAGGAAAATGAAACCACCTGGGAAACTGAATGGATTAGGTGGAAGGTGAGAAATGCTTAAGCTAGCCATAGCAGTATGGCTGCTGAATGTAAAACCAAGGACACCACAGGGCTTCATAACTTGACACTAATTTATTCCTTTGCATTCATCTTCAGCACAAAAATTGTTGGAATAGATTTCTGTCAAGGACCTTATCTTTCAGGAAGTTAAAGGGAAATTTTATGTTGCTACCTCAATTTCTCCTAAGGGGGTGCTGTAAGAAATTCAAATTGTAATTACCAAATCATCAGGAAACTCATCTTCAGGTTGAGGCAATATGTGTTCCACAGCTGTGAAAGAATAAAGTGTTCACACTACTCATTACAATATTCAATATTTACAACGGTATTTACTACCAGGAGTTAATGCATACAAAATACTCTTTGCCACATAACACAGATATGGAACTCACTGTGCCAGGGCAGTATGTAGCTCAGCAGTTTAGGAAAAGATTCAGAAATGGATGAGGCATTTCTCACAGTGTATTACCAATAACCTGTAATTCCTAACAGGAAAAAGGACTTTATAGAATAGTTTTAAATGTTAGGTATGAAAAACAAAACTCTAACAATAATGCATCAGCCAGCACTGACTGGTGCACAAAAACATTCTAAGATTTCTAACCTTGAAGCTGATTCTCACGGCAGCTTAGCCATAGAACTCTCTTGGATGAAGAAATATGCCTTCTGGCACATCCTTAGGTCATTACATGCAGTGTACTTTAGATTACAATGATTAGCAAATTCCAGATTTTCTAAAAATTCTCCAAGTCAAACAGCCTGTGTTTTGATAATTCTTTATCTTACGAAGACAGCTCAAGGCTCAGTGCTTCCATTGGATAAAAATGTAACCCTTTGGCCTGAAAAAACCAGCTGTTGCTCAGATAAGTATGTCCTGTATACAATGATAGCCTTTTGTTGCTACTGCTGATAAGGAGGTAATGCCCTAGAGGATAAGCAGATTTCTGTAAAAAAATTAAATATATATATCTTTTTTCTTTTGAGTACTTTATTCTGCAGTTGTTCAAGTCAGGCACTCCTGCATCTTACCCTGAAGCATCTTGTGCTGGCTACCATCAGAGGCTGGGCACTGAGTTACAGCAATTCTTAAAGAATTAATGGAATCTCAAAATTATTGTCTCGTATATGATATAACCTTTGAGACTTTTTTCAACATCTAAGCATATCTGTAGTTTCTACATCATCCATTATATAAAAGAGGACAAACCTGAATGAGAATTTTGCCTGTGTACGGAAGCAGCAAGAGGCTTCTGAAGGTCATATTACCCTTAATGCCTTCTCAGATGTTCTCTTAGCATTGATGGGATGACCTAAACTTCAAAGGGCAAATTACTGTCTCATAAGCCTCCTATTATTGCCACAGGTACAATCTCCTTCTTGATTATTTCGATATTATATGATAATAATTCAGACTTTCATAAATTAAAAAAAAAAGCTATCAAAAGACTGAATTAAAAAATTCTGAAGTAAACACCATAAAAAATCAAAGCCATTGTTCTTTGTACTACAAGTTATGAATATGTCTCAAAAGTGACAACCTTTACTTTTGGGGGGATGGCAGGGGCGAGAACAGAAAAACTAGGAGTTGTCTGCTACACACACTTCTGCTTCAATGACATATATAACTCTCATTCCTCCCTTTGGTAGCTACTTAGTCTCCTCCAATAAGGAGAAAGGTAACTTGTTTCCAGGACCAAGCATATAGAAACTTTTTTTCCCCTTGTTTTTCTGCTTTTTAGAAGGCAGTTATTCACCATGGTTTTGGTATTAGTGTGCTGCACTTGTGGTCTCAGGATGGTCATATCTTCTGTAGAGATGATGACGATGACCTGCTATTACAGTATACTGTAATAATTTTTGTTTACTCTACATCTTTATTTAGCTATACCAACCACACCTCTGACATGTTTGAGTGGAGTATATCATAAAACTTGATCCATCTGCCCTCTGTAGACCTTGAACACTTTCAACCCTTTCGGATCCACGCACACCTGAACTGAACTGGGGCTTACCACTTATCACTCTGAGCCACATCCATCTCCACCACCCTGTAATCCTTACACACTTCCTTTGCAACACATAATTACCAAGGGAACCCACATCTGTTTGAACTGGAGTTATAGTCTGCCAACAAACTCAGGGGAGAGGAAGGCCTTTTCTCTGATTTGATTTATAGTGTTCTTCTGAAAACAATGTGAATGTTCTACTTTGAATTCTGTATCTTAGTGCCCAGCATCCCATTTACTTGGAAGGTTTACAGAGCTCTATTTCCAACACTCTTAACAAAATGAATAATTTGTATTAAAGACAGAACATGGTTGCATTTGGAAAATTATCTAACAACTGGCTGTCTACCTGTAAAGCCAACTGTTTAAATTATCTGAAAGGCTACTACTTCAGCATATATTTTAGCAGAGAATTAGCTTGAATAAGTGTGTAGGCAGATGCTTGCATAGTCAATATAGAGTCCTTAAAATCCTCAGATTATAGAGCTATGGTGGTATTATCACAGTTAATATTTTTGCTGAAATATTTAGATCCCAGTTTTCTTCACTATTTTCCCTCACACCTGAATTTTCCTATTGCAACAACTGAAGGAAATTGCCATTTATTCCAGAGAGAGTGTATATATTGATCCTTCCATAATTCAGTTTTAACGGAAACTGACAAGTATTTTGTGATTTCAAAAAATAATGATAGTTTTTTCCAAGTTCTTATACTGGAAATGTACTTGCTTGAGGTGAAAGATTTTGTTTCTTAAGGGGCACAGGAAACACTCTTCAAGCATGAATAAATGCACTGAATCTATCCTTCATTTGTGTTTTCAGCTTAAGTACATGTGGATTGCTTGACCCAACTAATTCCTACAGTTAAAGTGTTTCTGAGAAAAAACTCATTGTGAACTTGTTTTGAACCAAATTTGGAAGGTATATTCAGTTTCAGTAACTCCTTGATGATTTTTCTGAGGAAAGTTACCTTTGGGGATTTTTTTTTTATTTTTTTTTTTTAAAGATAATAGGAAAAGAATTAGAAACTACATTAGATGTGATTGTCGTTGGGGAAAAATGGGAAAATATAATTTATCAAAAAAAGTTACAGTACAATACTGTAGCCATATCAAATCTATTCACTTATCAACAGTAAATAAGAACCAAATGTTAAATATGTAGGGATATATAAACATCCCTGCATTTTGAAAAATATAGGAAGACACTCACAATGTTTTGAAGACTCTGAAGCATAATTACAGATGATTTAAATCACCTACTTAATACTGGGAACCAGCCCTGGGAAAAAAAAAAAATCTAGCTTGAAGTAGTCTTCCCAGGTTTCTCAAGATTACAGCACCATTACTTTCTTACAGTGCTTTTGTCACTGTGGGAAAACGTACCTTTAGCAGACCACTGTTGAATAACACTGGTATTTACATTTTTGTAGCTTGTAGGGAAGTGAAACTCATGGAAAAGATGGAGAATCATCTTGTCTCGCCCAACTATGTCCTCCCTCCCTACTCCCCCATCCCCACTTCCATGAAGAAACTTGTTTGCCAACAATATTAGCTTAAAGAGTGAGAAACTGCTTAGGAACTGAAACTGCTCTGGAGCAGAAATTCCTGCTGCTGGCTGCTGTATTCCAGCTGCAGACCTCGCTGGGTCTCTTCTTCAGCTATGCTGACACAGCTCTCAATGTAGAGGATTAATGGATGAGATCAGGGAACAGGTCCAGATTATTTTTTGTTGATTCATTGGGTTTGGGTTTGATCTGGATCCATTCCCCATTTAGCTCATACAACTCCCCAAAATCTGATCCATCAGCCTAATTTGTCCCTTAGCTAATTGTAGAACAGGGACAATGGTAAGTGGGAAAGAATGAAATGGAGGGAGAAATATCTCCATATAGCATTTCTGGAGAGGCTGAGTATCATGAAAGTGGACCAGAGACTTACCTGAACACTTTTGTTGCCTACTAGAACTACTCTTGACTCCTTATGATAACAGAGTGGATGATAAAAACATTAGGAAACAGATATTCTCTTTATGGCCTTCGAAAAATAACCAGACAAGCTAATTCAAAGAAATCCCTGCTCCTTCCCTCCTCTTCCTTCCCCTTTCTCCCCCAAAACACAGCCTCAGAAGTCTCCCAGTTGCAGACAAGCCTTTTAAGGTCACTTCCTTCCTCTTTGTCCCTTTGGAGTAAAGACAAGAAATAAGAATGAGCCTTTCAGACTTAAAATGTCACCTCAGTAACTGCTCCTATCACAAAACCAAATGATTCTGATAGATTTTATATGCTTTTTTTCTTAGGAAATAATTTCAGATGCAAACATTCATAATACTTAAATAGAAGATATGGTTAAAAGAAAAGGCCTTTTTCAGTTTTTCTGAAGTCAAAAGGAGTCATGTACCATTGATTTTCTTGACAGCAAGCAGTAATGAAATGATATTCATAGTTTATATTTTATTTTTGACAGGACAAATACTGGTGCTGCAAATAGCACTGAAAACACATCAGATGGGAAAATATGCAATTAAATCTCTTTGAAGTGTCTGGTAATGACAATGAAACAAATTCTGCAGTAATATAAAATTTATCCACAGGTCCTTCTATGTTCTAAGACCCCTTGAAAAGCATTTATCTATGTGAGTAGGTGCATCACAGCCTCACTGAGCATTGCATTTAATCAGAAAGTCCAAGCAAGTTTTAATAGACTATAGAGTAAGAATGCTTAGTAACTTTAAAATGTATAATTTTGAATTCAGAAGAACAGTCTGAATTATAAATAGAAAATGAGATGAAAGATAATGATTAATTTGAAGTCAGCTACAATACGTGCTGATTAGTATGGAATTTGGCATGCCTGGCCATCAAAAAACAGGGTTCTTGAATATGAGAAGGATACCAGGAAAGGAAACATATGAAAAACTAATACATAAAAAATTGAAGACACTTCTGAGTGAACAGATCTGAAATTTATTTTTGCAGTGCATTGGAAGCTATAATAAAATCAGACTTACAGGAAAGAATAAATACAGTTGTAATTTATTTAGTGAAGGTCACTTTAAATTTCATACAATTTATTTTATCTTTCCTCTTCAACATACTTAAAACTTTATTTTGTTTTATCTGTAAAACGCCAATGACAAAATTAATGTATTTGTTAGCTTTTCTTTTAGGCAAGAACAGGGCAGTGACATTACATTTTTGCTGTCAGACTAACGGAAAACCTGAAAAACATTATTAATAACATTATTAAGAAACATATTTGTAAAATTAAAATTATTGCAATTTTTGGATGAAAATCACATTTGTAGTGAACAAAGCCATAGATTCTTCCTTTAAAGTGACTTATGAAACATTATTAATTTGTAATCCACTGTCTTAGACACAGTTGAACATGAAAATCTAACTTCAAAAACATTCTGTTTATTCAAGCTATGTACGTAAACACAAGATTATGTGGAAAGTTCTGAATGAACATAAAAAGTCTAAAAACTTTTTCTTTTTATTTCCTTTTTTTTTCTTTTTAATCTAAATCACCAAAGTGTGACATAACTGATATTTTAAGTGCTGTGTGGCTTTAAAACAGTATATTCTTGTTATTTACTGTCATCTTCAGTTTTTTCTTACAATAATGGTTTCCAAAGGGAAAAAGGAAATGTGAAATTTGTGCTTGCTACAGTGATTACCATTAAAAATTCAACAGTGTTAGCAAATTCTTCACAGTTCCCAATTGTTTTGTATTCAGAATACATGAGGAAAAATCAGCCCAGGTGACATTTACTGGAACTCTTGTTAAAAATTGGCTTTTTGATATATGACTATCATACTTAAAATGCTACAGCCTTCCATGAAGGCTGTGTTGAAACTGCAATGAAATAGTGTTGCTGTTGTGGCAACAGCATGAAAAATTTAGGGCCAGACCTAGAGGATCAGCTTTGGCATGTGAAATGAACTTTGAGAACGGAGTCACAGAAATGCACTTTTAATATCTATTTATCAATTTCATTTTGAGATCCAATTTTACACTACCCAGGCACCTCAATTTGGGTGTTCATGCACAACTCACAGTTTCAGGAGCTAAACCTTTTTACCCTGCTGAACTTCTGCTGTGATGTAGCTCTGAGTCAGAGGGGTATCAAACGATCCTGAGCTGTTGCCTCTGTTGAGAACACACAGTAATCCCTGCACTTCAATCACTGCACATCAGTAACAACACTGCATCAAGGACGAGCCAGGCAGATTTTAGAAGTGGCAGAAAGGTCTGCCTGCTGTTGACATCATATTTTTGTGCCTGAATGAACCACCTTCCCCTTCACCTTCCCGCAGGGTAGGAGAAACAATCTTTACTCTCTTTTCCTACTGGGAAGGTTTCATACCTACTATGGCAGCTTCTGATGAGAGCAGTCTAAGGCTGCTGTAGATGAAACTGAGTATGAGACTTTCTACTTCTTTGTGAAGTTGTCTTATGCCTTCAAGAAGATCAGATTTGTGGGGAAAGAGCAAAAGACAGAGGAGCCAATATTCAGAATTTAGGGGCATGGAGCTAGAAGAAAGTAATGCTGGTTTTCAGCTTCTGAACTCAAGAATATGTCTGTTTCTATCTTGAGATTAAGTGATATAAATGCATGAAATATTCTGAGAATCCAGTTTCTGCTCAGTTTGAGGATTTTCATTGAAAGAAAAATACAGGTACCAAATCTTTAGAAAACCTTATTTGAAAACTCAAGCCAGGCTCTTATCCTTTGTAGATGACTAGGGGATGCCTGAATTACTAGTAAAATGAACTAGCATTTAGAGGCAACATAATTTCTGTATTGCCTAGAAATTTCACCCTGGGTCCTCCAGATATAGCTAAGATTAAACAATTAATTTTACGTACTGTAGTGCCATTGTTGTGTTTATGTAGTTTCTTAGGACCACAATCTGCAGGTTCAGGTTCAGATGCAACGTCTGAAGTTTAGGTGCTCAACTGGAACAGTATCATGCACATCCATCAAGGGCAGACAAAACCAACAAATACTGCCCTCTAACTTTATGTGCATGCAAATGATTGTGTAGGTATAATCACAACATGCTCCAGAACAAGAAAAATGGCTATAGGATTGAAGGGAGCTGCAGTTAAGAGTGCCTATGCTCCCACCTCCTGCTTGGACTCCGGATATACAGCCATACAAATTATGGATGCCTCCTGTGCAGGTGCCTACATTTGGGGGAAAAAATCTCTCCTCTGTTTAGCACATTTGTTCAAAGCTGAGAGACTGTGGCAGAATGCTGTTAACTAGAATCCTAAAAGAACAGAATAAGCTCCATGTAGCAGGTACTATCTTTTCTATTCAGACTTAGCACAACACATGATAATATAGGTGAGCTTTGGAAAAGAAGAATTAGCCTTGAGTTTTATTCTCCAGAGATTATTTTAGTGGAAGTAACCAGACTAACAATATATCAGCAGTGTCCTTGGCTTCCTTTTTGGGTTATTTTATTATGATTTATTTTATAAAGACTGGAGTAATGCAATTAATAATTTTGTCAGAAAATAGCACAAATCAATCATACTTCATAACAAAACCAGCTTAAGTTTTTTCTTCCAAAGTAATATTTACATTTGAATACCAGTAGAGGTCTACTTTCTAGAATATGAAGATTGCATTCAAATACCTGATTATCCATAATGTATATCTTTATGGCTTTACACAAAGAGTAGGCATAAGCTCTTCACTATTACAGTATAAGAGCATTTGGCATAAAATATTCCCTTTAGTGATAACCACATTTTAAAACAAGTAAACATAACAGTCATAAGAAAAGTAACTAAATTATACTTTTCCAGGGAAGAGATGTGGAAAAGCACAGATGACATGGAATAGTACCATCTTTTTATTGTGCTTTATTAATGTGACAGTTGAGCAGTGAGCCGTGCAGTTTTATCACTGCTGAGTACCACCTTGAGACTTAACAAAATGTCACATGTTATAGTGGCAGTATATCATATTATGATTTCAGTTCTGTATAATTATTGGTGGTCTTACACTTTCATGACAAACTGCTTATTGAATTGAAAGACAGGAACAACTATATTGCAAGACACTGCCCATTAAATTTGAAGTGATGGGCCTGAAAGTATCAAAGATTGTTTGATCCCATGAGATTTTAACAAAGATTTTCAGTTTTCTCTGGAGCTTTGAGGACTTGCCTTCATAAACAGTTAGAAGGGAAGGAGATGTGTAGAAAACACTTCTTGGTGTACCCTCATTGCCATGCTCTGTTACGTGTACCCACCCACTGAACATTTTCCCTATTTAACTGGTGGGCTGCATGCCACACTCCTTTTGACGTTCTTCTGAGATTTGTCAAATATTAGTATTCTTTTTCCTACACTGTCTCTACAAGCCACTGACACAGATGAACTTATGTGACTTTTCCCATGCCATCATATGTTCCTTCTCCACTACTGTAATGTTTCAAAATAACTACTGGACATCATAGATAAAAAAGGTTTCAACATCATCAGGCTGGTCATACTGGCCAAAAAATGTTTCAGGAATGTCCTGTGAATTCAAGTAATTTTAGTGTGTTGGAATTGGATTTAGGGTAACTGAACCATGATTGGTAAACAAGACAAGATACAACTACATTTATCCTATATTAAGTATATAAAGTACTTGAACTATTTAATTTCTTAAATTCAGATAATATTCTTATTGTGCATAAAAGTCTGAATGGTTAGGAAAGCAAGTTTTTAACATATATTTATTTTTCTGCCAGAGCAATACAGAAGCAGTAGCTATGTGCTTCATGTACATCCTGAAGAGATTCAAGTCAGTCATCATGCAACTTTCCTTAACATTTACTAAATCATGCAAAACTACAAATAAAAAGATTCTCAAAAGAAGATATTATAAGCTGTGAAAAATATATTGCACTGCAAGTCCTGTTAAACTGTAGGTACTTTTGAATGGAAATTGTTTCATTGGAGAATATGTTCTACCATAGGCTATTCCACCTGCTAAAACTCTTTTCTTCTTCTAGGCTGTGGAAGAAACAGATATAAGCACACTGTTTTCAATCAACTTCCTTAAACTCATAGTCTCACAGATCCAGAATGCATGTCTGAAGGTTTTTGGAAATGTTGAGACTGAAAGAAGAGCTCTGTGAATACATGTTGAATTGATATAAATAAAGTTAGATGTATAAATCTACCTCTGTCTCTCTGGATTCTAAAACAGGAGAGTAACAAGCACTAGTACAAAACAGAGGATGGCTGGGCTGGAGTCAGACAAAATCCATGATTTGTAATATTTTGAGTCATGAGTGAAGAAAAATTATTCAAATCTTGTGTACAGTACTTCACAATCCTACACTGAATCTAAGTCTGGAAAACCTATTTTTAAGTGGTTTTTCTCATATTTTCTACACAGTGGTCGTTTCCATCACTGGGATTTATGGATTAAATAAATTATGACAGAGGAACTATTGCTATGTCTTAAATGTAAATATAAATAAGTTTTGCACCAGGTTCATGCTTCACAATTCATATGGTGATTTATGTGGCTAATTTCCTGTTTAATACTATAATTTAACCAAAAAAGCACAGCCTAAATTATAAATTAAACTGTAATATCTACTTGGGATGTTCATTGGTCATTGAAAATAATTCCATACTTATTCCTGGAAATTTTATCATTAATTTCTTCAAAAATATTATTGAAGTTAAGACTTTAGTACAACTACAAAAAGATTAGAGAATTATGAAAATTAGGAAACTTCCACAGTTATTTATGTAAAATGAAAACATATGTTGGCTATACAGGCACATATTTTAGGTTTCATACCCAAAAGTAACTGCCTAGGATATGGAAGAAACTCTTCTACAAGCAATTTATTCTCTTTTTCAGTTATGGATTTTTTTGCACTCCTATGAACCAGTGAATACTGAGAGAAGATACTTGACATAATATTTCCTGTGGCAAATCTCCAAAATGAATAAAATAACTTTAGGCATGAATTTGACCCAGCGAGGTTTATTGATCCACTAAAGTTACTGACCTAAAAGAACAGTGCAGTCTTCCTTTGACTGGACATTTAATAAAGCACTAAAATTTGTTTCAATATTGAAAACCAATTTAGGCTGATAGTTCAGATCATGGCTTATTAATTGATTTTAAAGAGCATGTTACCGATTAAATCTGAAGGCTTTGAGCAACAGCAGTGCATGTAGGATCATAAGATAACTCATGTTGGAATGGAACTCAAGAGACTGTATTGTCTGACTGACTGCTCAAGAGGTGGGATCACACCAGGTTGCTCAAGGCCTTATCAAGTCAGGTCTCGAAAACCTCCAGGGATGGGAATTGTACATCCTTGGGAAAACTGATCCACTGCTAGACTGTCCTCACAGTGGAAAGGTTTTCATTCTGTACAGTCTGATTGTCCCTTATTCAACTTTTGGTTGCTGCCTCTTGTTCTCCCACCATGCACCACATGCACAGCAGGGCACAAAACTAGATGCAATACTCTAAATGTGGTCTACCAAGTGCTGCACAGAGGGTGATAATACCTTCTTTCAATAAACTGGCTGTTCCCTTCTAATACAGCCCATGAGACTGGTGGCCCTCTCTGCTGTCCACGTGCTGCTGGCTCACCAGCACCCCCATGGCTTCTTCCACAGAGCTGCTCCAGAGCCCAGCACTCCTCAGGCTACACATCGCTGTAAGGAATTATTCCCTTCCAGGTATAACAGGTGTATTGGTCATTGGCTGAGAGAAGTTCGAAAGGTAGATTGGTGCACAGAAGAAATCTGATAATTTTTTCTTCTGTCTCTTTTGACTTTGACACTTCCCAGCCTCTCTTCTTTCCATCCTTCTGGGTCTGTTTCTTCTCAATTTATTTGTCCAAAAAGTCATTTTAACAGTCTTTCTCCTATTCAGCTGTTGCTTGGATTTTCTTTCACTCAGTAATGAATTATAACCAAGTAAGGGTTTCATTGATTATATATATCTGTGTACATATATATGTGTGTACCTCCAATTGGTATGAACACTGTTATCAAAATATACAAGGAAAAACATGATAGGGGTTTTTGGGTTGGTTTTTTTTTTTCTTTTTAGCAGTAGGGAATAGCTTTAAATTATTTAAATTCATTTTCATCTTGAACTGGGTGCAAACTAATGAGAAGCGTGAAGTGTCAGGACTTCTGGGAGTGAGTAATGTGCCTGTGGAGCTCTGGAATATATACAGGAGATCACTAAAAAGGGCAGTTTTGTTATCTCTGGATACCTAGACTAGAATTCACTTTATGAGGGTCCGAACCTCCACTGACATTCTCAAGGTCCCTGAAGACTGCAATTGTAAACCACAACTCAGATGAAAAGCTCTGTCACTGAGATCCCATCCTCCACTATTGTAAAGGAGACCTTTATTACTGGCTACCGCAAATATCTGACGTATTCTCCTGTTACTATGAGCTAAATCCCCTTTTGTTTTCTCTTTTAATAATTTTGTTAAGTATCCTCTCCCGGCTTTAATTTTTGTTATAAACATTTTTTTTTATTCTGCAATTTATCCTGAATCCAACAAATACTATCTCATTCATATAGCATTTGCTGCTGCTGAGGGAAGCAGCACAAATTCCACAGACTTGTACATAAAAGCATAATTTTGTCCTAAACTTGCATGATGGGGGAGGCTTCAGGGGGTGGGGTGGATATTAAAAGAAAAACCTCAAATGCTGCAAGTATATATGCTAATTTGAGCCTAAGTGATAACTTCTTATCTTTTTCATTTGTTTGCTCATGTACACATCTAAACTTAAAGAAATAACTAGTATTAATAAATATTAATGTATCTATTAAAGATCTAATAGGATTACAAGAGATGGAAAAACTAAAATATTTAATGCTAAAATCTTTTACACTTTTAGTTTTACCAGAGTACTGGAATTACTCTTAGTTCACACCAGTATAGCTATTATTTTTGCCAATATTCCCTGTGCCATTCAATGTTACCTGGAAATTTTTATGTCCCTGTATCAAAGAAAAATACGTTGTATAATGTTTGCATTTACTAAAACTCACCTCTGGGCAAATTAGTCAGCTATGTATTCACCCTGTTCAAAACTTTGGTTTCTATTTGCTAACTCAGTTACATTCAATCACATTAAATATCCATAGTAACTTCAAGAGGAAAATAAAACATAAATATTTCTTTGTTCTGAAACAGTTTTCACCTCCATCTGAAATATATAGATCTTCTTGTGTGTGTGTGTGTGAATAGAAACAACTACTGGAAGGAAAAAATATTGGAAGAAAGCTTCTCATTCAGCGGAGGATTTTTTTTCCCCTAAGACTGTAATTTGACAAAGTATGATTTTCAATCCAGTTCTAAAATATCAAAACTGATTCAATTTCCAAAGTTCCTTGTAAAACTTCTTAAATAGTCTATTTACAGTTTGGTTATTACATTGTAAGAATACTGGATTAACACTGAAATGAACTATGTGATTTAATAGTTTTTTTTCATACCTACCCCTAGTACTTTATCATGACAGCCTGGGATAATATTTATGCTCACAAAGAAGAATTACTTACTTAATGGCCTGCCTTTAGTTTCCAAAATTGTCATTTATTGATGTAGATAAAATTATTTTCTGCTAATGTCACATTATCCCTATGAATATAACCATTCTTGTGTCCTTTGCATTATTTCTCTGGGCCTAATTCTGGCTTTCTCATCCCAACTGATCTCTCTTTTTTTTTTTTATTTTGTGGGGAAACCAACTTCGTATTAGACTAGTGAGAATAATAATTATTATTATACTTAAACTTCATTGTTGCAATGCTATATAGGTAAGAAATATCTGCATTTTTCCCAGTGTTGGGCTATACAAATGTGAATGGAAGGAGACAACAGACTATCAAGGTTAACACTTGTATTCCTTATACCTCTTATTCACAGGAGCTTAGAGTTTCTTGGGATTGTAACAGACCCGGATTTTTCAAAATCACTAAACAATGACTTATCATTGTTTTCATAAATGTCCACAGTAAGTTCATCACTGTCTTCAAAGGGAGCAGAGATAGACTGCTTGTTGAACACCGTTGGAAATTCTACCGTAATTAAACAATTCACGGAAAAGCAGTGGCTCTTATGATGGAACAGTTGTTTTTTTTTTTAAAAACAGAGGACAAAGGAGAAGATAACTACCCTCCAAGTAACAAAGAAGAAATGTAATTTTCACATTCATCTGTACCCATTGCCACACTGAAGGGAGAAGCCAATTATGCAAAGAGATCCTCCATCCTACTCTCCCTCAGGGGTTAGTAGCTTTCAAACAAAGCCTGGGTTTCAAAGCAGTCCTCCCAGAAGATATCGATGATAGAAGATATCTCATCTAGCCCTGGTTCACCCACATCCCTGTCTTCCCCAGGCACTATGTCAGAACAAGGGCTGTTGGCAGAGGTTAAGGTGGCAGATGCCTCTAGCATGCAGTGGGTGAGAGCAGTGAATGAAAAGAAGTACCATGAGAAAAGAAGAGCTATGTTAAACAAAAATTACATTGCCATCTTTGAAAGTGTATCAAAAACATCCTTTTGTAATAAAAGAATTCATACCATATTTGACCCAATGTATTCTGAAAAATCCATCTTTGTCTATGCAATTTCTCGTAATTCTTTGCATTCTTTTTTCTGTCTAAAGAATCACAATTATAAAATACCTGCTTTCTTTTTTTAAAATCTTATTTCACATACTGAATTCCAGTCCCTGGATAGGAAGTTCTTAAAGAGGCTTCATCAGACAGTGACCTATTGGCTACAGCATTAAAAGAATCAAAGGCAGTATTTTAAAATTCAATTAAAAGTTTTTCATTCCCTTGTGGCATTCTCTTTAATAGAAAAGGAAAAGGTTGTTTGGTTTTGTTTTTTTTTTTTTAAATTCAATCTTAGCATACTTTAGCATGTAGACCATGATTACTGAATTAAACATCTCAAACTTGGGCTCACAAGTTCTGAGGCTTTTTCATAATTTTATTTATAGTTAGTTTGTCCTCTGCTTTGGTCTACAAATTGGTGTGGATGCCCAGGCATATGTGCAGCATTTACTAGTTATAGGAAGAATGTCCAAAGGACAAAGGTATCTGCTTCATATATATAAGCCAAAGACTGAAGTTATAGCTATGATGCAAAATCTTAGCCCTGAAATTTTCTATTTGAGAGCAATTTTACTTGTACTTATGGTGTGGTGATTTTAAGTTAGCTTTTGAAAACTTTCTACGGATACCTGTTCTTTGGGAGGCTCATAGTAAAAATGTTTTTCAGATCTAGTAATAGAATTTTCAACACTGTCATTTACATAACAGGTAAATCAGTTTTAAAAATGTTCCTACACATGTATATACCAATATCAATCCAATATCAAAAATGTAAACATATTAAAGAAGGTAAGACAAATCATCTGATCCATAACACCAAAAATAAACCTTCTGAAGCTCTGACATGTCACTAAAAAAGGCATTTTAAAATCCCTTCCAAAACTGGGAAGGAAGAAGAATAATGAAGAAGGCAGGAAGCTGCAGTATTAATTCTTCTTATATATGTTTATATCTAGTTTCCATTTTCTCTGAGGGACAGGGAAAGAATGAAAACAAACTTTTCATAGGTTGCCATAAATAGAAATAGGTAGGAAATTGAATTGGTGCAAATCTGTACTCAATCTTCTGTGAAGCTTCTAGATTCTGAAACCAAAGTCTGGTAGGAGATTTTGTAAGGACTGAAAAGTCTAAAGGGAAATGTATGGTACAAGAAGATAGAGTCTGATGCGAGGTGATGTTGGGGTAAGCTGACACTTATAGCTGCTAAGGTAAGGCTGATGTGCTGTGAGAGCTGCAAAAGCCCAGCTGCACAAAACTCCTGCTACCAATAATTTGAAGAGACAGAAGCCATTACTCTCCTCTGTTATTTTCTTTCCTTCAATAAAACCTCTACTTCCGTTTACTTGCAGTCTCTTTGCTCTGCTATTCTGTGTCAGCTGGAGATCAAGACCTGTCCTAGTCCCTATGAAACTGCCTATTAGAGCAGCAGTGTATGTATGTTGATTTAGCTTGGAAGTGGTTAATCACTCTGAGAATTTTCTAAAAGACCTTTTGTTCCAAATCAGATTAGGTCATTAGCAGAGGAGATTATATTACATTATGGTATCATATTTACAAGTGAAGCTTTGAACTCAAAACTTGGAAATCAATTTCCTGCTATTCTGAAAATAGTGGCTTGGGACCAGAAGCAGGAAATTAATTTAACACAAATAAAACTAATAGATGTAAAACAAGGTAGGCAATGAATATCCACATTTTTAATTTAGACTACCAATTTAAATGGGAAATGTAGGGTTTTCATGTTTGGTGTGCTAGGCTCCCTAGCACTATTTGAAATTTCTAGACTATAACAAATGAAACAAAACAAACAAACAAACAAAATATTGTTTCTCAGGTGGAAAAAAAGAAGAGAGAGAGGGAGAGAAACTAAAAATAAACAATGTCTGAAAAAGGTCATTTCAGACATTAGGATTTCTGTAAAGAAATCCAAAATATGACCTACAGTATTAAAAGGAAAATACAGCAGAGAATCAAGCCCTCATGCATGTATTCAGCTCTTCATTATTCAGTGAGCTGAAATACTGACCACAAATGATAAAGGTATGGAGGTCACTGAAGAAACTTTCTGGTTCTCCATAATGAGTTAGTTCAGGGTCAGCTGAGCTTGTTAACTCTGGCTCAGCACTTTCCTCGCTAGACTCAGTGTGGCTGCTCTGAAACCTCAGTGGAGCTCCTTGCTCTGCACCTGAGTACTCCAGCAGCAAGGCTTATTAGGTTGAGCACAAAAGTAGCCTGGACCTGGACCTGGACCTGGACCTGGGGTTCCCATGGGGCTAAGCCAGTCTGATAACTCTCCTGCAACCAGACGATCAGTCGATATGTGTAGCTGGCATGGGTAGAGATAACAAGTCTACCTGAACTTGGTGTCCTTCCAAGCAAAATTACTGAAATGTCTCTGAAGCACAGAGATGTTCTGCCTGTTTTAAAAAACCTGCTGCCTTTAGCAGAATATCCTTGTTTGTATGTTGGGTTTTTTTTCTCACCTAATAGCACTGCCTGGCCCAATGATTCCTTGTAGCTCTAGAATGGCTAAAAAATGGTATAAAAATTGAGTGTCATTTCAGTATGTTTCCATGAATATAAAAGCTTATAGATACAGAGTGATACATTATAAAGAATTAAGCCCATTCAGGAAAATGTGTTTAAAAACTTTTCTCTTCAGAACAGAGATTAAGCATACACCTAAATTAAATTTGTTCTGATAAACTGCCCCAAGCAGGGGTACCTTCTTCATTAGGATTTAAATGTTGGACATGTTTCAACAGCTTTTAAAATTCAGCAAATGAAACTTGATGCTGTCATATTTTAATTCTTCACCTATCATTCAAGAAGGATCATAACATCCTTAACAAAATAATGACATCTCATATAAAATATATGTAAGATCTAGTGACTTAATTGCAAATAATTGATTACTGATAGCTTTTTTCACAGCACAGGAATTCAATGTAAGAGATTAATTGCATCTAGGTGGTATATGACATTATAAAAAATTTCTCTAAACACATTTGGACAGATAGGAATTTCAGATTGTTTGCAAAATGGTAAATATGAGTGAAAATATTTTTATATTACATTTCAGTGAGATGCACTAATAGAAAGTAATTTCATGCAAGAATCTGTTTACCCTGGGCATCAGCATATGCCATTATGTTTTAACTGATGAGAGGGAAAAAGCAAAAACCAACTTTTCTACAAGACTTGAATCTATGGATGTAAACAGGCTCCTCCACTGAAATGACTGAAACACATTGTGATGACACTTGGCTATCAATCTTGAAATCTTGAAACTTGATCTCTTTAGTGCAGATGACATATTTGGGGTTGTTTTCTGAAGAGCTTTCCATACTGTTCTAGCTAGAGAAGGAAAGATTTTGGATACATCCTGAAGCATGACTTCCAGGAAAAGCTAGAAATAGTTCTCTCCTTCACAAAATTATTTTGAAATAAATTTACACCTTAGAACAAAAGATTTAAAAAGACATCAGTTAACTCAGGACATCAGTTTCTTCTTAATGCATTGAGACATCAGGAAAAGGCAGCCCAAAGCAGGATGCTTCATACTGCACCATTCATGTAAAACTTCCAGTTCCATTTCCCTAGCATTCTGAGTTGTTTGCTTGGGGTTTTTTATTAGTGCTATCATACCTAAAAAGTAAAATATCATGTATCCTCAGACAATACAGCAGTGTAGTTTTCCACCTGAACAGAATAAAACAAATTCAAAATCATGCTTCTACATCCTTTTCTATATATCAAGATATAAGGGGATTATAAAACAATCAGTGACAGAATCCAGCAGATGAAATATGTCAAAGAACAATCTCACCTTTAAAAGGAGATGTAAGACTCCTCTAAATAGCTGAGAGATCTGACAGCATTTAGGATAATGAGCACTCTAGGTATTTGTTGGCTTAGCATTTGTCCCTGCCCAAGAAGTCACCTAAAGGAACAAAAATCCTTGTGTACAGATATCAGAAGAAATCTCTTGTTCTGAAAAGCCATTGGCAGCAAGCCTGTATCTTACCAGTAATACAAAACTGTGCTTCAGAGCTAAAACTATACACAGTATGTGGAGCCCTGGAAGCAAAACAATGAAACATTCAATGCTTGGCTGAATATAATTTCAACATATTTATCTAAGAAATTGTTAGAAATTCCCTTGAATTACCAAAATTTCTAAAGCTTTATAATGCAGCTGAACCACAACAATTCCATTCCTCCAAGAATTCCGTATCTCCAGCAAAAATGAAATATTTCAAAAATATTCTTGAAAGAAACTGTTGAAGAGAACTGAGTAAGCAGGTGATTAGGGAGTTCACTTGACATAAGGGAGAAATTCTCAGAACCTATTTTGCTCAGTTGAGAGTATTATTTTTCAGACCAGATCAGTGAAGCAGGAAGAAAAGAAAAAGGACATCTCATGTGAGTGTCCAAAGCAAAGCATAAATTTGGGTTAAAGTGATATTTTCAACTTCCTTTCACATCTTAAATTAGAGAAACTTTCCCTAAGGATCAATAAGTAAATGATCGAAGTCCAGCAAGTCCAAAAATAAAATGAAGCTCAGTTAAATAACAATTTTATATAGGAAAAGCCCTTAATTTTTCTGCAAACAGCACTGTTACAAATTATCCTTTAGAGTTCTGTGATTTGCAGGAAGACAAAGCTGTTTTGATTCTCAGCCATCAGTAACTAGGCAGATGAGGAATATGTCAGGGAGTTTCATACAGTCACTCTTCCTTGTTAGCAAAACTATGTTGGTTATGGTCTCTTAAAAGGAGAAGCCTGGAAAAAACATTAAAACTATAAATTCTTAGCCAAAAGGAAATGTAACATGCTCAAAAAGAAAAAAAAAAAAAAAAGTAAAATGTTCAACTAATATGATTGGAAAAGGAAGTATAGGCTGCTGCCACATCTGCTGAGGTAAGTGCAGAATGTGAGAAATCTAGGTTGTTTCACAGAGGAGACCTTTTCCTTGCTTACTCTGAAACATGAAGTAATAATCTGAATTTCTATTTTAAATCTAGTCCATGAAATAAAGAGGAAACACACGAAATACAGGGCAAATGTAATGAATAACTTGAAATATAGAGGATAAGAATAAGTTGAATTTTCTCTTAGGCAGTATTTGTAGGACCTTGATATGCCTGAAACTTGGATCAGTCTCTGCACTTAGGTAAGTCATAGATTTTTCTTTCTTACAGGTCTACCAAGAGAGAAAGGCTAACTACAATAAATTATTCCTTTATCTTAGGCTTTGGTATTTCAAATGAGCCATAACCAAATCCATGGAATAAGTTTACTAGTAGAAGAGGCACTTTTATAAGGTCCTTTTTTTTTTTTTTTTTTTTTTTCTCTTTGAGACAAGGTATGCCAACACAGACCACAGTAAGCTGTCAGAGACAAGCAAGACAAACTAGTCACATGGAGCCTTCAAGAGCTGCTTCTGATATCTTCAGCTACTGTGGGTACTGCTGCATCACACTGCTGTCTGCAATGGCTCACTTTCCTTACATTAAAAAAGCAGCAAGGTAACTAAATAGCATTTAGCAGTAGCATTTCAAAATGTACATGGTAACAGGAAAAAACAATAGGTGTAAGTTAGCTCAGACAGTGGAGATAGGAGAAAGCTGACATCTGGACTAGTTTCTGCTTTCTGATGAAGGCAATTTTAGTTGCCTGTTAGGACCAAATTCAAGAGAAAATTAAGAGAATGAATTCAAACCATACATAAATGTTGCACAGAGGAATAGTTGGGTGAATGTTGCTTTTTTTTTTTCTTTCAATTAATTTCCTTTTTCAATAGCAATGTGATGTCTGGGTCTGAAATTATTAGTTGAAATAGGATCTGAAAGCAGAGTCTGCATCTAGTAATAACTGTCGTCTAGCTCTTTTGGCAAATGCAACAAATATGCAGCATGAATGAAATCTAGGCTATTCTCTTCATAACTGTAAATTAAACAGTTCTGACAAAGTGCAGATACCAAAACCACTGACAAAGCAAAATCTGGGCAGATATCACGTGCTAACCAGCTCTGCCAAAATGAATATGAACAAAGATGTTTGTCCTGATTTATGTAGAAGCCTACAACTAAACAACTACAGAAAGAGTAGGAATTTAAAGTGTTAAGTTAAAGTCCAAACTTCTTTCTAAAATGTTAGAATGGGTATTCTGCACATTCTAAGATCTTGGGCTTTTGTTAGCAATTTTTCTGATTTATTGATTGTTGTCCAAAGAAATATTCAGCTGAAGAAAAAGGAAGCTGTCATCCTGAATACAAAAATCAAAGGACAAAGGTTGATACAGTATATCTATGACAGGGTAACAAACCAAATTGCCTACTTCACATACAAAGTAATGAAAAATAGACAAAGCCAAGGCTTAAGAAAAACATATTATTTTAAATAGCATTCCTGCTCCTTGAGGAGGAAGAAAGAAAAATCCCTAAACCCATGCTCACTTTTAAAGTGAAAGAGAACAACTTTTCTTCTTTCCTTTCCCACTAAAATCATTGATACCATACTTCCTACATAATTGGTTACCTCATTATAACACTGTTATAGTACAATAATGCTATTCTATGGAAGAGTAGTGTTGTATTCTGATTTAGACAATTCATGAGTGTTAAAGGAAGAAGGGCATTAGAGAAGGGTAAACAAGGAATAGTCTTAGGATGGAATTTACCTGTGGCATCAGTACTGTTTACAAACAGCATGAGGGAAGCTGCAAATACAAATGATATCAAAGACATTAAGAAATAGGCTCAGGTGTGGGAAGGCAGAGTGATGAGCAGTAGAGAGATGGACAGAGGAAATTATTTGACGTTCATAGCAGGTCATGTTCCTACTGCAAGGCACAAGGACTTAACTACCTGTTCCTGTATGATAATTACTGGCATCTTATCTATCTGCTTCCACATGGGCCCTTCATTTACAGAGCACTTCAGTCCATGGAGATGGATTACTGCTCAGTTAGGAGCTTGCAGCAACTTTCCCAGCAGGAGATGTATTTGACCTATCCAACATTTCACATGGAGCCAAAAGATTAAGACTTTCCACAGATGAAGTGAATCTTACCTGTAGTTGCAGTTTGCTTCAGTATTTCCATTCATTCTGCGCTTTAATCTTTAGCCAAACTCTGTTCTCTGATGTACAGAGAGTAAACTATTTTCAGTTCACCTCTGGAGTTATATATGGTGCTAAATTCCCTCCTGGGCTTGAATGGAGTCCAGTATATCCCTATATTTTGTGGAATGCCTTCCTATCAGTGTGTTTCTCAGACACTGGTTTTCTCCAAAGGCACCATGATTACTTATTTGATTCATTATTTATACTGCAGGCATGTAAAGGAAGACAGAAACACTACTTCTTAGCACTTGCATTCTCAGATGAATAAAATACAGTAAAAGTAATGGGATGAGAGGACATATACATTTGGGGTTAGAATATATATTATATAATATTACAAAGAATTTGATTGTGAAAGGGTATTAATCAGAATTAAAGAAGCAAATATGAGCAATTGGAAAGGATTAGTGGAACAAAAGTGAGTCATGAGAAAAAGGAAAATATTGCTAGATCAATTATGTCATGATATATAGATTTTACTCCAGGTGAGGAAATGTGTATATCAATCTCCTGGCTGCTCAAAAAAGATAGCATGACGTTCTTGATTCAAGAAAAAAAAAAAAAAAAAGCTGTTAAGACCGTGAAGAGAGAAAGTTGGCAACAGCCAAATACAGGACTGGAGGCTCAAGGAATGCCTGGTCTTAGCTTGTTCATGGTACTTAACAATAGCTCATAAGTGGTGGACTGTAAATAATTTGGCTTGAAGTCTGAATAAGAAATAAAAAAAAACCAAAAAATCTGTGTAACCTTATGTCGTGGAGGCTCACAAAATTGACTTAGGTAGGTTACAAGCTCAAAGGAAATTTATTCTATTCAAAAATCATTTAATACTCTGACAGCATTAGTAAACTACAGGTTCCAGATGCCAGGAGGAATCAAATACTACACAGTTGACTTAAGTTTAAGGCTGAAAAAGGAACTGACCCAAAACACGTTTCACTCGCCAATCAAGATGAGAGCTCTCAACGTTGAGGAGTTACCTGAGGCAGCATGCCGACCCAAGTAGAGAGTCCCCAACTGCAGACCTGCTGCTCCAAGGAGGACCGACTCAACTTTTTCCCTCCAGCAGGAACCCATTTATACCCTAGTTGAATCTGATCTGTGGTCTAAAATATGGCTTTCAACAGAAAAGTGAGTCTAACAATAGCCAGTTGAGCAACCCTGTTGTGAAAAAAATCAGCAGATGCGGTTACCTAGGTGTTATGGGTTTGTGTGGTGTGGGTTTTTTTGGTAGTGGGGGAGGGGCTGCAGGGACAGCTCCTGTGAGAAGCTGCTAGAAGCTTCCCCAGCTCCAAGTCGGACCCGCCTCTGGCCCAGGCCGAGACCATCAGTGATGGTGGTAGCGCCTCTCGGAGAACAGATTTCAAAAGGGAATCTGCACTGAGTAGGGGATTGGAATGTGAGAGGAACCCCTCTGCAGATCCCAAGGTCAGTGAGGAAGGAGGGGAGGAGGAGCGCCTGAAGAGGTGGATGCCCCTGCAGCCCGTGGTGAGATGGGAGGCTGTCCCCCCCCAGCCCTTGGAGGGGAGCGGGGAAGTGGAGGCTCAGAGGATGGTCATGACTCCATGGGAAAGCCGGCACTGGAGCAGTCTGTGACTGAAGGTCAGCCTGTGGTAAGGACCCACGCCAGGGAAGTTAGTGAGGAACTGCACCCCACGGAAAGGACTCACGTTGGAGAAGTTGGTGAAGGACTGTCTGCTGTGGGAGGGCCCCCACGGTGGGGCAGG
>JANZLQ010000056.1:13465564-13475867 GCA_026212715.1 Elanus axillaris
TGAGGAGGAAGGAGCGGCAGAGACAAGGTGTGGGGAGCTGACCCCAACCCCCATCCCCTGTTCCCCTGCGCCGCCGGCCAGGAGAGGAGGTGGAGAGAACAGGGAGTGGGGTTGGGCCGGGAAGGAGGGACAGGTGGGGGAAAGTTGTGCTAAGGTTTGGTTTTACTTCCTAATATCCTTGTTTTGTTTTGATTGGTAGTAAATTAAATTGACTTTGTTTCTTTCCCAAGTTGAGCCTGTCTTATGCCCGTGCCCATAAGTGGTGAGTAATCCCTCCCCGTCCCTGTCTTGACCTACGAGCCTGCCTTTATATTTTCTCCTCATCCCACCATGGCTGGAGGAGGGATGTGGGGAGTGAGCAAGTGGGTGCATGGTGCTTTGTTACCAGCTGGGCTGAAACCACAACACCAGGTCAGACCAAAGTCAGCGGATATTTGCCAAAACTAGCAGATATTTTTATATGTCACCAGGGACCAGAGTCATAAATTTCACCAGTTAGCAGACGTTGTGGCTCAACGTTTTTTCATCAGGGTGGGTGCAACTGCCACACCTTATGCTTCCTGGAAGTAGATGACAGGCAAGGGTGCTCTGTTATTGGCATGACGAAACATGCTGTAACATTTAGATCATTAATTTCAAGAAAAAGAAGCAAAAGCAGCTGGGATATGGCAAGGGTAGACTGAGAAAGAACAGTTGTGGCTACATACAAAATGAAAAATCTGTGAACCTTTTCTGCCCACACCTGCCACTGGCTGTTGTCAGAATTTCTGTATTAATGCCTGGAGATTTCTACTTTGTGTTGTTAGAAGAGTAGAAGGCATTGCTGTCTTAAGCAGTCTGCATGACTCCAGCTGCAGAGACAGTAGGGTGTTAGGAAGCCTCGGCATAGTCATACTGCCCTTAGCTAAATCTGTGTATTACTCTTAATAGAATAATACCTTTTTTAATGTGTAGATTGTTTCATAGTGGTAAGTAAAGTGTCTTCTGAGAGCTGAAAAACTTTGTGAAATTTTTATGGTAAAGTATGTACTACATTGCTGTGCAGTTGAAAAGCTGTGTACAGAAGATGCATAAGATGGCTCTTCAGCATTCTTGTAGGAGGATGCAGTTGAGCTGAAGGAAAATATATTACCTGTTATAGGCATAACAATTTTATCTGCCTTTGCACTTCTGTGTTCTGGTGAGAACTAGAACGGTTACGAGAACAACTCTGAACAGAGCTGTGGAACAGTTAATAAGACAATTGCTTAAATAATCTGAAGTATGACTGTCCCCTTCAAAATCCAGAAAGGCTGGAAATGTCACAGAAAGCAAGCCACATCTCATGAGACAGCCAGTCAGGTGCTGCATCCTAATCAAAGCTCAAAGAACAATACTGATGAGGTTTGTCTGTCACTAATGTTAACTATTCTTAATTACTGTGTTATTAGAATTTATTTTAAGTATCCTTTGATTTCTAATACCATTAGAATGGCAAGTATCTAATAAGTTTCCATCTCTATCTGTCAGAGATTTCAAAGGGTTATTACATAACAGATTGTTGATTCATCCAACAATGAAGTAAAAATGCAATGCATAAATCTAGACTTCAAATAAATCTGATGACCTAATTCTTTATAAAAAGCTAAATTATGAAGCAAAAGTAGGTGTTTAACTATAACACTTTCACCACTACTAGGGTTAGAGATTCAAATACAAACATGAACTACAAATACGTCTTTCAATACTTTTATTACCTGAGCTTATTTCACCTTCTGTAATACAATGCTATTAATGCCTTTCCCACAGCTGTACATATTATAGATAGCAGTATGAAATATTCATATGAAGCACACTTTGAAGTGTCTACATTACTTGGCAACTTCTTGTCACTGGAAGAGAAATGTAAGTTGAAGGTCATGTAACCTTTCTGTTGTTCTATTCACTTTGCTACATTTCTCTTTATATTAGGAATTCTTAGCATATAAGGGCTCTTCACATAATGCAATACTACTAGCAACATATGTGTGATCTTGGAAATTCATATCTTAGTATGGCTATTCGTGGTATTGAAGCTTTACCATTTTCTACAAGATTTCAGATCTTTATTCCTAGTGTATGTTCAATCCCAAACATACATTGCCTGAACCCACACACCATAAGTTTTCTATACTCAGAAATACTTCTGAATTCATTAGTGTTCCTAATTTATCTTGGCATACACAAGTAACAGCCTTCCAAAGGTGCAATGCATGGGATGAATCATTTATCTGCAAAGTAAATGAGCTGAAAATATAGGTCATCAAGCAATATTCATTATTTTGTACTGAGTTTTTAATATCCAATATATTGTGTGGTTAGATTTGTTACAGTTTTACTATTATTTCATATGCATGTATGCAAATAATGTATTTATAATTGTAATAAACTTTTTATGAAAACAACAAGGTTGTATAAAGTTTTCTGATGTTATTTATGTATATCTGTGTTGCATGATACATATATTAGATGTAAACTTTATCATAATGAATAATAACTTAGAACAGAGGTTTTATACATAATATACATGAAACCTTAACTCTCCTGTACATAATATACTTGGAACCTTAACTGGCCTCTGTTTCACAGGATAAACGGATCCTACTTGCTGGAAATCAAAAAAAAGTGAACTCTGCTGTCTGAAACTGTTCATACTCAACATACTGTGTTGTATTCCCTCAGATACCTGAACAGATCCTAGAGAAAGTACCTCGTCATTGCATCTGGCTTCTGAGCTCTCCATAGTTAAGCCAAGAAATTATATCCTGCTCTTCCTTCAGCACTTGTGCCCTCTTGTTTACACATCTGTAATACACAAATATAATTTAAAATTACATAGACATGTTCAAGCTAGCATAGACAGGCTACTTCAGCCAAGTAGCTATGAAGCAGCACATACTGAACTCTGTGGAGCTGTAACCGCATTGTGTATCATTACAGGCTGCACACTGCCTTATAGACATACACTGTGTTAAACATACACAGTCACTTAGCATTGCCTTTAATCTTCACTGGGAAATAACAATTGCAAGTAACTAGAGCAGTTTACATGCCTAAATCTGAGATAACTTTGATCCCCTGTATGGAGGTATATTAGGAGAGGTAGAAGTCAGGTTTTTTTAAGACAAAAAAAACCTTTGAAGCATTCTGATCTCAGAGATTAATATTTCATTTCCATCCTATGCAGAATTTGACCAAATATTTGGAGGTGTTCCCAATGTGGGCCAGTAATATTCCATTTTTTTCCCACATAGGTTGTTAGCTGTAAAGCTGTTTCTGAAATAGCATGTAAATTTTTTTTTACAACTAATATTAAATAACTAAAGAGAAAGAGGTGGGGAGACACCTTCCTTTTTCTGAGAGGCAGCATTGTTTCCATCAGGTGAAATTTAGAAAAGATTGAATCTCAGTATCTAATCTTCAACCACCTCCCTAATATGATTTTAATGTCTTATGTTCACCAGTGTTTGCTCTAAGACCTTGGAGATGAATAAGGGGAAGGAAGCCTAAGGACACCCTTCAGCATCAGTCGACTCACAGACACCACTCACCATCTGAACAAAAAACTGCTTCTTGTCACTCAGCTGAATTTTCTAAGGTCAATAAAATATCTTTTTAAAGCGACACAGAATATCTTAGTGAAGGAGCAGTATAGTTGCATTCTATTTCATCTTTGGTGTTGTTTAGCTATGAACTGGCAAATTTGTATTGAAGAACACATGGAAGATTCAAAATTCAAGAAAAATTGCTTCCACTGAACTAAATGGTGCAAAGAGACTGTACTGTTGGTTTCAAATGAATGCTTCTGGGATTACATCTCATAGAGTGTCTTGCTTTCTTTGGAGGAAAACTACAAAGCAGTAGTGGTTTTCTTCATTTTAACTAAGGAATTTGAGAAAAGATCAGGCTTTGTAGACTTAACTGGATATTTTATCATTCACTTTGATGGAACCTGCTTTTGTCTATAAGCCTGCTGTTTTTTTCAAGTAAAATGTTTTCTTCTAGTGTTATGTCTGAAAAAAGATATAAATGTTTGGAAATTGAAATTTCAGTTTTAATGCTTCTTTTAGGAAAAAAAAAACAACCCAAAAGTCCTTTGTTGAAGGGCTGCTACCAAATGGCGAAAAGGCATGTCATTCTCATTGCTTCATTCAGTTCATGCAGCTTTGTAAAAAAAAATTTATTAGATGTACTCTTCTCCTAATTTGAGCCTAGTACTCCTTCTAAGCATTAAGGCATCAAATTTAACTCTACACTGATGATGAATTGCCAATTTGTTTAAAGATGTAATTTCTTCTTCCTTTCTCATGTTTGGTGTGCAAAATTTTGTATATTCCTCATATGCTGTTAACATCACACTTCTCAGAGATTTTGCAGTTTCCCACCAAATTCTTTTAACTTGTATTTTATCTTTTGTTACTTGTTTTGATGAAGAGCATGTTAACTTTAAGTTCAAACCTTAATTGGATTTTGATGCACTGTATCAGTCTGATTTCAATAAATATCTTTCCTCTTCGAGTAACAGTATATAAAAAACCCATAATGTATAGAATGTCTCTGAGCTAGTCAATGATTGGCTGTGTAATGTATCTTAACACTTGAAATATTGAAAAATAAATGTGAATTTCCATTAATCCACGTGCAAAATTACTTAGAACAGGAGAAAAGGTACATTTTAAGATACAGTATAATTTTTTTCTGTCATGCAGCTCCTACTGTTATAAAGTTCAGATGCATTTTTAATGCCTGAAATTAAGTGACGGTTCACTGCAAGCTTCCATTTGAAGCCTTACCAGAAAGAGAGAATGCACGGGTTTTTGTTCTTTTCATCTCAGATACAAAACTAAATCAGGTTTTGTTTTAACCAACTAACTAAGAGAAAGCACGACCTGGTTGTCATGGTTACCTGTCTGTGTTAGACCTATCACTAACTGAACCATTAAGAGTAATTCTGCTAATATACAAATGGACTTAACTACTTATGTTACTTTAGCAACAATAAAACACATAAAGGCTAATGGAGTCTTACATTACACCTAATTATTGCCCTTTTCATACTGACAGATTTTTGTTTACAATAATAATGGAGCAGTACATAAATCTCTATGATCCCCTTCACTATTCTTAGATTGTTCTCCCAGAAAATTTGAAGGGCTTTGGAGTAAGTGGACTGAACACAATAAGGGTATGAACTTCAGTTAAACAGTATGCACAACATGTAGTGTGCAGCAGTTTTCTTCTCCAGCAAACAGCTGCTCCTCCTTCTACATCAAGAAGCAGAATGCCTTAAAATAAATGAATGTAAAAGAAAAAATAATATAGAACATCACCAATTAATTTAATTGACCTTCTGGTATTCACATTAAAATATTCACTTTTATAACATATATCTTCAAAAGGGCAAAATTTGACTTGCAGTAATTAAGACAACTTAAAATTGCTTCTCCACATCTGTATCTTTTATTCCATTACTAACAGAAAATCTGGCAGTAACAGAAACATAAAAACAAATTATTCTTAAGTAGCTTACGTAATACTGAAACATTAACTGCGTTTCTTTCAAAAGCCTCTTATAGTTTTGAATCCTTTTGTGGAGTACAGTCTGAAAAGTGTTCACAGCATTCAATTTTTTTAATAGAATTTGCTAGGTAGAATTAGCATAGCACAAAATACAGGTATGTGGGGATGAAAAATAAGGTATCATGTCATTCAAGGTCCATTCCTTCCCCTATATGAAGGAGAAATCCATTCACTGCATGACCTACTGAAAAAGGCAACATCCTCAAATAAAATTTACGAGCCACTAGTGATCAGGGTAAGAGCTATGTGTGTGTAAATGTTGAGATTACTTAATCAGACTGGAAAGGAAGAATACATTCCATAAGATGAAGAAGGAAGGAAAAGGTTAACTAGGACTTTTTCTGGTTCCCGCTCCTAATTGAGAAACAACTTAACAGCAAAATGGGTAGGATAGCAGGAGGCAGAGTTCCCTCTGCCTGGCTTTCAAGCTAAAGCACCCTTTTCCTTTCCTTTGCCCTGTACTGCAGGTACTACTGAAACTGTGGGCTTCAGCTGGGGGTCACATCATTGCTCATACCAAGCCTATGCACCATTTGTCCAAAGGCATACATTTGCTCAGGACCAGGTATGGGCTTATTTATCAAATTGGCCATGACGCAATATGAAGTTTTCATTAACTTTAAGCTACCATGCTAGCTTTTTCCCAGCTGGAGTGGCACTGTTTTATCCAGAGTGAAACCTGACCAGTGAAAATTTAGTTATCCCATTGAGAGAAACAAATTTTAAATGGTAAAATGTGCCTAGCACTCTGGATTGTGTGACCAGGTGATTTGTTAATTTTTCTCTCCCATAGCCTGGGTGATTCACTGTGTTGTTGAATAGTGACCTACAAACTGGTGGTTTCCAGCCCAGATCCCAGCTCTGACTCAATAAATACTTCTTTTCAGAAAGTTAATCATGGATCATAACTTCATCTCTGAAAGCCTTAATGAAATCTAGCCTTAAGCTATAGTTAACTCCAATCTGGTGGTCAGATCACCTCTCTGCAAAAGGAGTGTTTTCTGTCTGGTAGTTGCAGGCATAGTGTACTACTTCTCTGCTGGACAATACTGATGGTTGTTTTGCTTTTGCTACTGGTAGGACAGTAGAAGACACTTTATTGTCAACCTAGCAACTTTCAGAGGATAGTGGCTAAATATAGACCTGTGAAGTTCTTGGGGACCATTTTCTGCTCTGGAATGATTGTCTGTAAAGCCAAGGCACATAACTGAGGTAAGTAGGAAGTATATACATCTGAAAAATCAATCAGAAGGATACTTTTTAACAATATATGGGAAAATTTGTATTTGAAATTCCAGAAGATGTTTGCAATACTTACATGGGGCTTACTACAAACAGTTCTATGAAAATGGTTTGTTCCCTCTTAGAAACACAACATGGGTTCTTCATAACCAGTCATAGCTACAAGAGCTTACATTTTCAGTGCACTCTGAGCATTGAACAGATGTATCCTCTGCTTAACAGGTCTGTATCACTGTTTGAACAGGGCTCATTAAGTCTGGATCATCAGACAGTACTGTAGGTCTGTACAGCATCCTCTGTGCACCTATGATTCACATCTGTGAGCATGGTGGGGAGAAAATTATTTAAACTTGTTAATTCACAAGGGTTAGAAATTTGGGTTCATAATAAAACAGGAGCCCTGTTTTACAAAGTGACAGTGTGACACCTCCTCCCAAGGACATTAGTACTAAAGAATACTCATTAGCTCAGAACAAACAGCAGATGGCCCTTGGAGTGTGGGATGCTTATTTGGAAACAAATTGTGAGCAGGGATACAGAAAATCAGCAGTTTTTATCCACATAGAAAGGTACAGGGCCAAAGAAACAGCTGGCATAAACTGGCATATGTTCACTGAAGTCAATTCAGGAAGACACTCCCATTTCTATTAGTGGAGTCCTGGACACCAGAGCTTTCCAGGATTAGGAAAGGTTGTGATTAGAAGGGGACTCAGGAGGAAGGAAGTGTGGCCATAAATTGAACAAAAAAACCCTAAACAAGGAAGTTGCAAGCTATGCTCTGGAATACATTCAAATCAAAATAATTTTGGATTGATCAAAAAAAAATTTTGTTTTCATTGGAAAACAATAAACCCCTTAAATATGATTTTGTTCCATTAAAATGTGGAGATTTTTAAGTGAATGATACATGAAAAGGTATTTCTGGCAACTCATTTTGGAATAAAAATTCCAAATTTTTTAATTCAAAATGTCACAGTTAGGAAACAAGACTTTATATACAAGGATAATTTCAGGGAAATTAATCTCCTTTGGGAATATTTTGATTCAACGGATGAAAAACATCCAACAAACTTTAAAAATAACTTTAAAATTTCCTTCACTTTCCCATTTATAAGGAACATATAGTATTTTTCTTCTGACTCATAAATTCTGATAAGGCATCGACTCCTATATGAAAACAAAATATAAAATAAGAGTGGTCAAATGACATATTTTAGATAATTTAGATAGAGTCAAAAGAACTCATATAAAAACTCTGCCAAGAACTTGAAACAAACCAAAGTGTTGATGAGATCAGCTTTAATCATTGTTAATTTTTTGAGAGGGAATCGGTGCCTTTTGATTAGTTGAAGATATTAAATGGCCCATGATATTTCACATTCCAGCTCCCACTTCTATAAGGCTTCAGTATACCTTTCCAACATTACAGTCATAACAGACTCTTTGCAAAGTAAGCAATGTAACCCTATGAAGATGAGATGATGGTACAATCCTCAGAGAGGACAATTTCTGAGCTTTCAATAAGAACTAATGGTCTGATACTTTAGTCCTTCAGCAATGCAGAAATACATAAGAAATCACTAAGAGCATACTGCTTTTATCTAATGAACTGATTGATATATCTGGGGCAGGATCTCACAGTAGCTTAATATGTTCTACAACCTGTTAGAGGCTTTAAATCTGGTACCTATTTGGTTCCTCGCTAGTTTTCCAACTGTTGGATCATATTTACAGCTTGATAAACTAAGCAGCTTTTTCCTTCTGAGTTTTTAGTATATTAACTTAAGTTTTACAGCCTGATAATACCCTTTTCTGCTAGGGTTTTGGTTTCTTATTAAAATTATTTTCTTAAAAAAAATTTCTAAGGTATGGTATCTTTTTACAATCCATATAATTAATAGATTAGGAGCTGAAAATTATTCATTGAAATGTTCTATGTTTTCTGTAGTACAGTATTTACATAAAATTTATTAAAACAAATAAAAATGCTTTTTGACCATTAAAATAATATTGCAATGCCTCCAGAAGGACCAAATGTGGAAACAGAAAAGTCATACAGCATATATCTATGATATTTGCCATTCGTTTTTACTATGTTTAACTCCTCAAAGATGTGTTTGAGTAAGTAGAATACAGATTTGCATTCAAATTGCTTATAGTGTATTTGTTGTGGTATTTAAACTATATTAACAATTTTAACAACATATTCTGTACATTTAATCAGGGATGTTTATTACTGAAAGTTCATAAGCTGCTACAGTTATCAAAAATATCTGAATAACTTTATGAGAAACCCTCCTGCATTATTTACTAGCAATTTCAACAAAATGAGGAACTTTACATAATCTTGTTGGAGTTTAGTGGTGCTAGAAGTGAGAAACCTAAATTTGATTAGACTAGTTTGGGATCTGAAGACCAGAAGAAGGAGACATTTCTTTTACTGAAAATATCAGTCCATTTGACTAGGTGTTGTAAAGCATATTGGAAGTGGAACAAGCTAAATACATTGTGAGTCACTTGTAAGATCTCAAAAAAAAATATTCCAGACTAGCCACTACAAATCCTTCAATTTCTTCCATTTTTTCAACTATTTAGAATAATACAAATCTATTTACTTTTGCCTCTTTTTATAAACAAAGAGAATCATAATTTTCATGACCAAGTCATGCTTAGAAAGAAATATTGTACGTAATTTGTCAGTATTACTGTTATGGGTTTGTGTGGTGGGTTTTTCTATAGGGAGGGCAGGGCTGCAGGAGTGGCTCCTGTGAGAAGCTGCTAGAATCTTCCCTGGCTCCAATTCGGACCCACCTCTGGCCCAGGCCGAGCCCATCAGTGATGGTGGTAGCACCTCTGGGAGAACAGATTTAAGAAGGGGAACCTGCATTTAGGAGGGGATTGGAATGTGAGAGGAACCCCTCTGCAGACACCGAGGTCAGTGAGGAAGGAAGGGAGGAGGAGCGCCGGAGGAGGTTGATGCCCCTGCGACCCATGGAGAGATGGCAGGCTGTTCCCCCCCCAGCCCTTGGAGGGGAGTGGGGGAGCAGAATCCCACCTGCAGCACAAGAACAACCCCACGCTGGAGCAGAGGGATGCCCCCAAAGATGGCCGTGAATCCATGGGAAAGCCTGTGCTGGAGCAGTCTGTGACTGAAGATTAGCTGTGGAAAGGACCCACGCTGCCGAAGTTTGTGAAGCACTGTCTCCCATGGGAAGGATCCCATGTTGGATCAGGGGAAGACTGAGGAGTCCTCCCCCTTGAGGAGGAAGGAGCAGCAGAGACAAAGTGTGGGGAGCTGACCCCAACCCCCATTCCCTGTCTCCCTGTGCTGCTGGGTGGGAGGGGGTAGGTAGAGAAGCCAGGAGTGAAGTTGTGCCCAGGAAGAAGGGAGGGTTGGAGTGAAGGTGTTTTGAGATTTGGTTTTACTTCTCATTTTCCTTGTTTAGATATGATTGTTAGTAAA
>JANZLQ010000056.1:13475967-13492417 GCA_026212715.1 Elanus axillaris
TGGGTGTGTTACAGGGGTGGCTTCTGTGAGAAGCTGCTGGAAGCTTCCCCTGTGTCCGACAGAGCCAATACCAGCTAGCTCTAAGACAGACCCACCACTGGCCAAGGATGAGCCACTCAGCAATAGTGGTAACACCTCTGTGATAACATTTTTAAGAAGGAAAAAAAGTTGTGGGACAGGGAGAAACAGCAGCCAGAGAGAAAGTGGGAACATGTAAAAGAACCAACCCTGCAGACCCCAAGGTCAGTGCAGAAGGAGGGGGAGGAGATGCTCCAGGTGCCAGACCAGAGATTCCCCGGCAGCCCATGGCGAAGACCATGGTGAGGCAGGTTGTCCCCCTGCAGCCTGGGGAGGACCCCACGCCAGAGCAGGTGGGTGCCTGAAGGAGGCTGTGACCCTGTGGGAAGCCTGTGCTGGAGCAGGCTCCTGGCAGAACCTGTGAATCTGTGGAGAGAGGAGCCCATGGAGCAGGTTTTCTGGCAGGACTCGTGACCCCATGGGGGACCCATGCTGGAACAGTGTGCTCCTGAAGGACTGCCTGCTGTGGAAGGGACACACACTGGAGCAGTTCGTGAAGAGCTGCAGCCCATGGGAAGGACCCACATTGGAGAAGTTTGTCGAGGACTGTCTCCTGCAGGAGGGACCCCATGCTGGAGCAGGGGAAAAGTGTGATAAGTCCTGCCCCTGAGGAGGATGAAGCGGCAGAGAACCTGTGATGAGCTGACCATAAACCCCATTCCCTGTCCCCCAGTGCTGCTGGGGGGTAGGTAGAGAAGCCAGGAGTGAAGTTGTGCCCAGGAAGAAGGGAGGGGTGGAGGGAAGGTGTTTTGAGATTTGGTTTTACTTCTCATTTTCCTTGTTTAGATATGATTGGTAGTAAATTAAATTAATTTTGTTTCTTCCCCATGTTGAGCCTGTGGTGAGTGATTCCTCCCTATCCTTGTCTTGACCCATGAGCTTTTCTTTTTATTTTCTCCTCATCCCACCCTGTCTGGGGGAGGGACAGGGGGAGTGAGCAAGCAGCTGCATAGTGCTTTGTTACCGGCTGGGCTGAAACCACAACAATTACCTAGGTCAGATCTAATAATCTATTCCTCAAATCAAAGCAAAATTTTGAGCTGAAACAAAAATATCCCAATGTTTTGTCCACATCTGTAAAAATGTGGACAACTTATTAGCTATTCTGCACATTTAATATGAACACTATGAAATATCTCCCAAGTGCCAGATGCCCTTCCCTTGTAGTAAATTTCATTCTGGTTTAACTCTGAAAAAAAAGCTAAGATCAAAGACTAGATTAATTTCATCGGTTTTTAGCTGCAACACAGAGAGAAAAAGGCCAGTTCATCTAAGAAAAATGGACTAATCGTCTGAAAAGAAGTACCAGTACTTATTCAGTGTATTTATTAATGACATGGAAAATGTTGAGCAATGAGGTGACAAAAACTACAAATTCTATTACTCATTCCAGTTTTCAGTTTTATGAAGCAATTCAGAATGATTTAACCAAACTAGGTATTTAGGCAATGTGGTGACAGGTGTGAATACAGGAGAAAGGACAGGAGCAGACAGACATTAAGAAGAGCTCTTCAAACTACATGAGAATAGCTAACAGTAGAGACTACCCTGCCTTAGCTCTAGCAATACCCCAGTGCTACGTCTACCATTTCCTAATCACAGTGGGACAAATCTACATTTTAAGCCTTCTTTTCCACAGTTTTGTATTACAAAACAGCCACAGCAGTTTTTGACCTGTTCTTCTTATTAACTCCTACTAGACTGAGGGGAACTGAGTCCTACCCATAGATAACTGGTTCACTTCTTGGTTTTCCTCTTTACTACGCAAGTTTCCAGAATTACAAACTCTGCTTAAGAGCTAGATTTGCCTGTGAAGAATTACAGTTGTTTCATCAATGTCAAGGAGTACCATCCCTGTCTGCTAGATACAAAATATGCCCCTCAGATGGAATATGGAAGATCTCTGAAGTTGTAATGAGATCAAATTATTTTGATATTAGCAAAAGTAGGGTTATTCTGTCCTAATTATCTGATGCAGACCAGTGGAATTTTTGGTTCCTGCCCTCTATTGAATTGCTTTCCATAAACTACCATGTGAAAAATTATTGCAAGGCAGTATTCAGTTCTGCTGTTGAGGGTAAGTTTCGTCCATAGCTACCTGATGAAGAAAAGTTTTGCTGCCACTGAGTAGATACAGCACTTCTCGTAACAGTTAAAGCTGTATAAACGAACATTCTCTGTTCCCATATGCAGAAAATTTGTATTAGGATATGTATTTTTCCCCTTCTATTTTTCATCCTATGAAATGAGATCTTTAAGTTTAAACCAAAGAAATCTAGCTACAGATTAAAAGAAAAGGGGAATTTTTTAAAATAGTAATATAAGTGTCATTTCAAAAGGAAAAGATGCAGTCTAAAGCAACTCTGATAAACATCCATATAAGAAAAGGAGGACACTTGGTTCCAGACAGATACTCTATAAAAAGGGATGTTTTTTCTTGACAGAAAATGTCATTTTGATTCGTTGAGATCAATATTGTCCTCATCCTCTACAGTTATTACTTTTAACATGGATGGGGAACGTTGTTTTGTCATATTAATGGAAGTTTAGTCTAGACCGCAGTAGAAAGTTAAATAAGCAGATAAAAATGATAGCTCTTTTACTATCAGAGTCACAGATATGATCAGAAGGCCTGACATGTAAAATGGAGGACACCAATGATAGATATAATTATCTGCTCTGAAGTGTTAGAGAATGACAAAACTAAATTACATCTTCTTGTGGATCTAACATATGTTGTTGCCTTGACCCAGACTACTAAAGATTAAACTTGTAAATAGTTGTCTGGAAGGATGTGTGAAGTCCATGCAGAATAAGCAAAGACATGCAACTCGTATCTTTAGTATACCAGTGAATTCATTGTTTGCTAAAATTATTTATGAGACTTTCATAGATTATACTGTGTTGACAAGCTAAAGAAACAATTACAGTACCATAAGGCTTCTCCCAGAGGAAACTCTATAGCACTTAACTTGGATTTCCCCCACATGGGTTACTAGACTTTAGAGACAAAGCTAAAAAACACTGTCTCTTTCTACATTAAACCACTTGTTGAACTTAACTGCTGAATATTTTCCATTTCAAAGCAGGAAATCTTTTTAAAACTTAGGTTTATCATTCTTGTGCAACTGATTCAAATATGCTTAAAATGTTTAACTTCTCTTCATGTAAATCCTGAAGAGCAAGACAGTGGCTTTCTATGCAAAAGAAAGAAGATATTTCTATCTCCCCTGTACAATCTCTGTTCACACCAGTTCTACTAACCGCACCACTCTCCTTTTCATATAGGCCAGTGGCTGGTGGGCAGAGAGGCCAATCCCCATAGCTTACATCAGTGCAACTTGATCTGCTGTCCGCAAAATATGAAGTAATTCTGCAGCAGTCGATGAGCTCCTGCATGCTGCTTTCCCTGTGCAAGAAAGAAGGAATTCAGAGGCTGAACTAGGACTCAGTCACAACCCAGCCCTTTGCTGGTTCTGGGGAAATGTAGTTCCATACCACCTCTTAATCAGGTTACCTGCTGTTAACTCAATCAAGATGGAAAGCTGGAATTTTTTATTGCTTTCTGATATGGAGAGAATTACTAATACCATAACAACAGCCCTTTTTAAGGACAGTCTTTGTAAATTCCACACAACATGGCTTGCTCTACTTTGAACTTTCTATAAAGACAGAACTAATTATATCTTATAGATATTTTGAGCTTAAATGTATTTTTGAATTATATAAAACTAAGCATAAATGCTAAAAATAATGACCTTTACTTTTTTATATACTCTCCATCTGGGTAAAAAAAACCAGTAGCATTTAAACCACATGACAGAACAACATGTTATCCAAAGTATATTAAAAAAATGGCTAGTGAAACAATTTCTAGTGAAAATGGTATGTGGCTTTCACCTTAAATTAGGCTTTTGAAAAGATATATTGTTTCTGAAGATTAATAAGAAGGCAGTCTTCCCTGCTGCCCTGTGTGTGTTTTCCTATTTTGGGTGTGATCAGGCCTGGCTGTCTCTTGATACATCCCTGCTATTAGATGTCAAACATCATTTTTCCTACTCAGTGGAGGAGATGCTTCCAATGAGTGAGCTACCTACACTTTATCAAAACCTAGAGAAGCAAGACTCTGTGTGTTGACTAATGAAAGACTACCTTACCTAGACAAAAGTTCACAGGTGTTTGCCACAAAGGCTCAGTGCTCAAGAAACAGGGTTAGGACCACTTTGTCGGCTTGATTTTTACCAATTAATTGGACTGAGATTAACAACATTCTGAAGTCCCCGTTGGATTACTGCTCAAGGCAATCTGAAAATTTATCATTCTACGTATAGGAGCAATTACAAGATTTAGTACCTGATTTTTCAGGCAAATATGCAGATTAGATAATAATTTCTAGATAGTATTTGGGGAAAGAGGAAAGAGGGAGAGAGAGAAATATATTCCACTGACAACAGGCAGGAATAGACTGGTATTTTAGGGAGTATATATAAAAATACTTTGGCTGGCATATGTACTTTTTCTTCTAGGATAGAGTACAGTCATTACTCACTGCAAAAATCTGAATTCTACTTGCATAAAACAGGCTAGTAGTAACTCTTACAGACTTAAAAGAGTCTTTGGCTCACTTATATTTTTAGTGTCCAAAAAGTCAGGGCTGGAATAGAGTCTCCGGGAACAGCTGCTCACTTCAAATATTTTAAATCAGGACCAAAGAAATTTATTGATTTACAAATAACACTAATTAACACATAATCAGTGAACTATACAGCCAGGATCAATATGAGCAGCAAAACATAGATAAATGACAACTCTACACAGTTTTAAACTGTTAATAAACACCTATAAATTTCTAAACACCCTGCTAGAACTAATTTTAGGAAGTTCAGTCACGCAGTTGCAAGCATCCTCCCACCTCTTCTGGGAGTGCAGGTTTCCATGTTTCCACATACCTCCAGTTGGAAACGTGGGTTCTCAGGCTTAGTGAGTACCAGTTGTGCTCCCTATGACCCATTAAAGCACACATCAGGAGGAAAGCACCCCTTGAGCTCACACACATGTACCCACAGCGCAGGTCACAAGTGCTGCACATCAAGCTGTTAGTGTTAGCTGTTAGCCAACAGGGCAGCTGCTCTGACCCCGGCAGAGTTTGCAAAGTGACTTCAGGCACCATCAAACCAGGTTGTCAAAAGTGGGCTTGCAAGCACTCCCAGAGAATTTGTTTGCCATTGCGCATTTGCTTGCTTCAGGAGGACTTCACTCTTTTGGGGAGAAGGAAGGTGAATATTTTGATTTTCCTAGCATTTTAAGGGGGGAGAAAACGTACATAGAAACAGGCCAACAATCATAAAAAGGATGTTCCCAAAAAAGCTGAGCAGAGTTTGAGCTATGTGTTAAAACTGGTCCAACAGCATTCTCATAAAATTACTTCTGGAAATTTATTACCTTCTTGGCTCCCTTGTATGAATGCATATGTATTTATATGCATATATACATACATATACATGCATACACAGACACTATATTATACCCCCTTCATTTATGTTTTTTACCTCCAGATAAGAGATAATGTGTTTCAACTTCGAGATGTATGATCAATGCCATTGATGGTCTGACTTCTGAAATGTTGCAATTTTAGTATGTTAATACTGTATCTGCATTCATTGTTTTTCTGAATTCTGAACTTTACTTTCTCTGAAGGAGTGAATCTTTGTTACTGTAAGCTTTACAAATGCCTGTAGAATTGTCTTGTGCTGAGTGCCACCAAATAGCTATAACTCAATAAGTAAACTCTGTGGTATACGAGATTTTAGCTCATATCATCTATAAGACATGCATGGAAAAATGATATTTTCATTCCTTATTGATAACTCCATACTTTGTCGAGAGTTATGAAAAAGACAGAACTATAAATTAGCTTTAATCAAACAAGAGGAACAGGAGGTGACAGAATGTACATTAAGGTGTTAGTGCACATCCTTTCTTTCAGTCTGAAATAAATGGAAGAATGTCTATGAATAGACATGATAATTATTTACCTGTGTCTTCACATTCCTTAAAGGTGTCTTTTTAATTTCACAGTTAACATATTATTATTTACTTTCCAATTCATTTGGAATAGACAAAATTTCTCAAATTTTACAGGTATTGAGTTATTTGTCCACATCTGAAGACTCTCTGGGGATAAAAGCCCTTCAGTCTGTTGATCACTGTTCATACACTGCCCAGCTAATAAGGTTCATCTTCTCTCTTTGCTCTGTCTGAATTAAGTTGATCTGTGCTTCACCAGTTGTGTTTATTTTGTTGTTGTTGCTGGTTTACTTTCTTTCCTCTATAATTTTCATTTTCTTTTCCATAGGTGAGTCATTTTAAACCTGGGAGTATCTAAACTGGACCTGTAAGATCCTTAATTTTCATTACCAATGTGGACAGTGAATACTGTCCATGTCTTAAATGTAGTTTATCAATTTGTATACAAGTCTGTATCAGGCTGAAACCTTATGTTTTGGAAAATATTTGAGGGATGTCAGTACAAACACACTCTATGAATGAGGTGCCATATCAGATATCTGAGTCATAGATACTGAAATCAAATTGTGTGGTTTTCTTGAACAGTATTTCTGAAGATGTACAAGTATTTATAAAAATATATGCAATCTGTAAAATCTTTAGCAATAAATAAGAAATACTTCCTCCTCTCTCAGACTTCCTGTCTACAACTCTATTGACCTGGGAAATATATTACTGCTAATAAGAACTTTTTAATTGCTTTTATAGCCTCATATCGTCTAGGTTAAATACGGAATTGGGATTTACCATTACCATAAGTAACAAAGCCTTGATTTATTCTGTAGTACCTATTCTGATATAAATTTCCATTGCCAGACTCAGAATTTTCAGCACACAAATATAATAATCAAAAGATATTCTCTGAGGAATGTAAACATAGCTAAATACAAAGTTGGGGCAGTATCAAAAAAGTTAAAATAAACAGAGGAAGGAGATCAGACCCAAAAATACTATTAAAGTAAGTTCCAGATTGCTACTTACTTTCTCCTAAAGATTTGCTGAAAAAGGCCAATGACTCCAGTAAATGAGTTATAATTAATAAAAATCTACCAACGTCAAGGCTATTAGTTTCCTGAAAAGATCTCTCAGACGTGTTAAGATTAAATATAATCAAACCACACTGAAGGAAAACACTTGGCATCATGATATGGGTTCCTCTGTCAAGTCAGATACAGTTTGTATGTGCAACACATTGCCCAAGTTAGCTCTAAAATTTAAACTCCAAGTATCACAGCATTGACTGTTCACCCAAACTGAATAGTCCTCTGATGTAACCAAATGGCTTCAGGTATACTAAGTTAAATTGGGAATCTCAAGTGTTTCTGAGTGGTGTTACTTAGAGATAACCTCAATTTTCACTTCAGTTACCTGAACTGAAGTTTCACTTCACATGCATGGGAATGTAAATACAAGATTATGTTAATGGAGTTAGTTTATCGTAAAATCATTAACATTTCTAAATTTTACATGCTCCTCAGAATGAAGGCAGAATGTATACTATAAATACAAAGAATTATTGCAATAATAGAATGAATGAATGTGTTTTTTACAGGCTCAGTATGAGTTCCCTTAAGCTAGCTGAAAGAAATCCATTAGGTAAATATATTACATTGGTTTTATTAAATGGCACTTGCATACAGATATAAGGTAAAGTAGACATAGTTTAACAAAGCATCATGATACAGAAGATAATTTCTTTAATTTCCCCTTCTACTCCAAGGAGGGGGGAGGGTGTTTATTCTGTTGATCACAAGAGGACTTTTGTAGTTTCCCTCAGCACTGCAGTGATGTTGAACTTGATTGAAAAATTATTTCAATTTTTGTATCATCCTTTAAACCCAGATGTTGCAGCTAACAGATTCTATTCCTCATTGTAGTCCTGATTATTTTACTTCTCACAGAATTCACACTTGTTGAAGAACAGTGACCTCTCTGCTATATCTATTTCTATATCTCCTATATCTAGAGTTTAGTTGTCACCTTTGAATAAGTGTAATTGTGTTTAATATTGGAAAAAATTCTATGCAGTATGATTTAAGTAGCTTGTAAGATGCAGCATCTTTAATCATGTCCCTCACAGGGCAGCCATACAATCTTCCTTTTTCTGTCTCACATCTAAGCTTTTTCATATTAAAGCATTTTTTCAACTAACAAAAATCAAGCATTTTGTCCCTGTTTAATTGTCTAAATTCCAAGGAACTTGTGAAAAATGTAGACTACATTAAAAACAAGTAGTACTGTTTTCAGTTAATTAAACTGAGTATGTAGGTAGCAGTATGTTTTAAAGGTGAGAAAAATGGTGATAGCAAGCCCAGAAATTTTACAGCACAATAAACACTTGCATGATGTTATGTTAGTTAAATAGCATAGATCATAAGTTATATGATCAAAATATAAAATTGGCAGCCTTATTTAATAACATGCTGTTGCATAACTTTAGATTAGCCAGTTTTGTTCATTAGAACAGAATCTGCCCTTCAACACTCAAAAAATCAGCATTCACTTTCATTTTGAAAATCAAATTTCTTCTTAGTGATTCTCTGAACTCCATTTTCAGTAAAAGTAAAAAGCATTTCTTGGCTGTCCTCCAATCAGTATCTCCTAAAGTGGATGAATTTTTCACAGGTCTCTATCTGACTAGGTATTTTTATTCAGCCATAAGTGAATGCTAAACTGCTTCTCCAGAAATTAGTACATGCATCTCATTCTTTATGTAGAAGAAATCATCAAAGCACCTTTTCAAGACAATTTTTAATTAAATTATCTTCTACTTTGACCAGTTTTGCACAAAGTGGTGTATAATATTTTACCTTAAATTTACTATTAAATTTACTGTATCTATAAAGAATTGGACCTCATGGGATAGGCAGAAGTGCCATCCTATTTGGATAAGCAAGAATTATTTTATATTATGTTTATTCAGATAATAAATTTTGAAAGACGGAAAACAGCTAGCTGGTTGCAGGGTCAACACATGGTTCTTATTGTGGAAGTATATTTAATTTCTGAAGATCTGTAAATGCCTCAGACATTGCTATCTTTTGAACTGTCAAAATGTTACCAAAGAAAAGGAACAATGGAAATGCATCCTGGTAAAGAAAAGAATGGAAAAGTAGATTAGTTTAACTTTGTAATTTCTGTTCAAAATCGTATTTAAGATATCTAAGTACTTTGACTTCATACTGAGAGCTTGTACATTAATGCAGACACCATGGTGGTTTTTGCAAATAAAGACTTGGATTTTTTGTTATTCTTATTGTTATTAGTATTTTACAGAAATCCGTGTCTGAATGTGAATCTCTGTAAATCACTAAAATTGTATACAGTTGACAAATTGTTGGATAATCTACAAATTTCCTTAATGTACCTCCTCATGTGGAAGTTTTCTGTCAGTCACTATGTATTTGCAGGGGCAATGGCTGCAGAATTAGACTACTGTTGCATACAGCTTACTAGATACCTTTTCTTAATTCATATGTTAAGTTTGGAGCAAGTGAAGTCAAAAGCTTTATTATATCACAACAAAATAACACAGACAGCTAGCATCAAAAAATAAATCCCAAATCATATATTTACATTCACTCTTGTTTTCATGTTTCCTTAGTTAGAAAAATAATTCAAAGTTTATATATGGAAACCTACCAAGCTATTTGCACATTGTAGGCATCTCTAGTAAAACAATTCCCCCAAGAAAATACTCTGTACAATTTTTGTACATTGATTCAAACTTTCCTTTCATGCAGCTTAAGAATTCTTATTAATCTAGGTTTCATATTGCACATTGAACAGTCAATTATTTTAATTCCTAATTCACATTAATTCAACAATATGGGTGCATCACGTTTGAGCTATCTCCTTTCCTTTGGCATCATTAGACTTTCTTAGGGATTGTATGCTTTGCAATCATGCTGTATAAGACTTGCTGAGATATATTTCAGGTATTGTTTAATGCAATAAACCAGTGCCAATTTAGTTCTGAAGGTTGCTTCAGGACTATTTCATTCCTGACTGAGAAACTCTGGTTTACTTTGAAATTTGCTAGAGACAGTTACTCAGTTCCTTCACTAATAGGAGCCTGTTACAACAAAGCTACAGTGAATACTGAAGAGAATAAGGTATTATACTAATTCTTGATAATGCTAGGAATGCCAGCACATGCATAAAAGTCTGCTTCTACTGAAATAATTTATTTTATGCCACATTACATTTTTGGTGGAAATTACAGAAGCTACTATCTGCCTAGTAGAAAGTTCAGATGCTTGTGTACAACAGATCAAGCTCATTGAACTGCCATGTTCAGCCATAACATACTTTTAGTACTTATTAAATCCGTATACAGGTATATGCTAAATTGTGGGAAGCCCAAACCTTGTTCTTAACAGTATAATAAATATCTCCTTATAAACATTGAATAACTGGTACTGAAAAAATTGCAAGAAAATAATATTGGTATGTGTGGCATTGACAGCATGTAAAATATTGGATAATAAGTTTTTCTTCTTGGAGTTTTGCAGCTAAATAGCTACAATGTAGGAGCCAAATATTTAGCAAACAACAGTGAGATCAACAAGTAGGTAAAAGAGATTATCATCACATGAATCCACTCAACAATGAAATCTATTCTTAATAAGTGCACAGCTTAAATTTAGATTTGCCAGCTTGACGGCAAGTGGGGACTGAAAAAAGAGTTTGTTGATCCCCAGACATTCACATTGACAAGCTGTGGGTCAGTAAGGTAATCTTTGGGCAATTATCATATTAGTTTTTAACATGTCATGCATGTTGTCTTGAGAAAAAAACCCTGACTTCATCAGAAGGGCTATAATTTCTTCCCCCCTTAACTGAAAGGGTACTAACTGTGTATGAGGCTGCATGCGATGATTAGATCCATATCAGTTTTGCTTCTTGTCACATGGATACTGATTTTACAGGGTGTGACCATACTTAGTTGATTGGACTTACTGTTTAACTTGGATCTGAATTATTCTCACTTTGACACTAAGGACAAAATAAAATCCTTCTAAGTACCCTTGAAATTTGGTGTATCCAGGGAATTTTCTGCGTAAAAGACTTAAATTTATGTGTTATATTGCCAGAGTTTCATGGGTTTTTTTCCATCTACTTCCACTACCTTTACACTTTGAGTTTCTTGAAATATATATTTTAGTCTAGATTTTTTAAAATCTTATTAAATGAAAGATTGTTCATTCATTTAACCAAATCTTTGCAATGGATTTAAACATTATTTTACTCTTGACTGAAGTATCCTAATCATGCAAGGGCATTGTAGAGGTCCCAAGTACTCAGATATGGTTGCTTTTGAAAATTTAGTTCAAGGAAATGTGTGATATTTTTAATCTCTATTTTTAAATCTGAAATTCAGTTTCACTGGGACACTCCAGAACTGTGATATAAATGTCTACTAAAGCATTTTAATCTATGTGCTTTCTCCTTTCTCTCCTAGTTCATCATACTATAAATTCACAAATTCAGGATGAAAATGAGAGCAAGCATTCTTCATACAGCTGTCATATCTCTTCTACATTAGACTGCTATAATACCTAGTACAATGCTTTGTAGAAGCATCTATGCAAGCACAGATGCCAAAAGCAGTATAGTTCTGTTATTGCAATACCCCAACTAATGTAACTAGATTACTTCCACTACAGTGTCACAAAGTAGTACTAATGCATTACATAAATATATTCAAGTTTAATATGCACAGAGAATTCCAGTTAACCCAAAATAAATGGCATATTTCTGATAAAATTGAATAGTTCAAGGATTTCATGCATAGACTATATAGTCCCTGCTATCCTTCAAGACTGAAAATTAAGTTTCTAATAATATCAGCCCAGAAGTTTTCCCTTATTCAGTGTGAATTAGCCTGTACAGGAGACAATTTAAAGCTGGCCCAGGGACATCCACATATACCACAATCATTTCTGGGGTATAAACTAAAGTAATTGTATACAGTTTTGTGAGACATAATTCTCTTTGCATTCTCACTTTCAGTAATTCATTGCTTTTAGCCTGCAGAAAACAGAAATATAAGTTCATGTTAAAGATAGTTTAGCTCATAGAAACAAAAGATATGTGTATTTGACTCCAAATACATGTGCATCTCACTTTATGTAGAACAAAAGTAGAGTACAACAGTCTATGCTACGTATAATATAAACACAGAATGCTTACCAAAATCTGAAGGAATTTTGCCCAAAATAAAGCAGTCATTATTTTGTTTTGTGATTCTAGGATTATAAAGAGGGAACTAAAGAAAATGTTCTTAATCTTCAGAAAAAAAAAAGTCATGTGGGAAATACAGATTTCCTGAGTGTGATTTTTAGATGTTTTCATAAAAGATAGAGGGAAAATTCTGTTAAAAATCAATTATTTTCTTAATATACTTTTATATATTAAGTAATGCTGAAAATCCCCACATTCCAGATCTTGGCAGTGGTACCTACAGCACTTGTTTTCTAATTTAAACTGAATAATGGGAATATTAAATTACAAGATCAATATCTTTGAGTTTATATCTTCAAAAAGAAATAAAAAAACCTTCAGAGATCTAGATCTTTGTCCTCTGGAATGTAAAACCTTTCTTGGCTCATAAACTTGTCCACTTTTTATGTAAAACTTAAAACAGAAAAGCAATATTATCCTAAGTTCATTAAGACATTGTTAAAAATAATGTTGCTGGTTAAGAAAAAATCAAATTATAAAAAAGACATTTGGAAGAGGCTAACCTGGCTAGTGGCACATTATACTCTTTGTCTCTCAAAAAACCTCCAAATTTATGTAATCTGTAGGCTCTGTTCTTCACATAAGCTCTCTTTTTTAACAGTTTCTATGATCACACTGATTTTCGTTGTTTAATGAAACCAAAGGTATAGCCTTTAAAGCACAGTATGAAAGGTATGGGAACACCAAGAAATGGAAGAAAGTTATTATTTATTAAATATTTCTAGGAAAATAAATGTGATAGGGCTTCATCATAAAATTGGTCAAAAAGGAACTGCGGATTTTTCTTATTACTTATTGAAAAAGTTGTTTGTTAAAATCTTCCCTTCATTTGGCTAGAGTTGCATGTGGGATGAAGATATCAAAGCTTTTTATCTCAACTGTTCAATGACTCACTCAGATTGATGGTGTCTTTGTGTCAATGATAATTGTCCCTGACCTCCAAGTCACCTCTAGAAATGATGGCATCAGTAGCATATTTGTGAGCTGCTGGAGACCAGGTAAGCAATCACTGCTTACATCCAGAGAATTGCAAATAATCAAAACCCAGAATTTTGTCAAATGCATCTAGGATTCAAGAAAGCTGAAGAGCTTCCCTTTTTTCTTCCTTTAGTGTTAGACTCATTTCTATGCTGAGGTGCTGATGCCATGAATTGTCAGAGCTAGTCTCACATAGCAATTCCTATCTTATTTGGAGAAATCCATAAAAACAATGAACACAGGTTAGATAATGCTGTTATAAGCAGTAAGTCTGACCTTAGACACAGAAAGGGGCAAGTCTGGAGCAACTGACTAAACTAGAATATATAGTCTACATAGCCTATAGAACAGAGAAAGGTGTTCTATGAGGTAAGAAGAACTGTTTAATTCTTCTAGGGAAAGTTTTGTTGGTTTTGTGAAGCTATTCCTTAAGTTTAACAAAATAGCAATATTACAAACATAGGCAAATAACTACAGCAATCTGTGCAAAGAGAATGAATTAATCTAATTATCAAAAGGTTATGTGATTAATTAATACTACCATAACTACCATGAATTTTATGCATGTAATGCTGTAACAATACGAGCACTGGGTGTGCATATCTGTATATTTTTTAATTTACAGCCTTTACAACAAGGTATTTATCTTTTCATAGCATAAACTCTATTATTTAATGCACTAGTTGCTATTCTCACCCATAAACACAACACAACTAAAGTAAAGTTACAGCAGCTGCTTTATACTTTTCTGGTGTCTATTTAAGTGCTACTATGACTATTTCATATAATTGATCATTACTTTTAGAGAATAGAGACAATCTGAAGCAGTATTAGATTTTGTTAGATAACCAAAGGAAGATGTTAGAGAGAGGGGAAGGTTAAATAAAAAAAACTAGAAAAAGACAGGAAAGAAAGAAGAATGTCCTAGAAATCCCAGAAAGTGCGAGCTTTACCACCACCACCATATTAAAACTAGCAGAAAATATTTTAAAGCTGAAAAGAAAAAATCTTGTAGCAGCAGATGTCAATTCTGGAAGAAGGGGATAATAGCAGACAGTGGAGCTATGAACAGAAAACTATTTGGCAAAGCCACTCTCATTGAAAGGCCACCTACTCTTGGTGGTGTGTGCTCCAAGGAAAAGTTGCAGACATTTGATAGACAGAATATTTTCAATTTTGGTACAGGAGATATGCATGAGACTTGAAAGCAAAAGAAGTTGACACTGAACCACATCAAGACTGAAACTGCTGCTAGCAAACCCCTGCTTGTTTCTGGCATATGTAATTATCTGCTACAGCTGTTAGACACCGTCTGGTGGAAAACAGTGGTACCAAAAATACCATCAGACTCTTCACGTCTTCTTCCCTTTACTACCCCAGTTAACTGACTTTACTTCCTTCAAATCAGTGTGAAGATGACAAGAATAAGTCTAAAAATGTTATAAGGGGAAGGGGATTTTTAAACCATGGTTTTAAACTTCAACTTTGTAAGGAATTATGGACTCCACGCTGAGGAATTATTTGTGGTTGTTTGAGTTAGATGATATGATCACACTGAGCAGACTTTCTTCCTTGCAATGTACAACAGCAACACATGAGGAAATCATGACCTTTTCTATTTCTGTCTATAAAGCACTCATATATTTGAAATTTTCTATAGACAAAAAGGTTTCCAACAACTTTGCTGTGAAAACGTACTGTTACATTATGTGATCCACGTTTAATTTCTGACAGAAACTCACAACCAAATTGACTTCAATGTCTCATAAGAGTCCACCAAGAACTGTGAGGTACTGAGTTCATAGCTATTGTGAGTAAAATCCTGTGCTGTGAGGCATGGTCCCACCAATACACTTATTCTTGTGTAGACTGCATCAGAGAACAAGGGACATTTTCTACATTCAGTAATTTTCCCTGCATGGGGGCAATGGAGGATAGCTAAAAGGTACTATTTAACCTAGAAAATCATTATTTACTGTCCTTCATACAATTCTTTCCTGTGGTTACAGCAAAATATTATATTTATCCTAGTGACATCATTTTTCTGCCTTTATGTGTTGAAGATCCTCGATAACATGATTGTTAGTAGGAGGAAAGAATGTTTGGTGATTTTGTATGCCCCTAAATCAAAGTGCAACATCATTTGTACTGATTCTCATTAGGCTTTACTTGGCTAGATGAGGTCACAGTTAGGCTGATTAACTTCCAGATTTTTGGGCTAATAAAGAAGATGATACGGACAACAACCTCAGGCTTCAAAGCTCAGGAAATTATCTGATTGTTCCAGGCCATTGCATCCAGTGTCTTTTGCACTGAACAGTACTCTAATTGTACATTGTGCCTAAAATTACATGTATATATATATTATTTTATTGGAGTTGAGACATGCTTACCTTGGTTAAATTCCACACCAGGTTACTAAGATGGTAATTTTAGGACACCATAATGCATTCATTCTAGTTTATGTCAGTTTATCCACAGACCTGCTAGTGTCTAAGTTGAGGGATAAGGAGGATATGTAAACCTATTTTTCTATTTTCACTTAGTTTAAAAAAAACGGTAGGGTTTGTTCCATTACACTCCCTGAGAAACAAAAGATACAGAAGTAATCAGAAACCTTTAAACACTTAACTAGAACAAAATAAAAATTAGTTCTCAAATTTATACTCTCAAACTGTTTTCCATAAATAGTGGCATTCTGAATACCTAGATCTCACTGCAGACCTCTACCCAGAAAAAAAGCCTTACTGTTAATGGTGAAAAGACAGAATAAAACTATACTGAGAAACAATATTTAAACAGTTGGTTTTATCTGAATTTGGTAGCTTTGGTGGCTACTCAAATGATCTGCAGTGCAGTATGTCTGCTCCTAAAGAAAGCATTTCTTTTGATAATTGTGGTGGGTTGACCATGGCTGGACGCCAGGTGCCCACCAAAGCCATTCTATCACTCCCCCCCCCTTCGTGGGACAGGGGAGAGAAAAAAAAAATATAACAAAGGGCTTATGGGTCGAGATAAGGACAGGAGAGATCATTCACTAATCACCATCACGGGCAAAACAGACTCAGCTTGGGGAAATTAA
>JANZLQ010000056.1:13512309-13523660 GCA_026212715.1 Elanus axillaris
GACTCGTGATCCCATGGGGGACCCACGCTGGAGCAGTCTGTGCTCCTGAAGGACTGCGTGCCGTGGAAGGGACCCATGCTGGAGCAGTTCGTGAAGAACTGCAGCCCGTGGGAAGGACCCAAGTTGGAGAAGTTAATGGAGGACTGTCTCCCGTGGGAGGGACCCCACACTGGAGCAGGGGAAGAGCGTGATGAGTCCTGCCCCTAAGGAGGATGAAGTGGCAGAAATACTGTGTGATGAACTGACCAGAAACCCCATTCCCCGTCCCCCTGTGCTGCTGGGGCAGTAGGTAGAGATGCTGGGAGTGAAGTTGTGCCTAGGAAGAGCGGAGGAAAGGTTTTGTGAGATCTGGTTTTATTTCTCATTACGCTACTCCATTTTGATTTGTAATAAATTGAGTTAATTTCCCCAAGCCGAGTCTGTTTTGCCCATGACAGTAATCGTGAGTGATCTCTCCCTGTCCTTGTCTTGACCCACAAGGCCTTTGTTATATTTTTCTCTCCCCTGTCCAGCGAAGGAGGGGGGAATGATAGAATGGCTTCGGTGGGCACTTGGCATTCAGCCAGGGTCAACCCATCACACCAACACTACAAAGAGGACTTAGCAGAACCTATGTATGGGTGTGCCTTGAATTGTTCATGGAAATATTTTTCAGAAAAGTAAGTGGAATGTTTGCACTGTTTGAGAATCTGTTGCACTAGGGAAGTATTGCAAGTACAATACTCTGATAATCTAAGTTTGTATATGTAACATTCTGCAAGGTTACTGTGACCTTCAGTTGTCATCTGCCATGATTTTGCCTTGCAAATTTGAATTATCACTCATTTCCCTCCTTCCCTCCTTTCCTGAATTACTTAGGTTTCCCTCTTTGTTTAATTTGTGTGTTGGACCAGATCCTCCTTTTTGCAAATTAATTATCCAGTTAAATGTAGCTTACTTTTAATAGAAGCTATGATGTTATGCTACTTCTACAAATGATCGACAATGAAATGAGTTTTCTTGTATCAGAAAAAAGGACTCAAAGGCTTTTAAGCATTCTAAAACATTACAAAAGGAGTGTCATTGTTGTACAATCTTATTTATAAAAATTGCACATCCTATTCTCATCCCATCTTGAGTCAACAAGCTTGTCTAATCAGTCACAAATGAGCTATAGTATTTACCGTACTTGTACAGGTCTATTATCATCAGTCTCTTAAGACGTCATTATCTACAGTGATGGCAGTGTTCATAAATGATTAACATTATTTTTTTTCAAATCTGAAGGTAAACATAAACTAGAATTTGAGATGCTAATGAGAGATTTATTGCACATATCATCAAAAAGAAAAATAGATTTTTTTAACGTTTTTAAGAAACTTGCAAAAAAAAAGTATTATAAAAATGTTGGTTGAAAGGTGTTTCAAAGTGGGTTTGGATGTCAGATTTTAACAACTTCTTAGCTGTGCAAAAGTCTTACCAGATGTAGTATAAAGTTGGGAACTTTGCGTCACAACAATTAATCACTGAAATGGAAAGAAACTAGTGTATCCATTGGCACAGAGATAAATCACGAATGATTTCTTTCTAATGTCTAGTCACCAAGAATAATAGAAAACACAGCTGGCAGGAATGTTAGGAGATTATCTACTCCATTTCTTTCCTCAAGCCAAAATCAAGTGCACCTTGTCCATGCTTGACAGATACTGTCTAACATCCAATCATGGTGTTTCCACAGTCTCCCAAAGAAATATGGTCCTTAAAGATAGAAAGTCTTCCAAGGTATTTCAGCCTTAATCTACCTTGGTTTAATTTATTTCTTGTCACATGCATTCCAGATATGGAAAGCAGTTTATCCCTTTCCTCTCTGCAGCAATCTTTTATATATTCGAAGACCATTATCACATTTAACACGATGCAAGTTTTTTCAGCACAGCTAGCTTTTCAGTGCTCAAAAATTGCAAGAGAAGCACAAATCTACCCTCAGCTCCCAGAAACTGAGCTCTGAATGGAGACTGTGCTTGGAGGAACTTAGTTTAGGACAGCTGTTGCAGTAGAAGAGAAAGGGAAACTTGAAATGGAGTCAGGAACAGTTTTCATGCACAGAAAGCTGCATTATCCCCTTGTCACAATGAATATGGAGTGCCCAGTTCAAACATAGCAATATAATATTTATGTTTAGCTCCAGTGTGCTTTTGCAAATTTTATGATGCAGTGAAGAATATAGCATGCATTTTGGAACCTATGTCAAACCTGGACATGTTTCCTACAGTTATGTAACGTCAGCCTCTAGCAGATCATCTATACACAAATTAATTTACTATAGGTAATTGAAGTCTCTGTTGCTGCTCACGGGTGTTCATCTCCTTGTTTAAGTTACGGAAGTAGGAGTTAGGGCCTAGCTTTCCAGTGTATAATATTCTTCCCATGAAAGGAGCTTCTACTAACCATATTCCATTCAGAAGCAGAAGTCAGAAAGCATTTATTTAAATTTTGTTGGCTTCTTTTACCATTTTAATTTCCTTTTGGGTTTTTTTTATGTTTTGATTTTATCCTTTCTTTTTTCTTTTCTGCTTGGTTTGGTTTGTGTTGGTTGGTTTGTTTGTTTTTTTTTTACTTTACAATATTTCCTTTATCCATTATACAGTGTTATTTATTCCCATTGGTGTTCTGTCACAGGATATGTGTTGGAATACAAAAGCATAAATTGAGTAACTATTTGGATCTATATGCAGGGCTGGACCATCATCTTCAGCAGCACTGAGGTCTAGAATACTATGCATAAGAGAAACATTGAAACACCTGGGAAATTTGGTTTGCAGAAATTATTATATTTGTAGGCTATATATTTAAGTATCTCTAAAAAGTAGTGGGCAAGTCATTCTTGTTTTGCTTTGAATTTTGATTTACTTTTTTAGAAGCAAGAGTATCAAATTGTCCTTCTCTCCTTCTTTTCTTATCTAGCTTTTTTTTTTTTTTCATTTATTCCATGTAATAATCTATCTTAACTCCCCATCCTCCTTGGACAAATCTTTATGACTTTGGGGTTAGCACAGCTTCTAGTCTCCATTTCCTTTGGATGGGAATAGATGAATAGTCACTGAATCACACAGGTGACAAAGAATTTAGAAGGAACCAAAAATAGCACAACATAGTGCTGGATGTCCACCTGTTTGATTCAAGGCAATACTGTGTTCTTGCCTAAATGTTGTGCTATGTAGGACTCTGAATCAGCTGAATTCTCAAGGCCACTGAAATAACTCAAGGAATATCTTAAAGTAAATATGACAGACGTGTCCTGGGTTTGGAGACCCAAAATTGTTTAAAAAAAAACAAACAAAAGATAGTCTTTTAAGGAAGGTCATGTTGCTGGCTCCTTTTTACAAGATAGAGGCGAGAAGTAGAAAACAGGACTGGAGCTGGACTCTTTTTTCTTCTTTTATTGGCATTATCATTATTTTTCAGAAAGCTATTTTCATAGTGTTTGGGCACAATTCTATGTCAACACTTAGATGACTCTTCCCTGAGCTATTTCTCTGCTGGTGGGAGATTAAACCAATTTCTGCTACCAAGAAGATAAGTTCATAACAACCTGTTCCAAAACGTTTTTCCATATGAAGTAGAACAATTATTATTAGCCAGGTAAAATCTGCCAGTCTGGGCATTTCAAATTCTGCATTATTAGGCAGTAAAAACAGACTGTCACTCAGGCTCAGGATAGCTTATATTTAAACCTAATATGTATTATTCTGGGTGATCTAGTTTTGCTATAAATCTTTGCATGTGTTTTGGAATGTATGTTCTATTAGTGATGGTTATAAATGAGAAGAGGATGACTTAACTGGATGTTATCCAATCTGTGGGTGGTATTCAGCGTGATTTTTCATAGAAAACTCTAGTCGGTATTACTCGAATTTGCTTTTCTGTGAGAAAGGTATTAACAAAGAACAATGCTGGCAACATTAACATCTCCAGACATATGTTTTAGTGGGTGTTCCTAATTCAGAGATGATTTTAGAAATGGTTCATAACTGTAAGTAGCAAGAATTCTTCATTTGATTTCAGTACAGACAAGCTCTCCTTTTGAGCAGGTTTTACAGTCAAAGAAATGACAGGAAACTGGCACTACTTTCCAACACAATCTCAGTGAATTTTCACTAAAAAGAGATATTTCAAAACAAATAAAATATTTTGCTTCTTTCTGTCAGGAAATGTATTTCAGAGGCCTACTCTTGTTATTGATGGCTCTTGAAATTATTCAGATTTTCAATAGTGCCACGGAGAATTAAGGTTTGTATTGCAAGGGTAAGGTTTGTATTGCAAGTTGAATTTATTTCTTAGTAGAAATGTGGCTTAAAAGGAATATAAAATCTGGACATTTTCTTACTAGAAAAGCTCCTTTTTGCATATAAAACTGTCTTTTTTTCACAGTGGTTTTGTCCCAGTTATCTTGTTCTCGGCCATATCTTTTTCCGCTGAATAGGTCATAACAGAATGTAGATTCTCAAAATGTTACAAGGCTTCTGGTTGGCTATCATATGCAGCACTTTTTATGGTCAACTAGGATATTGTACAGACTAAAAAATGTAACACCAGGCTTGTGAATTGTTCTGATTTTGAATTATGTATTGAAAGCTGGCAGAAACATTTCCTAATTTAGAATCCATTTTTGTTAGAATTCATAATTTAACATTCTCTGAAGAATAACTGCTTTTTCAAAGTCTCTCAGGTTTAAGTACAGAAGATACTTTTGCTAAGCAAGAAGGGTGGTCCAGTCTTATTTTTTTATGGAAATCTGAACAACTTGAAACTTGAAGAGCTTAAAGAGAATTGAGACTTTGTGGGTTTTCTAGTTTTAAGAGTAGCAGTATGTAAACACTTTTGTTCATGCGAAGGAGAAGTTTCTTATGAGCACTCTGTGGTTGCCTCAGAATTTCTTACATTTAAGTTCTTTCAACTCTCACACATCAATTCTTACAGTTCTAGCAACTAACTGAAAGAGTGCAGGGATGGAGAGATTACACAACATGGAGTCTGCAGAGAAAGAAGGCAAAAAGATGAGAGGAAAGGAAAGAATAGAGGTGAAAGCATGTGAAGAGGAGAAATGGATGAAGCAGGGAAATAGAGCAAGCATTAACATGCTGATGAGATTCTCTAATTTATAATCAGCACTACTCAGTGTTAAAAGGATTGCAGCATTTGTTAACATTTTAATAATTAAGTTATAAAAGGAAATTGCTGATTTACACAAGACTATACATCTCAGAGTTGGGGTGGTTTTGGCCAACAAGCTTGATTACTGTAGTGGTGTAATAGTTAAACTCTACTTGGCTAGTTTTTGCCTTGATTAAACAGAAAGTTCAAGTGATACTTAGTGTTCATGCAAAAGTATTTGCTTCTTCATGCCTCCATTCCCATTTCTGCCTCACCTGTGTCAGGACAGAAGGGATTTCCAATACTTTTTCCCATAGTTCTTAGCACGTTTGAAATCCACTCTCACTTGAGCTTTCCCTGAACCACTGTCATCTAAATAATAAAAACGAAAAAGGTTGAAAGAGTTTAAAAGTTTCATCTAACTTCCAAAGCCAAAACAATCTTATCTCAGAAAGTATAAAGCATATGCTTAAGACCAATGTATTGACATTTATTACAGTATCATGTTTAATATAGTTAATTCTAAGGATGATACACTTAAAAATTCTACTCAACATAACCTAAAGCCAAAAATGTGGCACTATAAACTTTCAAATATCAAAGATTCCTCCTGAGAGTCTCAAAAAAAAAGGCTATAAATACATTTAGAAAACAAATCAAGAATAGTTTGATTGTATCACCTTTGCTAAACATCACCTTCTGTTGTCTGTGTTAGCAATCCATTCAGATGTGTTTAGCTGTTTACAGGATGACTGTAAAGTGTAAAAGTAGATGGAAAAAACCCTCACATTCTGTCATAGGCAAAATCATCAAAAAAAATATACTAAATCAGCTCCCACTCCTAATACCTTGGTGTAATTTATAGATACCGTATGTTGTAAGAGTTGACTGTATGCTTTAAGTACTCATCACAGGTTCTGGCAATTATAGAGTCTATTAACCTCTGTCTTCTATAAATTGCTCAAACAGATACCTTGATCTACATATTTCCATCCTTAGGAGGAATAGACCATTTTTAGAATCTGTCATTCATTATCAAACTCTCTTCATGGATCAACATGTCTGTAACCCAAATTCATTAATAGTACATTATACATTTTCTTACAGGACCATTTATAATACTTTTTCTCTTATGGATTTTCTGTATTAGTAATTTATACCAGACCTTAACGTTTATGATTTCAGATTGATTGTATCTGTCTAACCAATATACTATCTTTATTTCATTGTAAAACACTGTATATATTGTTCATTGTTTAACATGAGTAAATTAATAGATCAGTAATTACACTTTCTCAAAGTCCCTCAAACAGCAGCAACAGGTTTGTAGATCTTGTAAGTTTTGCTTATTTTAGGGAACGAACAGAACATGCGTGGTAGTAGTTATCTTTTAACTATTTCATCATTAACTTGTGCATTTTTTATGAATAAGATTCTTAAAATGAGTAAAAGCTTAGAGTTCTGACTTCAAAATCCATAATTTAACATTTATGGAAATATGAGGGGGTCAAGCTTGGCTTATTTTCAACAGCAACATCTACAGAGGAAGCAAAGTTTGAAAACTTTTAGTTTCAAATGCTTAACTCTATATGAGTAGAAACATCTTTAACAGACTATATGAGGGGGAAAGGACAGAGTTTATTCATGTTCTCACATCTGGGGAGAAAATATAAAAATATAAAAATATAAAAAATATAAAAATACAGTGAGGATAAAAAGTTGGTCTGTGATCAAGAAATTGTGAAAATTGCGACTAATGGAAAAGACTCAGGGATGTAAACAAGAAACTAAAATATATGTGCAAGAATGAGAAAACATATTCATAAATGAACTCTTAAAGAGAGGGAAGTTGTTAAGGTAGATAATCTCATGTTTTTCTCAAAATGATGGCTCAAGGGTGATGATTTTTTTCATCAAATATAACTACAGTATGTGAAAAGGTGTTAAGGAGTCAATAAGTAAATAAATAGCTGAACTATAACTATGGAGGTTATACAGCTGGCAAAAAATATTAATATCAAACCAGGAGATTTAACACATTACCAGAGTGCTTTCAGTATAGTATTTAACTAAATTTTCTTTTTCAGAAAAAAAAAAATTATGTTAAACAGATAAATAAGATTAAGCAGACATACTTTAATTAGGTGCACTTATCCCAGTGTACTGGGGAGAATGAAACAGACCACAGAGTTTGCAGTTCTATAGATCTGACACTTTGCCAAGAAATCAAGTCTTAAAACAAAACAGAAAATGGAAAACATAATCCTGTCTCTATTCAGCTCTCCTGGAGTATTTTAGAAGCTCTGCAAACTGAAGATTTTCCTATTGGTATATGAGGAGTTGGTATGCTTTCCATCCACTTTGATAAATATGTTTATCAGTGATGTTTTTCTTCTCCTGTAGGACTGTTTTACTTGTGGCATTTTCCCCCCTCATTACTGGAATATTCTCCAGTATTTCATGAATACTGAAGCAAAATTCTCCATATGGAGTAGGGGAATCATTCCACACTTGTGTTTGTTAGGACTGGAAATGCCATTTCAAGTATGTGCTATAACATTTACAGCACAATCAAGATTTATTAAAACTACTCCACAGAGCACTATTGTAAAGAATTTATGAACTGTAAAACTGCTATAAAGGTCACTTGAGATGCAAAAGTTTAATTTGGAGTATCATGTTATGGTGTAGTACTACTAAACTTAATGCTTGTTTAAACAAATGGCTTGAGGATATTTGTCTCAGAATGTGAGGTTTATTAACTTCAGTAAAACAACTTTATATTATCTTTTTTTTTCTGCTTAGCTTTGATTTTTAAAGGCTTGTTCACCTTTTATGTCCACTAATCCATTACTTTGCTTCTATGAACATGAACATAAAGAAGCACAAGAAAAATATGATTTAAAAAAAATTTGCAATTTTTGCTAACACCGTGAGTGGTTTTATTTTTATCATTATTTCGAAGGTCAGTATTCCCTTCGTTACTTTTGTTTTCTTTACTTACCAGCTGCAAAGATTTAGAAATTATTTAACTGTCATCTGGGAAAAAAGGGGGAAAATTTCATAAATACTTAGTAAGGTCCCAAAAATTGAAGTTAAAAGAGAAGTTGTTATTTGTGGATGATAACATAGAAATGCATGTGAATTCCACTGGATGAAGAGCAAATTCATTTGCTGAAAATTAATAATATTTACACAAGTTTCAAATGCAAAATTTCTCTTTCTTTCACCAAGTTCTATACTATTTCTATAAACCATGACTGAATTACTCATCACGTGACATGGATCAATCTTTGTGAACATGCAGAGCTCTATTGAAGTCCATAGTGAGCAGTACAAGAGCAGAATTCAGACCTAACTTCTTCATTCTTCCAAATCTCAAACACTTGGAAAAACCCCATACTCCTATACTTAAAGGCAGGGAAAGAATGCCTTTGAAGTTCCAGGAAGCTGCACATGCCAAAAAAATGCAAATTTGTAAATGTGAAACATTTATTATTTGCCAGCAATAATTATTTCCTGTTAAAATTGGCAAGGGTGATTAATTGCTTTCTCTTAGTATTTTATTGAGGATTAAGGAAGTTAACAGAGGGAAGCCGTAACTGGTAATCTAGCCTACCTTAAAAAATAGCTAGAGCTGGTCCTTATACAAGCAGAATTATGAAAAAAGTGATTTCATGTAGCTTCATGAAAACACAAAAATTATTTGCATGTTGATGGCATCCAACAATGTATTTAAAGAACTTTGAGACAGTTTGTCCTTCAGCATATGGCTGGAGATCATAGAGGTCAATATATATATATTATTGCATATATATTATACATATATATATATGTAGTGGAGAGGGATGTTTTACAGGGGCATGTAGTGAGAGGACAAGCAGTAATAGCTTAAAACTGAAAGAGGGTGATTTAGAGTAGATATAAGGAAGCAGTTCTTCACCGTGAGGGTGGTGAGGCACTGGAACAGGTTGCCCAGAGAAGCTGTGGATGCCCCCTTCCTGGAAGTGTTCAAGGCCAGGTTGGATGGGGCTTTGAGCAACCTGGTGTAGTGGAAGGTGTCCCTGCCCTATGATGTCCAACATCATAGCTGATCTTTGAAGTGCCTTCCAACCCAAACCATTTTATGATTCTATGATGTGTTAGGATCACAATCGTAAGAAAAATGTAAACAACCAGCAATAACATAACAAATAAGATTTGTGTCTTTTAGAAAATTGAAGAAACCTTGACATTTTGAGCTAATTTTTTCACGGAATTTGCACAGATTCTACCATGGCCTTTATCCACCAGATGAATGAAGGTTTGATTTCTAGTTTTGCTCAAGATTAAAATACTTTTTCTATGTTATACCTCAGGCATATGGAAAAAAAACCAAAAACAACTCCAGACTAAAGAGTGTTAAGGAGCAGATATTCAAAACAAATAATAATAAAACTTGTTAACATTTTCTGATGTCAAAGAAAAAGTGTAAAGATTCATTATATTTTTCTTAGAATACATGCATTACCAAGCAGATCCTTTGCCAGGAGGTTTTGCTATAGCTTATACAAAATTAGCTGCTTGAAAAGGCAGAAAAAGTGTCTGCTTCACAGTAAGGAGTTTGCTATTTGAATATAAAGCTAGGAGGGAGCTTCTCTGAGATGCTCAAAAAGAATTAAGACTGAATCAGACAGGACATCCTAGAAGCAAGGGTTGGAGATGTGTACCCGTTCACATTATATCTGAGGAAGGAATAGCTCTCAATCCAAACAAATAAAATGTTTCATGAACCAAATAAAAAACTTTGGTCTAACAAACAAAACAAGCTACTGTATTATTTTTTTCTTTTACTCTAGGTTGCAGAAGTGTTGTGGTGGGTGGAGAGGAAGAAACCAACATGGGCTTGTAAAGCAGGGGTGGAAAAAGGATGTGAAAAAAGGGATGCTGCCCATGATAGTCACACAGTGACTGCCACAATGGACCTAGGCCTGTGGTCTGTTTTGTTTATCAGTGTATAATTACAGGAAATCTAGTAATATAAAATGCTCATGAGGAAGAGAACTATTACAACATCTATTCCAGAAAAAGGAAAGAGTTTAAACTTATCAAAATATTGTTAATTTTAAAAACAGAAAAGACAGCAGATTGTGTTATCTACTATTGATTCTCTACCAATGTGAAGCTCAAGAGTTAGATGTGCTTTCCCTCACTTTCAGTAGAACAAATTGCCTATGGACTTTGATGCATTTCTTCAAGTGTTAAATTAACTAATCAGTTCATTGAGGACTGTTCCTGCGTGTTCATTTTCAGCATGAGACAGCATTCACCCCGCAGACTCAGCAGTCTGCCTAGGTCAGGTCTTCTGGTTTTGATGGGGACCAAATTCAAAATAAGTGTATTTACTATAAAAAGAGGGGTTTGTTTGTTTGAGTTTGTTATCTTGACATAGCAAGTACAAATAAATAAGCATGTACTGCCATGAAATATTAAATCATAGCCATAGGAAAAAGTAATTTCCTGAGGTCTCTGAGCAGATAGTTTTAAATATATTCTGCTAACTCTTTCATAGAGCTTCTATTTAAATTCCAAGTTACCCAAGGAAGCTATTTAGGTTTTTGAATAGTATTTTATATTTCAAGGGGAAAAATAAGTTTATGTTTACTTATGAACTACATACAAAATTCTGCAAACTAGGATAGTATTTTTATCACTAAAAGACCTCACGCATACATTTCTCTATGTATCTGAATTTCTGCTGAAAAATGTTGTTTTACCCATGAACACACTGACAAACATGCTTTTGTGATACACATACAAATTTTGTGCTGCTTTACTGTGATATTTGTTCTACGTGACTAGCCATAAGTATCTGTTAGACTCACCACAAAAGCAATCTAGATGTAACTATTAACATTTAGCTATTAGCCTAAGGAAAATGTGCACTTTTGCAAATAAGGAACAGGTACTTAAGATAAATCATCAAGACAAGTCATGCATTAAACATTTTTAATAGTACCTTGCATGTAGCATATCATTGGGTTTTAACACATAGTTTCATAGTGTCCTGGTTTTGCCTGGGATAGAGTTAATTTTCTTCCTAGTAGCTGGTACGGTGCTGTGTTTTGGGTTCAGTATGAGAAGAATGTTGATAACATACTAAAGTTTTCAGTTGCTGCTAAGTAATGTTTATTCTCAAGTCAATAATTTTTCAGCTTCTCATGCCCAGCCAGCGAGAA